>CADDXX010000140.1:1066528-1134686 GCA_902810485.1 Alauda arvensis
ATGTGGTTAAGGATGTCAAAGAGTTGTCTGTASTTACATGAATATGCACAGTCAAAACAGCTGTAGAAGAGTCTTTTTAGCTTGGTGCCCACAGCAGAACTGCTCTAACTTTAAAACCAGAGTCCATATTTTAAAAGTATGATCCTTTGCTGACTAATGAAGAAGCTCCACTTTTACCAGATATTTTCTGAAATRGGGTTCTGTAAATGCTGCATAAAAGTATTTTGATCTTGCATATTTAATCTGTTCATTGTAAAAATGTTATAAATGTTTGAGTTTGGATTTTCAGAAATCTGAGAAAAAGTTCAGAAAATAGTTTAACATTATTTGACTTGGTTTAGTGTGATTCAGTTCAAATCCATCCTGCTGTTTTTTCTTTGKTTTTGGGGTTCACTGGCACTGTAGCACCTGTATAAAACAGTTTTTCCTTTTTCCCCCACTTAATTTGAGCTGTTGCCAATACACTGACATTTGTGTTTCCTGAAGGAATAGTGTTTATGCCAGGYTTTCTGAAGAAGACACTTTTGAATATGAAATGCTGCACTGCGTCTTTGATTCAAATACTTCCAAAAGGAAGAACAAATGCTAAMACATTCGGACATACAACAGAGAAAGTAGTTAAATTAAATAAGAATGGATGTGTTTCAGTGATGCCTTTCTTACTTTTCTTTTAAAGAGCTGCTTCTGAGAGGTTTTTCTTCATTCCCCAGATACCCGTTTAAATTTTAGCACCCCTGTCTCTCTGCAGAAGTCAATAATCCTTCAAGTAAAGGATTCAATGCATGAAGTGCTCATAGGATTARCTGCTGAGAGCTATGAGATGTGCAGTCAGTGTGTGTTTTGTAATGGAAGCAAAATGAAGTTCCTGTGCATTCACTCTCACTCTCTCCCTGAGACCAGCAGCTCACCTTGAACTTGAATAAATTTTTTGGGAGGCTAGCTATAGCAAGATAYCAGTGGATAAAAGAATTAAGAACTTGCTATGAAAGGCCCTTATAATACTTTTCTTTCCTCCTTTTTGCTTTTCATTTTGTTTGGCTTTTTGTTAGAGGTGTTCTGCTGTGGGCTTTGTATACAAACAACTGCTTAACAGCAAGGGTATCTACATACAGGCAGTGTTTTTAAAACATAGGTTGTGTCCTGTGCTGGATTCAAGATAAAGAGCATCTCTGTGAAGTGTCTCAGTTTCACAGAAGGGTGTCTGGAAGAAACTCTGCAGATTGAAAATATATGAGGTATTGTTCTGTAAAGTGAATGATTACACCAAAGACATAATTCAAGTCAGGTGGTTTTTATTTAAATCTTGCAGAAGTTAWAATATATAGAAGCTTCCCAATCTTTTCCACCCCTAGGGGCAAGGAAATGCAGCTTCCCTGGGAATTGCATCCTAATTTTAATTGTACACAGTTTACACTTTTAGTTTAAATTTAACTCTGCATGGACATGTCAGCCTGCATCAGGCCTGTAGACAGAMTCGATAAAAATTACTTTATTATTCTGTAATTACTTACATTGACTGCTGTGTTTAAAATCACTCAACCATAAAAATGTTTTCCTTGATGTCTGTCTTGGTTAGTGAAAGAATTATGTTGAAATAGCATGTTGATGAATCCCCAGCATTATTACAAGTATTTCTTCATTATTAAGTGCAATAAATGTGGGCATAGCTTTAAAATACAAAATACAGCAGATGTACAAACATTTAATATAAAAAATGTTTGTATAAAATATTGAAATTAAATGTTAATCATAGGATAYTGAAGAATACTGCCTTTCTGATGTACACTTTTGTGGTGCAATAAAAATTTTAGGATTTCTATCTTGGGAGGGGAAAAATAATGAGAAAGACTAAGGTACACTATTGCTTTTGTTTGCCTGCTGTTTATTTCTCTTCATGAAAAAAAAACATGAATCCCAAAATAAGTTAGTTTTAGTTTACTTGCTTAGATATGTGGGACTAAGTGTGTCATCTATAAAAGGAATAAAGAACTTTAAAAAAATTTTATTTATTATGGAGGCTTTTATTGTATAGTAGCTTTTATTATTTCTATTAGTAAAGACCTGCTAAAGAATAAGTGCTCAGATGCATGTGTTTGGAGGTTGAAGAATCAGTGCTTGCTTGTGTTTCTTTAATTTCAGAAAGTGGAAATTGAGGCTGTAAAGGTGATTGTTTTATGTCTGCTTCCTTAGCCTGTCTCAGTGGTGCTTAATTACATATAAAATCATTCATTGGGGATTGCATAACAGAATGTTACACCTTTGCTCGCTTTAATCCCATCTTCTTTGCAGATGTACTTCAGTCACTCTGCAGGCTTTATAAATCTTTCATAAAGTGCTGAGCAGCCTTCAGTAGAAGACCTTGTTTATGAGAGGCTTGCTGATATGTTTGCCTTAAAATGAGTGGTATATTGAAGCTTTCCARCCAGAATTTGTCTAGTAATTTAAAATTATATTCTTGTGTTTGTCTTTCACGTTGTTGTGTTTATRCTTGTTTTCAGATATAACTGCATAAAAAAAACCAAAAAACTCCAAATGAAAAAAATGCAAGAAAACCTCGGGGGAAAAAAAAAAAGGAATACTATTTAAAGAAGGAAAGTGTTTTGGTGCAATTTCACTTAGTTTTTGGCTGTTCTCATGCATTTTTATGCTGTAYACCCAGATTTTCATTTCTTGCCCAGTGAACATTTCCAAAATTTATTCTGTATTTTCTTATATATTCGTAAATATTTGTAGATAAGTCCAGTGATTCCTTTAGTAGAAGATGCCTTTTGTTATAATGAAAGGCACGCTGTAGGGTAGGAGAAAATAATGATGTTCTTAAAATAGGAGGAACATATTCAGAGCAAAGTAATTGTTAGTTTTGCATGCATAACACGGTGACTCACTTTTAGGGTGGAAGTAATAAAATGATGCTTTTAAGATAGGAAGATGTGATMGGGTTTGCAGAATTGTACAATTCTAAATGGATATATGTCTTTGCCCTTAAGATAGTTTCACATAATTGTTTAAGTTTTCTTTTGGTTCAGGGTTTTCAAGAAGTAAAAATTAGGAGTTCCCAGATGTATTGTTTTAACTCTGGTTTCTATCCATGTGTGCAGTCTGTWTAAATGTGTGTGTGTATACAGGTTTAGTTGCATATCAAGAGCTACATTCTAAATATCAAATACTGGTTTCACCTCTGTCAGATTAAGACTAGGGCTTAGATGGTAACTATTGTGTCATGGTTTGTACTAGAAACTTATCTAGAAACATTAAGGTGATATTATGCATAGCTCTAATCACATGTTGTTACATGTGATTAGAGCTATGCATGAATCACCTTAATGTTTGCCACTTAAAGGTTGTGCTTGAGACTAAGGTATCAGGACAGTTTCTCACCCTTCTAATGATTATTAATTATTTAAACTAGTGTACATGTACTGTGTTTTGAAACTGTATTTACTTAAGAACAAATCATGCATTATTTTTTCTAAATTACCCTGCTTTGTTTTTACTCTGTGTACAAGTTCCTTCTGATAGTGTGACTAAAATTGCTCAATAATAAAGTTAAGAAATAATGTACGTGTTGGCTTCAGCAAAGCTGTACTTAAGTGTGGAGCTTGTTATGTAAAATATGCAAGTTGCTTTTGATCCTTATTACTTTGAATGACTTCTTAAAACTAGCTGTCATTGTGTGGAAATAGAAAACAGGATAAAAGTGGGAATTCAGTTCTGATGCCATTTGTGGTGGTGTCAGTCTGTGACAGGTGATATTTCTGAGGCAGGGGGTAGGTCCTTAGGCTTCCTCATACTGCTTATGGTCTGGTGGATAAAGCATGTGCTAGATCTCACCAGTATGTGCTTTAAAACTTTTATTTTTACTATTATAYTAAATACTAAAGTCAATACTAAACTGTAGAATGGAATGAGAGCTCAATACAAGCACAGAGTGCTTAATAATTTAATAATAAAGTGATACCCAGTAGCACAGCAAACATACCTGTTGTCATGAAGTTAACTGCCTGGAGATAGTTCCTAGCAAATTTTTTCACTTAATTTTAATAGCATGGTTTCATGATGTTGTTCTGTAATCATGTTTCTCACTGCAAGTAAGAAATTGGATGTAAATATCCTGGTTTGGGTAGACAGCTTTTGCTGGTTGTTGCATGTTGCAYTTTGTCCTTGTTCTGCTTAACTGAAAAACATTTACCAAATGTTGTGCTCAGGAATAAAAGGTTTGGCTGGTATTGGGTTTGTGTGGCAGGATTTTGATTGTGTGGGGCCACAGGGTTGGCCTCTGTGAGAARCWGCCAGAAGCTCCCCCCATGTCTGATGGAGCCAAAGCCAGCTGGACCTGCCACTGGCCAAGGCTGAACTCATCAGTGATGGATGGTAGCACCTCTGTGATAAYGCAGTTAAGAAAGGGGGTGGGGATGAACAAAAACTGCAATTGCAGCCACAGAAGAGAGGAGGGAGAATGTGAGAGGAACAGCCCTGCAGACACCAAGGTCAGTGCAGAAGGAGGGGCAGGTGGTGTTCTGGGTGCCCCAGCAGAGATGTACCCAGCCTGTGGTGAGATCATATACCTCTGCAGCCTGTGTTGATCCACAGGGAAGTAGAGATCCACTTGAGACCTTTGGAGGACACCCATACCAGAGCAGGTGGATGCCTGTAGAAAGCCCATGCTGCAGCAGGCTCCTGGTGGGATTTGTGACCCTGTGGAGAGAGGAGCCCACAGGTTTACTGTCAGGACTTGTGATCCCAGAGGGGACCCACTCCAGAGCAATTTGTGAAGAAATGCAGCCCATGGGAAGGGCTCACTATGAAGATGATAATGGAGAGCTGCCTCCTTTGGAATGAGAAGAGTGTGAGAGTCCTCCACCCGAGGAGGGAGGAGCAGTAGAAGCAATGTGTGGTGAACTGACCACAGCCCCCACTCCCTGCCCTCCCCACCACTGCAAGGGAGGAGGGAGAGAATTTGTGAGTGAAGTTGAGCCTAGGAAGAAGGGAAGAGTGGGAGGAAGGCATTAAGATTTGGGTTTATTTCTCATTATCATATTGATAATAAATTCAATTAACTTGTCCCTAAATGGGGTCTGTTTAGCCCATGACAGTAATTGGTGGGTGATGTCTCTTTGTCCTTACCCATGCCATGGGCCTTTCTTTGTACTTTCTTCCCCCTGTCCAGCTGAGGAAAGTGACAGAGTGGTTTTGGTGGGCATCTGGTGTCAAGCCCGCCACACTTTCACATAAGACCCAAGCATATGTGGGTTGTTATTGTCATCAGTACTTCACTTTTTTCTCCGTTGTGTACAATGCAGATATTAAATCTTTTAAACAGCAGTATGCTACTGAAATAGAAATGCATGTATTTCTCACACACATTTTTCATTGCATTTACAGTTTAAATGTTTCATCTTATTTAATTTTTATATTTTATTTTTTCCTTCATGCAGTCTCTCACCTTAACTTTGGGGGGTAGGGCAGTTGAAGTGGATGCTGCTTTTGGGCATGTAGCACAGAGATGTAGTGTTCTGCAAAGATGTGAGCATGTGCTTTCTGCTTGTAAATAGTCCTATTTGATTAGGATCAAAGTGACTAGTTAGGTTGCCTGAAGAAAAATGCCTGCTTCTGATCTTCTGTCACCACTTGGCAAGTCCAGCTCATGCAGCATGGCTTTGACTTGAGGAGTTACTCTGAAACCAGTAATCACCAAGCATTCAGCTGATTGTCTACGGCCAAAAAGATTCTGAAGGCTAGCTTTTATTTGCTGTGTATTCCATCAGCTTTTGTGGAATCCCCTGCCTCTTCCTTTTGCCTGTGCAGTAGCAAAACATAAATCCTTGCTTTTCATTTAAAACACTGAGTGCAATCATTATATTAAACATAGCTTGATTTCRCTTTTTAACATACTAACTGGATTTGCTTTGATTTAAGATTCTTTAAAATTTYTAATGCATTGATAAAAAATGAATGCTGTTTTTAATGACATGGAGATATTTGCAGGGCACTATAAAATTGAACATGTTTGGCTGGGTGCCACACTGTGTTCATATACAGTTCCCTATGGAGTTAATATTTATTTGGGCTTGCAATAGTTAGTGCTTTATAAAAGGTAAAACTCTCAAAATATATCTGTGTAAGTTATCATTAAATGTGTAAATCTTGGACAATTTGTACTTTTATCTTAAAAGAATATGTAGGATTTCGGATTTCTGCTTTGAAATAAATGTGGGCTGCTTCAGTTATGAGAGACTGTACTTTGAGAAGTAGTCAGCAACACATTACAAAAGCTGTGGGAGTTCATTCCCTTACATTCTACCCTTGCAGAATGGCTCAAAAATGATTAAAAAAACGTATAGTGGCCTGAATATCAGTATGTATGGTTCCATTGCGTGATAATTCAGACTTAGAGATTTGAAAAGTAAAGTAGCATAGGCAACAGATACTATAATGTACTCCCTAATRCTGTATTTTTTCTTTCTGATGCTTCATTAACAGTAGTGAGCATAACTAGATCTTTCTGGAGGCAGCACTCATGGCTGTGTATATTAGAGTATTGCTTTTCTTAATTGCCTTTTCTTTGTKGATGAAGATCAGATCTAGCTCTGGGCTTACTGTAGCTTTTTAGGATTATTAGTGTTTGGTTGCTGGTTTTAGCCTCTCTTTCTGGTAAAATACTGRGAAAGAATTACTTAAAATGTAGCCATTTTTGCTATCACTGATGCTGTCAATCTGTGATAATGAAGAAATCCTTTTCAGATGTATTAGAATAGGAAATGCCAGTCAGTTGAAATAAGACTAASGTTTGCAGTTGTCTGTAATTTCACTGCAAATCCTAAAGCCAAGGTTGTTTCAGGGCATGTTCCATAAACAGAACTAAACAAGGCAAACAGCAGTAAAATCTTTCTGTATCTTTAGCTGTATAGAGCTAACAATGTTTTCAAGCACACTCTCTTGTGACTTTTTTCCCTAACCTTATATACTGATTGGCTTATTCTCTCTTAATGCTGAATGAGGTCTCACTTCCATTTCCATCCAGGGAGAATGAGTGCCAARGTAGCATTCAAAATTGACATGGATTGACACACTGCATGTGGCATTTTTCATACCAACACAGCTCCTTACAGATGATAGTATCTGCCTTGTCTGAATTGAAACAAAAGTAATGAACAAAGAATTTTGCTTTTCATTATTGAAGAATTTATTGCACCCCAAAACTGATACATGAGCATAATTTTGTTAACTAGCTGTGGGATGCAGGCATCTTGGGGAGAAGAGTAATTTGCCCCTGAAATAGCATTTAAATATTTATTCAGATAGCAAATACTTTACTTTGTCAAASTTCGCTTTCTGTAGTCTGGAAGTGTTTACAGTCCTTAAAGCTTTTCACAAGAACTGTGGGCATAAAGCAGTATGCATCACAAATCTTGGTGAATGATTGTTAAATGATCAAATATACAGTCTCAATTCATTCTTCAGTACTGCATGTAAGCAAACTAATTTCAGGATTATAGCTCTTTGTATCAGTCTGTCTACATTTCCTATTTGCTGTCATATTATTTGGCTCAAAATATAATTGATAGAGTAGTAACTTGGACTTTCCTTGTCTCTAATATACTTTGTCAACTTGGGAAACAACAGTTTACCAAATCCAGAGCAGTACTTGTTGAGTTTTTAAAAGAAGTATGTGACTTTAATCCCTCTGCTGCAGGAAACCATTGATTCTGGAAGTAGCACAATATTCATGTGCATTTTAATTCTTTCCAAACCCCATAGCAAGCTACTGAAGAGTTTTGGCATATTGCTTCACTRATGTTTGTCCTCAGATATGTGTTTTTCTTAAATCTCCTATATTTGCAACAATTTGRTGATATTTTGCTGAACTCTGCCTGGGTTAAAAAGCTACATAACTCAAAATTTTTATGCTGCATTCTCAAGCCCCAGTGGTTTTTCTAAATAGTTGGTACTGGCAGAGAGTAAAGTGTGACATACATGATTTGAATTAATTTTGCTGTGTATCTCCCTCAAATTGTAATGATGCTTTTTCTGCTCCACCTATAGCTTCCTGCAGATTTCACAAAGCTGCACCTTACTGACAGTCTCCACCCACAGGTGACCCACGTTTCATCTAGTCACTCAGGATGTAGCATCACTAGTGATTCAGGAAGCAGCAGCCTTTCTGATATCTACCAGGTAAGACTGGAAGGGATGCTGATGGGAGGTGCAATTGCCAGCAGTTTTGCATTTCATAGCTGAATGCCCTTGCTATTGCCTCTTGTCAGGTTTTATCTGAAGAAGTACTCAGTAGACTTTAAAAGACTACTTTTTGATTGAATTGTAATGATTTCAGGCTTTAGATGGGTTGGGTTCATAATGTAGAACCTGTAAAATGGTGGGAAAAAAAGAAAAATGGAGTGAGCAGCTTGTGCTGGCCTGGCTTGAGGGGCACATTTCTAGTTCCCCACACTGTAGAAACGTGATGTCAGCCTCTTAGAAGTGTTTCCTTTCCTGGCCATCYTCAGAAAGGTGGAAAGGTTGCACTGGTGATGCTTTTTAAAGTTGTATTTTTGTGGTGGCTTCTTGTAGAGCTCTGTGCTAGTCATTTGGAGCAGCTTGAGTTTAGAGAGACTTTGAAACTGATCCAGAGTTTAAATATAAATTGGAAAAAAGTCTAAAGTGAACTGAAATGAGGAATCATGCCTTTTTCACTTGATGTTTATGGTTTTTGCAATGAATGGAGGAGCATTCCTGATAGGGAAGTGTACCGATTTGTTACTCTGAGAGGAAGGAATGAAATCCAATTAAAACATATTTCTATCAAAATTATCATAAAGTAGTGAGACCACTTCAACATGAAGTACTGTTAGCTAGAAGAGGAGTAATGTTTTATTGAGATGCTTCTGAAATTGCAAATGTAGTCATTTAAACAACAGGAAAAGCATATYTACAAATACATAAAAGTTCAGCTGTGGTCATAGTTGTAGAATATAGTCTTTCAGGTGAAAAGCTTATAGGCTTCTTTTTGTGAAACAAGATAGACTACAAAAAGGTCACAGTTCAATTTAGACAGTAATTACAATCATGCAGAGGTTTGTTTTTGCAAAACTATCAAATTGGCTGAACATTTCAGGCATAGCATGTGTCAGTCAAGTATGTTTGTCAGAATTTCTTCTGAAGACAGGATTACTTTGAGACAGGATTTAGGTTTATAGTGTGAGAGTGAAGATGTAAAATCAGTTTTGTTCTTCTACTCTTTTATAGATTTTCATACCTTTCATTACAACGATTTCCACTCTAACAGAAAAATAACAAGTACCTCTAGAGAAACAGCTGTGGGTGGCATGTAGCTACAGTCATACACAGTTGCTCTTGAGATAAGATGGAASTAAATTTTTTGCAAAGACTTTCAGCTAAATGTTCATAACTGTCAAAAAGATTATTGAATTTATGTGCAATTAAAAAAAACCCCAACCAAACAATATTTTAAAAAAAGACAACTAAAGAAACCTCAGAAAAATATTTCTTTATATAATTGCGAACCTGGTCTATGACTCCTACTAGTTTCATTTGCAGTGTTGGAMTCAACATAATGGTTGGTGTTTGGAGAGAGTTAATAGTTTACTGAAGTATTTATACAGAGAAAATTTACTTCTTAAGTATTCTTTTAAACTGTATTTACAAACATAATGCTTAATCCATTCTTAAAAATATAATCTAGTGTCTTTAATTAATCTGCAATTAATGCCACATTTCAAGGTGACTTGGCACAGATGTATCAAAAACTGTGTAATTGCACAATGTCAAAGKATGAATAATATCCTATGTCCATATYTACATCCAGAAATATGACCATGTATTGTAGAATGCAACCTCATGTTTTTGTCTTAATACATTTACTTGAAGGAATGTTTATTAATGAAATGGTAAATTCAGGTGTGKAAACTGATTAGGTTCTTAAATTCTCTAATTTAACTTAATGGTGCCAAGTATAGTTTGCTTTGATTTCCCAAATTGTGGTAAATCATTAATTTCTGGTYGTAGTTTCAGTGATAAAGGAATATAATGTAGCAGTGTGAGGCTAAGTTAAAGTATTGCCAAAAAATGCCCCCAAAGCAAAATGAAATAAAATGCTGTMATTTGAATTCTATAGGGCCAAGTTAAAGCTTAAAGAGAAATATTTTTTTAAACCAAGAGAATGCAGTCATTCTCTATCAATTGCTTGCATTCCCTCCCAAGTGTTTATTCAAAAAGCRTAAACCAAAACCAAGACATCAAGATGTTATGTTTTTACTTCAAATTTGATAAGTCTTACTTAAAGCTCACRATCATTGTTCCTTTGATTCTTATTTTCTGTATATAATGGCATTTTTCTCTTCAATGGGTGGACTTCTGTTCATTATGGCTAAGTAGAAAKCAGTGATTTAGAAAGATCATTGTCTTGCAGTTGATAGAAAAAAGATATTTTAAAAAATTATACTGTTATTTAGATCATTACTGTTGAAATCTGAGGTAATACATTGTGCTTTGTATCCTGTAAGTTTTAGTTCTGTAGCCTTAAGAGCAGCTGCTTCCAGTGAAAATACRTTCATGGCCTTTTAAGATTTTTTTAATAAATCATGAAGCTGAATCTTCAGATGCTTTCAGCATTGAACTGAGAATACTTCCTTTTAAATATTAATGCGGTATCTAAATTTGTTTGTCAAATGTTGCACATGAAAGAAGTTCTTTTAGGATAAGAAGTACTTACCAAAWAAAACCAACCTTTGTGTTTACCCCACCCAAGTTTGAAAAACATATCAGGTGCTAATTAGTAAGGTCCTTAAATATTGTTATTTTCATTTTAGGAAATAAGTGACGAACTTCGTAGGGTGACTTAAAAGGAAGGGGATGCTGAATGTCAGTGGATCATGTGTTGGCTTGTATTTGCCAAAAACAATTCCTTGCTTCTGTCCTTTTTTTTTGACTTGGCAAAGGAAATCATTCTCTGCTGCTCCTTCTCATGTATGGCTGCTTGCTCTTGATTCCTAGGCTTAGTTAATGATTCCTAAATGARCACATATACCTGTTCCTATATACTCCTAAATGCTTCCTATAATGCTAAATATATTACCAGATGATTGGAGAGTGAGGAGATCTAAGCTCACGTATGTGTATCATTCCCCCTCCCTGTTTTGGGAAGCATTGTTGTGTTGGCACMGCTCTTTGCCAGCCTTTCTTTGCCGTATCCTGTCCTCAGACTGGTGGCTTCCTGCCACACTTACGTGCCCTCTRTGCCTGCCCAGATACCACTGGCGGTACAGGAAACCAGGAACATCCTTTCTGAGACCCTCCCAGGATGTGTGTATTGCTTRGAAATTTTCAAGATGTCAGCTTTGTTTTCTCATGATTTTGATATGGTAGCTCCTGGAAGAAAGGTCCACCCTTCAGCAGCTCTTCCTGAGGGAGCCAGTCTTTTGTGTCTCAAACCAGAGCGACCATGCAGCCTGCCCTTGGGTCACTGTATGCAAAATAAAGAGGTTTTACYTTAAGATAAAGCCAGTCTTTTTGACTGTATCAGCTGCTGAAGTGCAGGGCTCTGGCTAATGCCAGAATGGCTGGAACAGCTCAGGTAAATTGTCCTGTGAACTACCACCCCTGTGTTTTCAACGAGGCCCTATGCAGTGCCTTACCTCTCCTGTAAATTCAGGGCCTACTTGAGCTCCTCTGTAACTTCCAGAGTCCATGTTCTGTGTGCCTGTGGTCTTGGCAGATGTCACTCCGTTCTGAGAAATAGGCAATTATTGGTAATACAGGAGGATGCTGCTCCTGGTGTATGTKGTCTGGATGGCTACACATTTCTGTCTTTAGTGAGGAAAACTGCTCAGACTGATTTCTATGGCAGATGTGGGCTGCTGTGTTGTAAATTTTGGGGTAGAAAATGAAAGAACAGATATGGATAGCACTGTGAAAGTCTTGGACTGAAGGAGTTTTAAGGTATTTCACGGACCTTTGCACTCATGTCAGTGTAGTATGAAAAAATAATGTTACTACTTTAGATTATGTATGATTTCTGTACATGTAATAATTATAGTTGATGTAGTACATGTSATAAGTATTTAATAAACAAATGCATATTATAGTTGCATGGATTGAATTTCATCTTAATTAACTGATATTGTAAACTTTTGCTCAGTCAATTGAAAGCTAATCTAAAACAAAATCCCAGACATGATTTCTCTCTGTGGAGACACTGAATCCAATGTGTCTGTATAACATGAGGGAATATTTCAAGCTAATGCGACTTTTTCAAGTCATTTCATGAGATAGGTAGAGGCAGTGTTGTTGGTGTTTTGTATAGATGTCAGCTTAAAAATTAGAAAGTAAAAAGTGAGTAGTTTTGGTAATAGACATCCTTATTTTCATTTTTTAGCTTATTTTTTAGCCCTTAAATGRCAGTGGTTGAAAAGTAATGTGAAGATGGTGTTTTTGAGTTGAGTGTGGCTTCTTGCTTTGACTGTAGCAGGCAATGAATATATTTCTGGTTTGTGCAAGGAGTTTCTTCTATTCTTGCTTTTTTTTTTTTTTTTTCTTTTTGTGCCTGGTATTTTTCTCTTGCACGTTTGGAGATTTTGGATTGTGGGTTTAGGTGGTAACAATAGTTCCAAGGATAATCTAGTCTTCAAAATGATACAATGTTTCCTAAAGAAAAATGAAARGACCTTTTTTTWAAAAAGAAAGGTTAAAATAATCTGCTTAAAATACTAAGAAATCAGTRTGGTTACTWTTACAGGTTTTCTAGTTTTTTCTCTTTATGTTATCATCAGTTGGAGGTTTTTCCCAAATCAGTATAGAAAAAAAACTCATGAAGGCCACTTAAAACAGAGYCAGTCATCYTGCAAGCWGCTCTCCAAGTCTTYCCACTTTCCCTTAGTAAGGATGGGGTGTGTGTGATGAAGGAGTTKTYTCACTGGAGTGAGAGTTACTTCATTGTGTAAAGGTAGAGATTGCCCTTGACCTMCTCTAATCTGTTTTCTCAAAAAAMCTCAAAAATTCRTTGGAGGAAGAGGAARGGAGGCAATACATGAAGTCAACTTMTTTAACTGCTCATGTAGTCCATCACCTCTCTYATTATGTTCCTCTTCATTGTGCCTCSAAAAAATGAAAGAYCAGTGGAGTTSGGATKWAGCAGTTTCTTCTCCTGCCAAGCTAAAGTGACCACAAGGGTCCACCGTTTCCCCAGTCTGCCCTGTCTGACCTAGAGAGAATGAATGCTATTCTACTTTTCTGAATCCTTCCCCTCTTTCCCATGTCAGTCAAGAAACCAAAGGCTAACCAAGAACTTAGGCAAAGCTTCTTTGAGTTTACATATTCTTCCTGGTTATTTCATAGTATTTGTTTAATTAGCTGTTATCACTCAAATCTGACAGTGTCTTTGGACTTCAAGATACTCAGCAGTTGAAGTAACCAGTATTTTATTGTGCAGTGTTAACCTTTATAGCCACTGCTTAGAATTGGTCATGTTCTCCTTAGGTGTCAAATAAGAAATACTCCTTCAGCTCAGGCTTGAAAACATGTGTCTTAGTCTCTTAACCATTGTGTTGGTGATGTGACAAATAAAATATTAGGCTGTCACTATTATGAGATTCCTTTGAGGTTTCAGAAATTTTCTTCACCGTTGGAAAGATGACACGAGAAATTTGCTATCGCAGTTGGTGTTCAGACTRTGCAGAGACATGGTTTTGTTCTTCAGGCTGCAACCAACATTTTTCTTGCATACAAGCTTTTTAGATTTATTTARGTGAAACTAATTTCTCTTATTGCCCAAGAAGCAAAGTACAACATGCACCCAGGAATGGCATTTTTGAGGTGTATTTCATCCTTGATTACATGTGCTGAGAAGATCTAAGCCTCATGATTGACTGTAGAATTTGTACTACAGTCAATTTGTTGAATATTCATCTTGTGTTTGGGTTTTCAGTGGCTGAGGTTCATAAGGAATCCTCTATGCCCAAAGGAGCTCATGGGGGTTTCCACTTTAGTGTTAGACAGATGTAAGGCTGTTGTTTAAATAACCAAGAGTTCCTGTGCAGATATGTTTGGTTTTTCTTACACAGGAAGGGGGGGTACAAAAGCACTCAGAGTAGTTCGGTCATGAAGTTTAATGTCTCACCAAGAGGACCTTGAATACTTGATATAATACTAATATAAATTTAGTGCTGCTACTAAACCTATAAAAGCTAATTTTGTTGTATAAACACAAGGAGCCCTCAAGGTTTTCCTGGATTTCTGTTTTGGTTTTTTYGGTTTTTGTTTGTGGGTGTTTGGTTTTTTTTGGTAGCGGGTTTGCATTTGTTTGGTTCGGTTTTTGTTTTGTTTTGTCATGCAGAATAGCTACATTTGTCTTAGTCATCTTTTGCATGATCATAGCAATTTCAGAAAGTTGTTTGAAAACATACGTTTTTTTTGTCCTCTAAAGGTGTTTTCAAAGGTGTCCTAAATTAACAAGCTTTCTTATTTCTTTGTGGTTTGTTGCATTCAATGCTGAGCTTCTTCATTGCCATGGTTTGACTTATTTGATAGGAAGTTAGAAATAGTTGCTTTTCATCCACCAATAACTTCAGTTGTCAAAAAAATCCCCCAGCAAGTGTAAATAGTGATCATCTTTGGGAAATCTTGTAGCTTTTAGTAGTATTTGTAAAGTGTTTTCTGAGTCMAAAGTTACATTTAGTTCAGAGTGAGAATTTTTTAAAATAGCATCAAATCTTCTTGGTAATAGAGCTTAGAGTTTTCCAGTTTTGTTTTATTGCTTTAAGACACTAAAATAACTTGTCTTTTAATAATCAGRTGTTGTACAATAGGTGGAAGTTTCTCATCTGTGTTAGCATTGTGTGACCAAATTGAGTTCTGCATTCATTTTGCTAATGTGCTTTTGAGAGAGCTTATCTGAGCAGGTAGGAGGGGCACTTGTTAGTGATGGGAAGGTTTGCAAAATTGACTGTGAATCAGTCCCACTGTCACTGGAATTGTCACTGTTGGAAACTTCAGATTCTGACAGATTGGTGTCATAAGCTGTGTGTCTACTGACTCATCATCACTAATTTTTCCACCAGTCACTTTTGATGAAGGCTATTTTGAAAGAGTGGTTACAGCAGCTGTTTCAAATGTGGCACAGGGAATGTGCATGTTAAACACAGTTAAGACTGCTAATGAAAATACTGCTATCTGTRCTAAGTTTTGGGATTTGCTTCTATGCCAGTAACATCTTATTCTGGTTAAAAAATGAGCAGCATTTTTTCTTGACAAAAGCAGAACTGAAAAAGCCACTAAAGTCCCAAAATGAACAACAACTACTGCTAAAAAAAACCCCAACSCAAAACCACAAAGTGAGAATAATTTGAATATTGCATAGATGCTGTTATCATGCTTTTTATATTAACAAGGCCCTGTTRCAAAGCTTGTGCTGTGCTGAAGGACAGAAGCATTTAAGACTCTCACTAGCTGCCCCCTGATCCATCTCCAGCCATATGCTGCTGTTCATGAGGTGGCTGTGTAGAGTGGCATTAAAGTAACAGATGTCAGCCACAGATAGGGGGGCAGGAATAGSGGAGATGATTCTACAAAATTACCAATGCAATTTCTCTTACCTTCTCTGTGTTCAGAGAGTGACCTAGTTTTGTGGCTTGTCTTTTTTTACCAGTCTGAGGTAGATCAATGAARCAAGCTTTAGTAGGTGTGTTTGTCCCATGTATTATTTTTATAGATGTGAATGCATTGTGTGAATGCAGAGTGTCAGAAACCAACCATGCCTTTAAGGCCTGTGAAACTGGGTTTCTCAAGCCATGGCTTAAAACTTGCTCATTAGAAGCTTGCATTTCCTTAAAATTGTTATTGCTGAGCCTTGGCAGCTGCCATGGTATTAAATCAGGTTCTGAGAAAAAGCAGCCTTATCACCCATGACAGACAAATGTTTGTGGGATTTATTGAAGTGTTCTGTCTTCAAACTGAATAATTAAAATATATTTACCTTTAGGTGCTATACTAATGACCTCAAGCTATATCTGAACTATGTTTTCATTCATTTTAATACAATTTAAAGGAGGTTAAGTTTGACAGATATTCTGAGTGTAGACCATCTGTGATATTTAAGCAATGACTTGCATTTTTTTTTTATTCTGAGGGAGTTTTATCAGCAAACAAAAGCCATATTTAACTATGTTCAGCTGGAATTGTAAAAGAAAAATACAACCCTARGTGACTGAGAGATAGCAAAATTCCTGTAGTATTTTGATGCTGTTCTTATTTCCCCAAACTGTCTGCTTAAAATTACATTGCTTTCCTGAGTTTCTGAAAATGTAAATTTGGGGTGAGCACAGAAATTGTCAAATGAACTGTTTATTKAAAAAAAAATTATTCAGCTAACAGTCCATGACATTGGTGCTTGAAATGTAACAGCCTTCAATTACCCCCCAAGACCCACAGATAATGTCTGTTGMATCCTTTGTATGTATGACTGATTGAAACAAATGTTAAAGGTCCTGTTGAAACAGTGGGTTTGGACTGATCAATTGTTAGTTGTTTTAAAAGATATGTAAAGGAAAAAAGCAAAATAAAAATACTGAATAAATTTGAGTGATCTGCTGGATGATAGAAATAATCTCTTTACATTTAGCCAGAAAACTGCAGCAGTAAAGAACCCATTTAAATGTTTTTTTAATTGTTTATGCATTTATTAGGCTACAGAAAGTGAGGCTGGTGATATGGATCTCAGTGGATTGCCAGAGACAGCAGTGGATTCTGAGGATGATGATGATGAAGAAGACATTGAAAGGGCATCAGATCCTTTGATGAGTAGGGATATTGTTAGAGACTGCTTGGAGAAAGACCCCATAGACAGGACAGATGATGACATTGGTAAGTATTGTGATGTAGTAAAATACTGTCAAACGTGTTCTTCTTCACCTCCAGAGATTTACTTTTTGAGCTTTATTTCAATCATTGGCCTTTGTAGTTGCTAAGTTTAGTGTTAATTGTTACTGTTTTTTATATAAGTATATATATAATGTGAACAAGTACAGCCAAAGAAGAGGAAAATGCATAAAATATGGGTGAATCCTATTACTTCCTGGCCCTTTTGATCTCAAGCTCCAGCTTCTAATTGWTACCAGAGCAGGTTTGTGAAGGAAGGGTTGTTGAAAACTGGAAAACAGACAGAACCTTGGCAGAGTCGACATTAATGTGAACACTGCTTCTCACAGTATATTTTAAATTGTCAGTTGTGACATTGTGACTTGACTTGGTTGCAAACATTGGAGCCTTTAAAGCCTTAACATAAATGTGCATCTAATCAAACTAATTGGCTATGTTAACATACAAGTAAATACACTGAAGGCAAAGCAGAACTAGAATCCAAATTTTAATCTAATCTGTTTCGCTGGGTGAGATATTTTTCTTTTATTAAGTATGACTAAATGATGATTAAGGTTGATTATCAGATGATTAAGGGCCTCGAACATCTCTTATGCAAGGAAGGTCTAAGAGAGCTTGGGACTGTTCAGCCAGGAGAAGACTCAGGGGATCTCATTAATGTATACAAATACCCTGGGGTGGGTATGTAAAGGTGATGGAGCCAGAGTCTTCTCAGTGGTGCCCAGTAAGAGGACARAGGGCACAAACTAAAACACAGGAGGCTCTATCAGAGCACTAGGAAATGCTTTTTCTTTTTTACTGTGACTGAGAACTGAAGGAGGCTGTCGAGAGAGATGTTAGTRTTCCTCCTTGAAGATATTCAAAAGATGYTTGGATGTGTTCCTGGGMAACTGGCTGTAGGTGGCTTTGCTTGAGCAGGCAGGTTTGACCAGRTGATGTCTGGAAGTCCCTTTTAAACCAACCTTTCTGTGATTCAGAGTAAATAAAAAATTAGGGAAAAAATGGAGTCTTATTAAACTCTTTCAGTAGACATTTTAGATCAAACTGGACACAAAAACATTTTTAGGGCATATAATCACCTGGCAGGACTGCTAAAATTGAATTCTGTTGATATGAATGGTATAAAAAAATGAAAATATGGGAAGYTCACCATTGAGTACGAGTGCAACCCWAGTGCAAGTACAAGACAGAGCAGCAGTAGTGCCCTTTAAGACAATGATCCTGTCTAGTCCATCTGAGAGGAACTTTGTGAAACCACCAGACAGTGGTCAAGTACAATTTACTGTTAAGCCTAGCCTAGGAGGGATGACTTTACCAAACAACTTGCTCAGTTTTGTRAAATTTGTCTTGCTGTGTTTTATATAGTCCTGTTCTAGTCACAATAAAATTTTTGCTCTGACTGGAGTATTAAAAATACCATTGGTTGTATTCAGAGCTCTTGGATACATTACAATTCCTCCATTATGCTGACTTTTACTTTGCTGGGTTTCTATTGATGATATGACCAGCCAGTCTGCCTCTACAAAATACCCAGTAATTAAAACAGGCCACTGTAGATGRTTTATTAGTATACAGAAACGATTGTGCAGCATTTTAGCTTAAGCAGCCTCAGGCATCTTGCTGAAGAACTGTCTTTACTGTGCTTTGTTGTTTTGACATGCACGACTCAGTGGGCTTTTTCTCCTTCAGAACAACTACTGGAATTCATGCATCAATTGCCTGCTTTTGCCAACATGACAATGTCAGTGAGGAGAGAACTCTGTGCTGTAATGGTSTTTGCAGTTGTGGAGAGAGCAGGAACTATTGTACTAAACGATGGGGAAGAGGTCAGTAGAAGTTGCTTTTGACTCTCCTATTATACCAAACATTCCAGATTCCACATRGTTAAGGTCCTCTTTTGTTACTTTAAAATAAGGGGGGGGAAAAAAGAGGGCAATATTCAGGTAAATCAGGTCTCTTTTTGTTCTGGATTTTCTGAAAGYTTTGGTTGCAGCACATACATTCCTTACGCAATAAAAACAAAAGAAAATATCCTCTGTACTGTACAAAATGCTTCCTGCCTATTTGAGCTCATTTGGGGACTTTATTTCAGTGTTCAAGTGCTGTTTTAAAACWTCCYTTATTTTTTTTTTTCACAGTCGTACATGACCTCTTAATATTAAAGGTAAACTTAAGATCCAGTTTTCTTGAGCTGGAAATAGCTGTACATTTAAGGAAAATGAGCTCATAAAWTTTTTAATAGGTGCTCAAAAATAACTTTTGCTTTAGAACAATTGTGAGAGTTGTTTTTCTATAGTATGACATTAAAAGATAAGTGATTTCATATATCCTGCAATATTTGCTTTGTAGCTGGATTCCTGGTCAGTCATTTTGAATGGCTCTGTGGAGGTGACATACCCTGATGGAAGAACAGAGATACTGTGCATGGGGAACAGTTTTGGTGTTTCCCCTACCATGGAAAAGGAATATATGAAAGGAGTGATGAGAACCAAAGTGGATGACTGTCAGGTAGAGTGTCTGTGGTACMTGCAAATTCACCCCCACACAGGTGTAGTGCAACTCAATGATGAGTCCCAGTTTTATCTTAAACTGAATATATGTAAAGTATCCAGTGGTGACCCTGGGCAGTGGTTGGGCAATATGGCTCCTGCCTACCCACAGTCTGTGAAATGGAGTTACCTTTATCTGGGTAAGGGATAATTCTGCATGAAGATGTCTGTCTGCTTGCTTTTTCCAGAATGTGAGGGCCACCAGCCTCTTCCATACATCCATTGCTTCCAGTGTTCCTTAGCAGGATCTCAGGGTCCATCAGCCATTACAGGCTCTTTTACTTCTGCAGCTAATAGCCATTCTTCCTTACCCAACTCAGCTACTGAATTTCAGAGTAATACAAACTTYATCTCCTGAGGTTTGAGTGAAAGAKCTAATTYTGGCTAATCTGACCTTTCAAGGAARAAACCTTGATGCTTGCTGTAATACAAGCAGTCAGATGTAAGTAATGCTTTTCATAGCATAAAACTACTGGCTGAATCTGGTTATGTCGTTGCTATTTGCTTATTCCCATCCAGAAGATAATAGCAGAGCTGTGGGTGAATTAAGCATTTTGCTTGGTCCTGATGGCTAATTAGCTGCAAGTAGATGACCTTTGAAAGGGGTGTAAATGTGTGTTAATAGAGTCACCTGGTTTAGCTTGCCCATCTGACTCCCAAAATRTGCATAAATGGTTTCTTATTAGGGTAATGTTTTCAACAAATCCAAACTGTGTGACTTCTGTTTCAGCTACTACTAGCTTCTGGAAAAAAGAAATGCTGTATAAATAAAATTAWAGAGAAAATACTGTCTCTGATTCTTGGGCCCTTGTCTTAAGTATGTATATGAGGATTTAWCTACTTTTCAATCAGAAGAAACAATGTTCCTCTCAGTTAAATACCCAAATTCATATAATAAGGCAGTTAATCTTGTCCCCCAAAAGAGACAAATGTATAACAATTTGTGYACAATATAGTCTTTTTCTAATTTGTTATGGTTGGTCTTAATTCTATTTGCACAGTGTAGGTATTAGGAATAGTCGTAAGATATTTATTCTTGCACTTATTCTTGGCTGAACTGATGATTGTRGAAAATAATTTTCCTGCTGTATGCATTAAGCCAGAAGTAATTTGTTTCTTTGTGCCTGCACTCATTAATTGAATAAATGTTATTTTCTTAATAAATGACTTCAGTAAAATAGCTATAAAAAAAGATGATTATTTACCAAAACAATAGGCACAAAAATTAAAAGCYAGGTTTTCACTTAACCCTCCTAAACACCACAGAAGAGCTTTCATGTAAGAAAAAATGGACTGGTTCGGGTACTGGGCTTTATCTCCAGCAGTGGGGAGGTCAAAGCAGCTGCAGGAAAATGGCTGAGAATATTAAATCATACTGCTCTGATGGATCTTGGTCTCCTCTTACTGCAGGATTGTAGTGGCAATACTGTGCCTGTCTGTCCATCTGCTTGCTGCATCTGAATTGTTGGAGAGACAAATTTGTCTCGCTGCAGGTTGAGGAGTTACTTTATCTTGTCTGTTGATGGAGGGACTTGCACCTTAAGTGTAAATRCTTTTCTGAAGATTTTACCTTTTAACACTGGTGTGCGATGGTTCCTTGCAGTTTGTTTGTATAGCCCAGCAAGATTACTGCCGCATCCTCAACCAAGTGGAGAAGAACATGCAGAAGGTGGAGGAGGAAGGGGAGATTGTGATGGTGAAGGAGCACAGGGAGCTTGACCGCACTGGAACAAGGAAAGGTCACATTGTCATCAAGGTAAAAGGAACAGAGAGGGTCTCTTGCAAAAGTCTGTGTTCTGTAAACCTCTTACCTTGGCAACTTAGRTCCAGGATTAGTTGAGATATATTGTAGAAGTGAATATTTGAAAATGGACTGTTAATATTTCTAGATTTGTTTAATAATTGTGCATGTTGACAACTAGGTGATTTCTACAGAGATTAATTACATTTTTATTTTTTTTACATTTTCTTATCACAGTGATCAGGCTGTTATGTTTGCTTAGCTCATCAGTTAATGGATGGCAGTATTCTTTCTAGTGTGATGAGTCTTCAGTATGTTACAAGAAAACAAATTTGCATGTGTTGAAAATGTGTTAATAACTATGATTTTTAAAWTTTTTTTGTTTACAATAGGGAACAGCTGAAAGGTTAACAATGCATTTGGTGGAAGAGCACTCTGTGGTAGACCCAACATTTATAGAAGACTTCCTGTTAACATATAGGACCTTTCTTTCCAGCCCAATGGAAGTGGGCAAGAAGTTGTTGGAGTGGTTCAATGACCCCAGCCTCAGGGATAAGGTGAAAATCYCCTGAAACATGTATTGCTACCATTTACATTGAAATATAAGCTAATAAGAATAAAATATGCTTTAGAGAGAATGACTAAATTGAATAAGACACAAATAGCTGGTGACATATTTTAATGCCAGAATATATGGCTAAAACTAAGAACATTTTTCCTTATTTTATTTAAATATTACTGTGTTCATTCAAGGTAAATTGCCCATGGTTTACCTTGCTGTGTTTTTACAACTTAGTTGCTTGCAGGTATACAGGAAGCTTTTTTCCTAATGAGTATTTTTATTTAATGTAATTCAGTAGAATTTTATTTTGTCTCCAAGTTTGAGACCAAGTTCTGTGTTCAGTCTTTTCTGTACATAATGCTAGTTAATTCAACGTGGCAAACATAATTTTTTTAAAAGGGAATAGTAAATTCATGCATTGTTAGGAATCTTACRTTGTGCTTTATGTAGCATTAAAAAAAAGCCACCAAGCCCAACCCAAATGCAAGAAAGCAATCAATTATCTTCTCCCCTAAACAAAAYTTCCATGATGGAAGAATAAGGCATATCCAGTTTTGGCCATTGAAGCTTTATCATGCTTCAAACTGTATTGCTTTATTTTCTCTTGTATGCAACTTTTTCTTATGTAAGAATAATTCTAAAAATTTCCAGATGCCCTTTTCTTTTTGTAAATTTGAAACCACAGGAATTATATTAGTACATGGAAGAGAAATTTGGTTGTCAGCTTTTATTTAAATAATAAAATATTCTGGAAATCTTAGTATAGCTGTGCCTTGGAAGAAGGATCTTATATTTGACAGAGGGTAGGCTTTGGAGCTAATGCTGTTCAGAGCTACAATATTGGAGTTCATCTTTAAAGTTATGTTGCTTGTCCTCCAATGGACAATCCCCTCAGCCTCTAAARTGAAGCAGCACTGTTGCTTGTATCAGTCTGAACACAGAACAGCTCTTTGTTCTGCTGCCTCAATAACCAGCATTTTCTGACCTCCGGTAGCACTGAGAGAAAGGCAAGAGGCAGAGAACAGCTTGGAACAAATGGAGATAAGGAAGTAGGGAAAAGGGAATCTGGAAGATTTTGGCTGTTTTGTACTGGGTGCTGATAGGCATCAAGGAGAGCATAGGGGGTGCATAAAACGTGCTGGGGATGATCAGTGCTCAGGAATTTTCAGAGTGGGACCCTGGACATCCAGCCTTAGAGATGATTTTGCCCTGCAGCAGGTTACTTGATTTTACTGCTTGAATCCTCTTTTAATGCCGTTTCTGATTTGTGACACAAGTAATGGCATTCCTCTGGAAGTCAGCGTTTAACTGCTCCCAGCTCAGTGTCCTTTGGGTGTAGATGAGTAAGTCCCAGCTTTAAAAGCAGCATTGACAGTGAGGCTGTCACTGCAGTAGTTTAAAATACATTGCGTGGTACAGCTTGCAACTTCCCAGACAATTTTAATAATCTGCAATTACCCTAAATTTAACCAGACATTGTCTGGATCTTCCAATGTCATCCACAGTAATGAAAAATATCAAAGCTGTTTAACAGGAATGAAGTTTTATCTTCAATTTCAAAGGTGAAGTATTTTCCTGTKGGTGGGAGCTGCAGCACATAGAACTGGGTAGTTGCCTTCTGTTAGAATCTGAACTTGAGGAGTTCTGAAGTGCTTGATTAGTTTGGTCATWAATTTCAGCAGTTCTTCTGAATTAATTTCCTTTCTAGAGTAAAAGGAAAACTACTTAGAAACTTTGAGGGTGGCAGGGATTTGKTTTGCATACCTGGTGTCAGACCTTTAGCACATGAGGGTGCAGAGATTTGGATTTTGTGCAGACACAAAAAATGGACAGGGGTTAGCACTTGCTGATTAAAATTTGTATGAGACTTTGTTCTTAAGCTCTGTTTTGAAAATCATTTAGAGATTTATCCCTACTGATTTAGTGTCCCAGCATAAAAGAAGAAATGCAGCTGTATTTTTAGAGGTAGCATTGAGTGGTGCAACTCTTCTGGATTCAGCAACTTTTTAAAAATAGCATGAATCAATACTAATTCAAGACACCAAAACACTTCTGTTTAGTCAGAACAAGTGCTGCTGATGTTCCAGGTCAAATCGCATRCTAAAAGAGAGAATATTATAGTAAAAGATTTAGTTTTAAAAAATGCAGCTTATTTTGTGGCTTTACCTTCATTGGTGTTAATTAATAGTATTCCTTTAGATWTTTTTCCTAAGAAACTGTAAAATACCAGCTAAGAATCTTCTCAGCTTGATCATCATAATTGCTTGGGGGGTTCCCRGTGGAGGGAAAAAAGGAGTAAATGGAAAGATTGACTCTAAGGAAAGGAATTGCTGTTTTTGCTGTTAAAACCTCTTTCCTGCTTCTTGCAATATCTTGTGTTTCCTGCCTCTCTAAACATACAGTAGCTCTTTTGTGGAGGTAAATGCCAAATGAAGTTAATGGTGGCACATCTAAAGACTTAGGAGATTCAAGAGCCAGTATTAAGCTGTATCATAAGCTTTGTGGTCATGTGCTTGGAGAACTAAGCAGATTTGGAAATGTACATGAACAGGAAATTATTATAAGTCAGAAATGGATTTACCTTGTTGCCTTCTACCTGTGTGCACTATTCCCTACCTAATCAAATTTGATACAGCCAGTGTTTTCTGACTCATAGTATTCATTATGAAATACAGCATATAATTGCTGTATTTGTTATACAAGTGAATTGTTATACAAGTGAAAACAATTTAATACTCARTTTTTTCTATTCTCCTGATAAATAATTGCGTATTGATGAAGTTTAATTTGGATGTATGTATGCATGCATATGTATTATTTAAGAGGCCAATGGAAATTTACAGGGCCTTTAATGACCAGTATTTTCAAAGGGYTTGCCAGTAGTGTTGTTCTGACTTTTCAGGCAAAATATTTATAATATTGATGAATTTTCAGGTTACACGGGTAGTATTGTTGTGGGTGAACAATCACTTCAATGATTTTGAAGGAGATCCTGCTATGACTCGATTTCTGGAAGAATTTGAAAACAATTTGGAGAGGGAGGTAAGAGTGAGGGTTTTTTTCTGACAACTTGGGATAACAGGGAATACCCAGGCTGTTGTGATATATAACTTACAATGCTTTTCTCTTGTAGAAAATGGGTGGACATTTGAGGCTGTTAAATATTGCCTGTGCTGCTAAAGCTAAACGAAGATTGATAACCTTAACAAAGCCATCTCGAGAAGCCCCTTTGCCTTTTATCTTGCTGGGAGGGTCAGAAAAGGGATTTGGAATCTTTGTTGACAGTGTAGATTTTGGTAGCAAAGCTACAGAAGCAGGCTTGAAACGTGGAGACCAGGTATGTAATTTTAAAATGTGTCCCTCCATTATCTCTCCCCCATTTTTTAAATTTCATTTCTCTTTACTACATGAAAATTTCCCAAACTTGTTTGAATTTTAGATATTGGAAGTGAATGGTCAAAATTTTGAAAACATTCAGCTGACGAAAGCCATGGAAATCCTTAGAAATAACACTCATCTGTCTATCACTGTGAAAACCAATTTATTTGGTAAGTTTATCTGCATTGTTCATTCTAGTTTTGATAAAGAACTTTAAAATAGTTTTGTTTGAAAATCTTTTWTGCTGAGAGAATAGAAAAAGGAAGCATGAAGGTCCTAAAATACTTGGTTCATAATTGCAAAGAAAAATTTATGAGTAGGGATTTACATKAAGAGACTTCCCTCTCACAAGTGTATTTCTGTATTAAGAGGAACTATTGTGACCATGTGGCTCAAACTTAAAAAATGTGCTTGTATATACAATGTTTAGTTCTCTCTCAAGAAAGAAGTCTCTTCAGGCATTTCAGCTGATCAGTGGTCTTATTCTGTCTGCTGAATTTACTTGAAGTTCTTCAGCCCACTCTTGAGTGCAGCAAGCTCAAGGCTATTACAACCTTTCCTGCCAGCTAGATGAAAAGATTCTTGCTACCCTGTGTATCTGTTCTATACATTTTTCCCTCTAACAAGTACTAAAGTAGACATGGAAGAGTCTTCAAGCAGCTCAGGACTTCAAGTATCATGATGAGTAATTAATAGATTGGGCATTTGGTTTGATTTTTTTACCACTGGATACTTGGATGACCTATACAATTTAGTGATGTGTTCCTTGAGCATCTCTTTCAGCATCAGGTTCTTCATCACAGGTTAGCAGGGCAGAATATCACTACAGCATGTCACTGTGCTAACTGAAGATTTAGYTTGCCTAGCTTATCTCCAAAAGTCATTGGTCAAATGTGTTTCCTGGGGGCCTTTTTTTTCCCACCCAGTAAAGATTCTAGTATTTCTGTTGTTTCCAATAATTAAGACATTTCTTAATATATCTGGATATGCTTTTTTAGCCAGATGTTYTTGTTTCTCTGTGTGCAAGTTCTGTAACTATCCTTCTCACACTGGGTATTTGAGTCTCATGTGTTGCTTTACTATGTTAAAGATTAAACSTGAGTTCTTCCTTTCTTTAGAAGTGTTTTTCTAATTTTTTTCTATCTTGTGGCTCCAGTGCAAAGACTGAAATCAGATTASAGTACAGTCCCAGAGCAGTTACTTTCTGTGTATTGCATGTAGAATTTCTTCTCTAAAAATCCCAAAAAGAGAGTTTCCTTTTTACAACAGCATCATCTTAYCTATCTWTACCTATCTAATTTCTCTCTCCAGACTCTAAGTCCTATTCAACAGCACAGTTATTGGCTGGGTTTACTCTCTTCCTCTTTTGTGTGTCTTACTTCAAGCTTTTGAAGTCTCTTGGTAATTTGTTGCATCTCTATATATTAGAGAATATTAAGGAGAAAATTAAAGAATAACAGTAAAATATAGCCCCTAATACTCATYCTTAGTTAGCTGCCCTTGTTCCCATGTTTTTCTACAATTCCTTAGTTTTAATTATCACTTTTCATTTATTATTACAAATCAACCCATCAGAGGATTTTTCCATTTTTKTATGCAGAGTTCCTCTAACACTCAGAATGCATGAGTTGCTCTCCAGTTCAGTTTTGTTTGGTTTATTTAAATATATTGGCTTTTTTTRAGGCTCAAATTTGCAGTGGAAGAACTAATATACAAATTTATCAGATATTTATGCTTCAGGGATGACTTTTTGCTAGGGAGCTGAGGGAGAATTAGTGGTTTGGTATTTCTAGCAGATGGRTACAACAGCCCTGTCAAACATCCAAGGTGTCTCAGTAGTCCCTTGCTTTATTTTYCTTATGACTTTGTTGCTGTTTCCCTTCTGATTTTTTTGATCCTGTTGCTAATAATTTCTTGTCCATCTGAAAGCCGTTGTTGCTGCCTCTCTGTTTAAACTTTCCTTCTCCTTTGTATTTTTCTATCTCACTTTTGTCTAACGTGGTCTTTTTATACATGCTGCTATTCTGCAGAAGCCTTTGTCCTTAGGCTGAAAAGTCAAATTCCTTCTGTTGATACCATCCATGTAACCACGTGGGCACYTGTGTATTTCTCTTCTAGGCTGGGCCAATTAACTGTTTTTCTGATTATTACTACAGAAAATTATTGTCATTTTTAAAAGCAAAAATGTTTTTGAAGTCTTATACCTAAATTGAGTTAATGCTGGAATTGACAGAATAGCCTATTCTTTTTTAATGATTAACATTAAATTGGTCTGGTGCACAGAGCTTTCTTTTACATTGTTGTCCTCCTTCTTCCCTCCCTTTTCCTGTCTTGTGCAGTTTTTAAAGAACTCTTAACACGGTTGTCAGAGGAAAAAAGGAATGGTGCTCCCCACCTGCCTAAAATTGGAGATATTAAGAAGGCGAGTCGTTATTCCATCCCTGACCTTGCTGTTGATGTGGAGCAGGTAATAGGATTAGAAAAAGTCAATAAGAAAAGTAAAGCCAACACAGTTGGGGGAAGAAATAAGTTGAAGAAGATACTTGACAAGACTCGGATCAGTATTCTGCCTCAGAAACCATACAAGTGAGTTTATTTCCTCCTATATTTCCTTTGCATTAAATTATAAGAATTCCTAATGAACTTATAGTTAGTAATTATCCTTTTTAATTTATTAATACAAATCATATGTACATCTGAAAAAAAAAAACCAAAACAGAATAAATCATTCTGAACATTTGAACAAGCATAGACTGCTAACAGTGCAGCTCCTGACATCAATTTAGATGTATTTTGTTTCTTATAGATAAAGTAATGACGCAAATACTTCATATCATTTCCTATTTTCTTTTAAGAGGACTGTTAACTGAAATTATTCCAGAATAATTCTGCAAGCAGATTACTTGCAAAGGGTTGGTAAGAGCTATTATTTCAGTGTATCCACATTCCAGTGGTCTGTAAAAATTTTAACGTACTGCTGTAAGGKGGAGTAAGGCTAAAATTTAACTTGGATTCTTTGATAGAATTGTGGGTTTGGTTTGTGTTTTTTTTAATAAAAGCTAAATATGCTATCTGATAGCTTTTATTCTATGAACACATTTTAGAAATAGAGTTCTAAAAATTGCTGGCAAAAATAGAAGAGTGAATTTTATATGATATTATGGGAACCTGGTTCTTGGCCAAGGCAAATGGGGAAAACAAATTGTACAGGGTAGTTGTGTGATCAGTGTTTTTGCTTGCATTTTTCTTTCCTGTGTCCCACTAAGAAAAAAACTAGTCTATGTAAATTTAAAAAAGGCAATTGTGCTGAAAATRCAGGGTTTTTTTCCTGCCATTACTTGAAAAAAGTTTGCTTAACTGATGATAGATATTGCCAACTAAATGAAAACTATTCTGAAACATTATATATAGAATGSTAGTAATAGAATGATTAAATTAATATAAATTATTATATCCAGATAATGGATATTTCTTAAATTGCTGGCAGTACCTTTCAATAGAGGAGAATCTGTAAATCCTCTTTTTATGTTGTTTGTCTTTAGCATGTTTTCCTTCATTTAACTGGTCTTGCATGTTTATTTCTCTGATGACCTGTGCATAATTAGGTCTGTTTTTCCTGCATTTGTCACTATGGTTCATAGCATTTGCATGAAATTTTCATGTTGCTTTTTCTTTCTTTTTTTTTTTTCCTTTTATTTTCCTTCATTTTTACGCATTTTCTGTGCAGGGACCTCTTCGGGTAAGATTCAGAAGAACTTGACCTATTTTATTTTCTTTTTGCTAGCTCTACTTCATGTGTTATATTTAGCAGTTTGTCTGCAGAGCCTGTTGACATTCAGTTGTTTTTGTCTGCACAGTTTCTGCATAGAGATCTGTAGCTACAGRCTTTAGTGTTTGGGCTTTTCTTTCCCCTGTTATGCAGAAGTATCAATCTCATTCTTCCTTTTAATTACTAGTGTTGCATATATTAAGGGACTTTACCTAATCACATGTTTTTTGCATGTAAGAAAATCAAGGGGGTGAAAAAGGTGATTTTAGTTAAAGTAGGCATTTAAAGACTTCATGACTTGACTGGCTTAAGAGRTGAAACTGTTCACCATTTTTTGAGTGTGAAGACTGCAGAAGGCTCCAGTGCCTGGAGGATGTACCTAGACAAAAACCAATCTTTAAACCAGAATGAGGTGGCTCTTAGTGGGAGCTTGTCTGCTTCATGAGACATTAAATCWGTATCAAAGATGAATCAGTTTGAGCAGGAGATAATGCCTTCCTTCAGTCTTGCTGTTTAGTCCAATAAGGTTAAATAACTTCCCAAACAGAGCAAACAGCACCATTTACTCTGTACCTACAGGGAAATCATCTCTTCACAGTCTGTGAGACATCTCTTGAAGGGTTTCAGGTAAAATCCCACCAGAGCTCTTTGTTTACTTTTCTGATGCAGAGTAGTTTTGTGGTCTGTAGGCTCTGTTGCTCCAAAAAAAGGATTAAACACAATCCCTTATTCCCTCTTTTTAAGTTCTGCCTGGTCCATAGTGCAGCATCCCAGACAAAGCAGGAGCCCCTGGTTCTCCCCTCTGCAGCCCTGCAGTAGGGTTACAGGGGATTTTATATTCTGAGGGAAGAAGCTTTCAGATACTTCTGTCATTTCATTATCCCTTCTACCCTGTTTGTAATTCAGCAGGAAAATTATTTCTTAGTTAATGTGCTGTCTCCCTGCATGGCAGATGCATAGAGAAAGCCATAGAAATGCTGTTTCCTTAARACCACAATCTCCGTTCATTGGCATAATGAAATATTTCACCTAACAATAGATATTCATGGAACCTGGTTTTTTTTTCAGTGTTGCTCTTATTATCTGAAATTTCTGGGGTTCATGACTTGTTTGCATAAGTTAGAACTTACACAGATTCTAATTTAAGTTTTAAAAACAGAGTAGATTGAGTGTAAATGATTTCCMATTTCTTATATGAGTACTTAAACTYGAGCAYRATTTTAGACACTTTTTTTGCTCTAAACCTAACATTTTCAGAGTTGATCCACTTTACTTGAAGCTGCTTCAGTCATGACGCACAGGATAGGTATAAGATTATATAAAACTGGCAAACTGCAAAAGGAATGCATAATGCAAGTGAAACTATTAATATAAGATTCACACTGTCTTTATTTGGTTTGAATTTAGAGAAAATACTATTGTTGGCACACTTATGAAATCTGGTATATAGTAGTTAAGGACCACCAGAAAGCATTTTGGGGTACAAGGACTGCAGGGTTTTTTGTTTACTTTCTTTATTTTAATGTGCAGTGGTTCCTACTTAAAGGATGTGAAACTGATTGCTGGCAATTCTTTTGGTTGTGGTGAAAGACTTAYTTGCTTGTGGCTTAGCATGAAGGTGCTGTATGCTGAGTAGGTCATCACTGCTTGTCACAGTATTCTGTGTTTGATGTGGAAGTACAAAAATACAAATGTTCAGATTCACCTTAACTTCTGATTAAGACAGAATCCTRTAACTTTTTCAGAGGACTTGAGTGTTTCTGTCACTCTCATAAAATTGTTCTGATAMTACAGAGTTGTCTTGTTTTTTAAAAGCCAAACAATGAGAAAACCCAAACACAACATAGAGAGATACCATACATTGCCTTCTCAAAGGACAGTTGTGTCCATGTCATTAAAAATATGTCTTTAGTACTCAGATAATGTTCTAGCTTTCCAAACTACTGTTCAATTCACAGCACTTAAAGAAGTGGTACAAGAGTGTACTGTGTAGAGTTACTCATTGGTAAGCACAGAAGGATATTGGTGCTGTAACAGCTAKCAGGGTAATTATCTAGCCTCTTATTACTTCTGTTTAGGTTTTCTGAGGATGGATAGAGCACTAAGACAAAGGCTTAAGTGCCCAATATTAGAGTACAAGTGGTCATTTGTGTTGCATCATTTAATTTACTAGACTGACTTAGTTGTAATGTTTGCAATGAAGTCTACATTCTGGTTTATGCTTTACTTAAATGTGTAGATACAGATTTAGAGTGCTTGGCTTTTAGAAAGGCCTTGCCTATACTTGCTACATTTTTAATGCTTTTCACTTTCTATAATGACTGCTATTCAACATTTTAAACCCTCTGAGTATTTTATTAAGTGTTTTGATCTATATACTTTGAGAAAAGTTCAATGGCTGTCTCCAGCTCTATATTTTGTGGCTGGTGTTCTGCTTCACTTTTTTATGAACTCAAAAACAATAAGCAAATCAGCCTCTACTATAAAATGATGATAGCTCATTCTCTGATCTGTCTAGTACTACTGACCTCCTGTGGGACCCTGCCTTGCACAGTTCAGYGGACAAAACCCTTCACCTTTGTCACAGAATATTTTATTTACAGACTTTGGAGAGGCTACTGATAGCACCCAAGTGTGGCTGTTTAGCTTAGCCTTACCTGGCGTCGCTTCAATCACTCAGAGATGTGATACAGGGGGGGAAAACCAAGTGATCTCAAATTACCCTCTCTTATCTGTCTGTTGAAAGATCTTATATAGTATGGCTACAATAGATCACAAATAGAGTTGCARCTCCTGTCTGTGGTGGGGTAAAAAATCTATTCAGTTCAGGCTTGAAAACAGCACTGAGGAGACAGCAGTACCACTCAAAGTTTGGGAGATGGGGTGGTGCAAGAATGATGAGGTGTGCACCACCTTTTGAACAAACATTGGTGAAAATCACTAGAAAATGAGCCTAGCAACACCTCAGAGCATAGTGGTGAGGATCTTCTGGCAGTGTGAGCAGGCAAATCGAGTCACTTTTAGTGGACTGTTGACAAAGCAAATCCTGTTGTCTGGAGAGCCTTTACTTCTAAATAGCAGTTGCTGGTGTAACAATTGAAACTATGAAAATGTAGCAATAGAGACATCACTGAAGCCCTCTAGTGTAGCCAAGCTCTGAATGTCTGTCAATCCTGATTTTCTTTCTTTCTGGATGCAGTGACATTGGAATTGGCCAGTCTCAGGATGACAGCATTGTGGGACTGAGGCAAACAAAGCACATCCCTCCTGCTTTACCTGTCAGTGGAACACTGTCATCCAGTAATCCCGACCTGCTGCAGTCTCATCACCGCATCTTAGACTTTAATACTACTCCAGGTAAGAATCTGKTTTTTTATTCTTGTTCTTGACCTTTCAATTTCCTTTCATAGTTCAGGTTTTTTGTGTGGATTTGTGGAGTCTGAAGAGGCTTGTGAGTTTTTATTAACTGTTTCCTGTCACACACAAACTAGTCATATATTCATGCATTAGGATTTATTACATCTGTTGCAATATACTTTATCCACATATAATAGATATCTGGTTTTCATGTATGCTGTATACAGAGTACTTCTTACTGATTGAATATTCTTGGTCAGTAAAAACCTGTTTTGCTTGGTATTTTATAAWTTACAGTGATGGATCATTGTTTATAAGACTGTAATATTTTCAAATAGCATAGCAGATCATCAGCTTGTAAGGGAAAGGACATTGAACTGGGACACAAGACATGTATTTCAGTCTTTTTCTGAACAATCTTATATAATTTGTACTACACTTGTAAGGGACAGAGTTTCAAAGTTTSTTGTTAGTCACCCTGCCCTACAGCTGTAGGCCAAATTCTTTGAATATAAAATCCCTTTCTGAAATAGATAAAAAATGAACACATTTAGAGAGGATCAAAGCACAGGGGTGAGTGAGGGAGAAATAGGGGGAGAATATGAGAAACTCGAGAGCCTTATCTTATAAGAACGGTTTAGCTGGAACTCCTGGTAGGGTTGGGATTTGGGCTCTTATCTGGCTGCAGGAAGGTTCTTAGTGGGAAACCTTGCCTGAGTTAAGTATCCAAATCTTTGCTATTAAAATATAGCTTCTGGAGCAGGGTAGCTCTGCAGACACTTGGTTATTTTAGCCTAATCTTTAGARAACTACTCAATAGTAGAACTGAAAATTCAGTGCCCTCCCTCCTAAGACTGAGGGATTTCAAACATTACCTAAGGGATTAGCTGAAGGGATGGTGCTTAAATATCAGCCTACACACTGACCAAGTTGRTGCAATCTTTGTGCTTGAAGCTGTGATATTATGTATGTATGTATTACTTCATCTCAAGTGTTTCTGGGCTAGAGGAGTTTGCAAGGAGGTGGTTTGTGATTTTTGCTCCAGTGTCTAAGATTGATCCTGAGAGACTTGGAAGGTGGATATTTTTTTTTGTATTTTATCTTATGACTAGTGTCCAACACCTTGCAGCTGTTCTTTATCAGCAAGAGCCTAGCTTTTCATCAGGGCTTTTTCTATAAATGGGTGAAAATTCCATTCTTTAGCTTGCCGCTTAACTAGACCAGATAGTTCTAGGTAATTWGAGTGCCCCTAATGCCAAGTGCAGCAAGTGGCCAGCTTCCAGAGCTGTGGGCATTGCTGGCTCATGCAGCTCGAACAAACTTCCATGAGAAGGAAAGCCATTGCAAGTCTAAAGACCTTTCAATTACTTGTGGAGTTCAGAGAAGCTTAATGAAGGAATAAAGTTCAGCTGTTTGCATTTTGCATTGAAGAAAGGAGATCAATATGATGTAATGCCATCGCTCCCGTGCTTTTCTATGTTTTTGTAGAAAATGTATGTCCTCCTCATTAAAAAAAAAAAAAAAAAGTTGTGGGTTTTTTTTGTTTTGTTTTGTTTTTTCTTTAAATTTGCCTGAATGTYCACATACAGAATATTTTTTAAGTAATTCTCAGGCAAAATTTYTTTTCCTGTGTGGAAAGGAAGGAAAAGGGGGCATGAAATGAAAAACATATACCTTAAAGGCTTTAGAGATGTCTGCATTGTATAGAAGAGTTGAATTATATCTCTATATATTTCAAACCTTCAAAAAACTAAAGCCTGCCGTTTTAATTTAGACCAAGGTAGAAAAAAGAATTAAAGATGGAAATGGAGGCAGCTTGCAAGAAATTGAATGCACTGGAGGAGAAAGAAATTGGTAGAGCAGCTGTCCTTTGAGGCTTTGAGAAATACCCCTCAGGATAGAAAATAAAACAACTTGCTTCTTTTAGAAGAGTGGTCTTTGAGGAGAAAGTGTGAACAGCTTGAAATCTGCAAGGAGTCATTTTAGTTTCTCTTCTGATTGGCTCAGGCTGTCTCAAATATACTTTTAAAGGTTTATTTTTAAATGTTCAATAGCACTTTGATTTCTCTTTTCTTGTGCTGCCTTTGGTATTTGATTGGAAGTCAAAATAATAGAGTAATGATGAACTGCCAGTCACTGGTATTTTTCTTTCTCCTCTATCTTTCTAGAGGGAATAGATTCCTATCAGAGAGCATTGCATTCTTCAGCTTGCCACTCCAGTTTCCCTTTTTGAAAACCAGTGAAGGGGGGTGATTATGATTCCCTTCAAGTGTTTTATTTAAGAATTATTGGGCTGAATTACTTGCTACCATTGCTATAGCTGCAATAATTTCACTTGGTGGCAGACGTCTGTGTATTCTGTGTAGARCTTTTGCTCCCAGCTCTGATAGGTAGGCAGCCTGAGAAATTGTGTGGTGAAATGCAGTGCAGAGATGGTACTCCTCTGTTTGCTGTCCTCTGCATTTCTTCATAATGACTTCAGTGACCCAGCAGAGCAGGTTATTTTGTTGTTGCACAAAACACTTTATTTCTAGGGACCGTAAAACATTCTCACCTTGGTATTGTTTACAGTAGCTTCTCAACATCACAGCATTTATTTGGCAAATATTTCTGTAACAGCAAGAGGGAGCAAGATCTAGAGAAGAGTCTGGTTTTTAATAACATCTCCAAAAGGCTGAGTCTTTGGCATCTGCCCTCTTCCAGATGTCAAAAAAAGTAGAAAGTATTTCAGAAAATATTCTGCTCTGTATCCCTCTTCAKCTAATTACTGAAGGAAGATGGGTCAGTGTAGAGTTGGTGATAAAAGGCAAAATTGGCTTCCTTGTAATGAAGTATTTGTACATTTGACTCAAATGCTTAGGAAGGGCAAAAAACTGACATCCTGTATGTGTAACTGATGATGTAATTACACAGTTCTAGTGTGTTCTGGTATTAGTACTTCCAAAGCTGCAAAAAACTACTGTGAACTTAAAAGTTACAGGTTTAGTTGCATGAAATTTGTAATATAATATATTTAAGCCTAAAAGCCTTTGTGGCATGTAAATGAACTCATATCAGAGAGATTTATCTTAGTGCTTTCCAAATAATTATTTTGGAAACATGCAGGAGCAGTGGGAARGTGTTAAGTTTTGTTCTTTTGTCACAAAATTTCTGCTACTGAACAGCTCTTTCAGTAGAAACTTGAGTTATGTACATTCATTGTAAAAAAAAACCAAAACTCTAGTTGTACCAAAGTGAATATTTTCATTTGGCAGCTCCTTTTTCAGTGTTTTTGTATTATAGTAATTTCAGAAGCCTTCATTTAGAAGGCTTTCTATTGTTATATATTTTGTTGCTTGTAYGACCTCTTTGATTTAAAAAATTAATTATTTTTTAGAAGAAACATTTTAAAGAAAAATTACTAGATGTAATGCCTCACAAAATTAGAAATGCKTGTTTGTAACAGATGGAAGAAATTAAATTAAAATACTTGTCAGTTAGAAATACCTGATGTTAAAAAACCCAGTGATGGATTGCTGTACAATTTTTTCTTTTGCCTAATAATACGGTGATAACAAGCAATATTCAGTTGATCTGTGGGTCTGGATTTCACTACATGCATAGAAATAAGAAAATATGTGTGGATTTGGTCTCTCCATATAGTTTTTGGAAATTTCAAATGCAGTGTTAGTCTGGTAGTCTTCCAGATTACCTAAAAAAACATTTCACTGAGAGTTTTGTGTCATCAGTCACTTCARACTGGTATATATRTAGAACYTGAATATTTGTGAAGGGTTTTTTTWMCCCYGGCTGCCTTAGGTATTAATTAGTAAAATACTGGCACAGAGAAATAAAGAACAAAGTTTTCAATCTGTTACTGATTCATTTATTACTATGATTTAAATTTATCAATGACAGAATATTTCTGATGGTTGAGTACTTGGCTGTATCAGTACTACTAAGCTTTGTGTACATGTGCATGCTGGCTATCATACAAGCATCTTCCTGGCCACTTAGATTGTGTGCCTTCCCTTTGCATGTGCCGTGTCAAAACGGGGTAAATGAATCTATTTTCCTTTAAATATTCTTAAGGAGATTGGCACTCCTATCACATATTGACTTAAACTTCTCCCATTTCATTGTATAGGATAGTGTAGTTTAATGTCCTGGATTTTTCTCAGACTTAAACAGAATCTTTCAGGACTCAACACTTGTGAAAATAACAGTTCTCAATGGCTTGTCTCTCCAAACTTTGAAAACATTAACATATTTTTGTGGCTTGTCCCATTTATAGCCTAACTAACTTCTTTTCCTGGATGTTAGTAGAACCAGCTTTTACTGAAGTGAAAACTGATAACAKTAATAATTAAATTCAATGTGGCTTGCTCATTCTTTTTATTTTTTTCTTACTCAATTGCATAACTTGCTTGTAATTTTTTCCAGACCTACCAGACCAAGTTCTGCGGGTTTTCAAGGCAGACCAGCAGAGTCGCTACATAATGATCAGCAAGGACACAACAGCAAAGGAAGTGGTCATCCAGGCCATCAGGGAATTTGCTCTCACTGCAACCCCTGATGCATATTCACTGTGTGAAGTCTCTGTCACACCTGAGGGTGTCATCAAGCAAAGGAGGCTTCCTGATCAGCTGTCCAAGCTTGCTGACAGGATACAGCTGAGTGGCAGGTAAGATGGAGACTGAGATAAAGCTGATGATGCCAGTTTGTTAAGTCAAAATCTTGTTAAAGGAGTGTTACTCAATTATTTAATGTTTTGTTTCTTTGCAACACATTGCTGCTTATGCAACTTCTCATTAATGCTAGGCTGGTGAAGTTTATTTTATTCTCAGATTCTAACTGAATCTTTGCTGTAACTCTCAGCACTAACTGGGTGTATCTGATCTAGTGTCTTTTTCTGAATTTTTTTTTTTTACAGGTATTACCTGAAGAACAACATGGAAACAGAAACTCTTTGTTCAGATGAAGATGCTCAAGAGTTACTAAGGGAAAGCCAAATTTCCCTACTGCAGCTCAGTACTGTTGAAGTGGCTACCCAGCTCTCCATGAGAAACTTTGAGCTGTTCCGTAATATCGAACCAACGGAATACATAGATGACTTGTTTAAACTGAAATCAAAAACAGGTTGCACTAATCTAAAAAGGTTTGAAGAGGTGATAAATCAAGAAACATTCTGGGTGGCTTCTGAGATTCTAAGAGAAACCAACCAGCTGAAAAGGATGAAGATCATCAAGCATTTCATTAAGATAGCRCTGCACTGCAGAGAATGCAAGAACTTCAACTCAATGTTTGCCATCATTAGGTACTGCCCACTAATAATTTTACTTCCAAGTAAAAAGCAAAGTCTTACTTATGTTAGTCTTTAGAAAAAATATGCTTACTGGAGTAAACCAGTTTATACTGCTAACATCAACACAYGGCAGTCTGCCAAGGAGGGCATTTTCTGTAATCTGAAAGTGTTTGCTGAAATATTATTTRAAATGCTACATAGCTACTGCTCAAGATAGCATGGCAAGGTGAACATGGCACTGGAGAAACTAGTGCACTTGTTTAAAGACAAAGACCACAAGAAACAACAGGTATATTCAGGAAAACCACACAACTGTTCCAAATGAATGGGTTAATTTCCCCAAAGCAGTTCMTTTTTACCCATACTGCCCAGTAYGGTAAATTCATTCAGCCTTGCCTGAATGTTGCCCTTGGTTTTCTTTGTATCAGCAGTTTCTTTTATGGAACTCTGAAAATAGTAACAGACCATAATATAGTCTCTAAATAAAGATGTTTTAATGAGAATTTTAAAATGTACTGAAAATCTCAGAAAACCTTTTTTAGTTTTGGAATGAGAAGGAAGAGAAAAAACTTTAACATTTATGTATATACACATTTTTTAAAACCCAAACAAAAATGAACAATTGCCCTATACTGTCTCTCATGAAAAAGCTCAAGTAAGTTGCAGTAAACTGACAGTGTTATCACTGTCTTTGGCACAAGCTCTTGTCATCATTGTCTTGACATTCAGTCAAGATTGAATGTGACACTTTTCCTGAAGATGAGTAGGTTTGAATACTATTCAGCAAATGGGGCAAGTTCCAAAGTCAAGGATRCATCTGGATGATCAGTCAGCATGTCTGAGACATCAAAATATTGAGATTTTGTTCAGCTATTTCAGCCAATCTCAATGAGAAATGAAAGCAGCCCRTCTGCTAGGAAAATCTTGAGTAAAAGAAAGATTTTAGGTACTAAACTTTYCCACAGGTAGAAATGAATACCAAGGCAGTGTCATTACCGGGCAAAAAGGGGGTTTGTTTGAGCTACAGCTTGAAAATAACCTCAGATATAGAGAGTGTTATGAAATTTCATCTAGGAAGAGCAAAGTCAGATGGATTATTGCAGAAAGAAGGTGGGTCAGTGTGTGGTCACCATTTGGACATTATCATGTAGGTGAAAGATGGTTTTTCTGACAGTTTGTTAATCTGGACTTAAGTGGTGATCCTGAAGTTCTTAGATTATGATATTCTTACCAAATTCAGACACTCTTCTAAAGGAACAAATACATACTTTCTGTAAGGTTTAATTACTCATCGAAGTGTAACTTTTATCTGTTTATGGTTACATCATGTAGAYATATCCACTTTTATTGCTTTTTTAAAAATGCTCTTCATTGGTCTGTAATACATGCTGGCAAAAAGAAGTTTTTAATTTCTGTTACTTTATTGACACCTTTGTGCTCTGGCTATATGATATTTCTACCATWCAAAATTTAACATGCTCTTTGCTAGGATTTTTTTGTTTCTCTCTCTTGTTCTTCAACTTTTTTACACTTCTTTTGTTTCAAGTGGCCTGAATTTGGCACCAGTTGCAAGGCTCCGAACTACTTGGGAAAAGCTTCCAAGCAAATATGAAAAACTGTTTCAAGATCTGCAGGACTTGTTCGATCCATCCAGGAACATGGCAAAATATCGTAATGTCCTTAACAGCCAAAACCTACAGCCCCCTATTATCCCCCTGTTTCCTGTCATCAAAAAAGACCTTACATTCCTKCATGAAGGTAAAGGCAGAAGTTTATCATCTTTTATTAGCTAAGGAAAAGTAACTTTCCTGCCTAATCACGGATGTTGTTGATGTAGGAAATGATTCTAAAGTGGAGGGCCTGGTGAATTTTGAGAAGCTGCGGATGATTGCGAAGGAGATCCGCCATGTCGGTCGCATGGCATCTGTGAACATGGATCCTGCCCTCATGTTCAGAACAAGGTAAGTGTGTTGTACCACAGAGCTTTCCCCAGCTGGGAGAGGGCTAGGTGTCAGCAAGAGGGACTTGTATCTGCCCCTTCTATTGGAGCAGTATGAAGTTTTTATGTTAGCAATTGACCCAGCATGATGTGGTGATGTAAAACTGGAGAAACCATTACCTTTTGTGGTTACTGATACATTCTGAAATGTTTCTTACTATTAAACAGTTGACAGTTACTTCATAAAAATGAGATTCTACTAGTGGGAGGGAGAGAAACTGTCTTGGAAACACATCTATTAGTCTATTTGGAACATTTATGGGTGTCAGCCTTATAATTTTGATTTAGTAGAAGTGGTGATGTATCTGAAGCAGTGTCAGCTACTCGTGTTAGAAAACATGGAGTGAATGGTCTTTAGCTTCATATTTGACAAGCTTATTGCATACTCTTTTTTTCTTAATTTGAGCTGGAAGAGTTTGTAATATCTGATTGTATGCCCGAGTCAAGGCTCTTTTTAATGTTTGTGGGCTTACAGAACTGCTTGTCCTGAGGTCTGGTCTTTTTCTTTCTGAGCTTGTGATCTTTCTCTGTCTCTTCTTAAACCCATGCTTTATTCTTCCTGGCTCTCACTTGCAGGAAGAAGAAATGGAGGAGTTTGGGGTAAGTGGTTGGAGACAACACACACAGACATTCATTCTTTCTTTACCATTTGCATTTTTTCCTACTTGCTATCTTTAATTTTCGGGTGCTTTGACATTTTTGTTAACCCTTTTTTTACTGACAGTACATTTTCATGTAGGAGTGCTTTTGATTTGAGATTGAAATACAGACGTTGCAAATTATTTTTAAGTGGTCATAGATAGTAGTCAAGTGTTCTTTCCCGCTTTCAGTTTAAATTGCTGAAGGAAGAGATTTTCGGTCAAAGAGAAATCACAAAATGACAAGGTTGCCACAGCTGAAAATAGCTGTTAATTTCCTTATACCTAGTAAACAATTATCACAATCAAATTCAAAATTTGAAACTTACGGTATCTGCTTGACTAACTTACTTTTATATTATAATTAGACATCATTTTTACCTTAACAATTCAGTACCAGTGCATAGCTTTCATATAGATATACATACATTGAAATGTGCATGACATTAATTTCATCATGAGCTAGCTGATCATTTTATTTAACAAAATCTTCTTCAGTCTTGCAAGTTATGAAGAAATTCTGTTCTGTAAAACTGAGCTGTACATTTTGTAAACAGTCTGATTTAAATCACAGAGGACTTTCAAAATGCCTCCTTTAGATGTATTTGAATTCGAACCTCAACTATAGTCGTCTGTCAGCACTGCCTTACTGCATGAGCTTTTCCTAATGCTCCAGTYCTCTCAGTAGATGGCTTATGTGAGAGAGCTACCTTGAATGCTTTTCTAGATGTGTGAAGTGTTATTGCCTAGTATGAGCAAAATAGGTTAAAATATCTGTGCCATTAAAATAGTGCCTGTAACCAAGAAAAAAKATTTCCTGGCCCTCATCTTTCTATCTGTTACAGCTGTTTGACTTACTGGAATGAGGCATGTAAGCTTTGACCATAGACTGACATTCATGCAATCTCTTGCACGTTTCATGTTTATTGGATGATACCATGTTGGACTAAGTCATACCTTTGCTYTCTCTCTTTCTTCCCCCTCCTGCTCCCCTTGACTCCAGGTCTCTCAGCCAGGGCAGTGCCAATGCAGCTGTGCTGGATGTTGCACAAGCAGGGGGGCATAAAAAGCGGGTCCGTCGCAGCTCCTTTCTTAATGCTAAAAAGCTCTATGAAGATGCTCAGATGGCACGGAAAGTAAAGCAGTATCTCTCCAACTTGGATCTGGARATGGATGAAGAGAGCCTCCAGACACTCTCTCTGCAGTGTGAGCCAGCCACGAACACATGTGAGCATTGTYATTTGTTGTGGATTTCAAGAAAACTGTTAAATATGACTCTCTTTCTAGTCCGGTGGATCAATTGGGAACAGTAACTAGACAATGAAGTAGAAAATTATTTGTCTAGTCATTTTCAAGTACTAAACATCTATGAATCCTATGGAAATAATCTTGTGGATTAACAGGATAGAGACATAGTATTTATGTAGGCGATAAGGCTTTGATGATGTCWCAATGAAGCAGGCGTACAATGGCTTTTTAGATCTGTGTACACAAAGGGTATGGAGGAGTCAAAAGTTCTTCTATATTTCTGATATACTGAGGTTATTAGTGTGAATARCAATATGGTTATTCTGAGGCAGTAGGGGACTTTCTTATGTCCAGGTGTTTCAGAGATGCTTAGAGGGCTGTACTTGGGGCAGCTGAGGGGGACCTTATCCTGGATATCAATTTCATTTTGATTTTAGGAAATGTTATATTCAGTGCCCTTCCCTTGCTGCAGGAAGCAAAAACTAGTAATTGTATGTCTGATCTGAAACAGTTGTAGTCCTTATGATAGCCCAGTATAACTTCTGGTCATATTTTTTGTAACAGTGGKYAGTTTTCAGATCTTTGTGTTGGGAAAGAAAACATTCACTGATAATGTACATCTTTTAAATGKAGTTACACCTCCCCCTCTTTTCCTCTTCACCTTTTCTGTCTAAAGATATCATGCTGSATTAATTGTACAAGTATTTGAGCATTGTTAAKCAGAGGGCTTTGCACTGCTCAGACTAAAACACCACTGTGTTCTTAGCTAGTAGTCATTCASTGTTGTGTCCCCTTCCTTGCAAAGTGCCCAAGAACACAGGAGACAAGCGATCTGGGAAATCTGAGACGTCACCAGTGGCTCCCCGGGCAGGCATCCAGCAGAAAGCGCAGCAGCAGCAGCAACACAAAGCAAACCAAGCACTGCAGGTCCCAGCCGTGTCCCTTTATCCCTCCCGCAAGAAAGTGCCAGTCAAGGACCTCCCGCCATTTGGTAGGTGCAACRAGGAAGAATCTGGTTTAATTTTCTAAAGTTTGTTTGTCTGTGTTGAAAAGACATTTTTTAATCAAATAAGATTCAGACTTCCATTTCTGGTAGTATGATCTGCGGGTTATACTGTTCATGCAGTATCTAGGCGTAGTTCTCTTCTCTAGAAATGGAAAGAAAGAAATCTAGGGAAAGCAYGTTGTCAGTTTAATCAGTGTAAGTATTTACCTGTTACTAGCAGCTGGAAAGAATAAATGTTTCTCACTGTTTGCCCTGGGATCTTTCCTTAACTTTTCTAGAGGAATTAGGGACCTGGAATTCTAGGTGCCTCAGAAGTTTTGGTGTCTCTTCACAAGTTAAATTGTAAAGTGAAACTCAGGCCTGCTCAAACTGGCAGTCCTGTTAGAAATGTGGGTCTGAATGTTCACATTGACAATTGCCCCTTTTGCTTCTACTCCCTTCTGCGTTTTTACTGTTGTTATGCAGTTGTTGCTGCCTCCATATTCTACAGAAAGGTACCAGAATATAGGAACTTCTTCTACCCTGATTTCCAAATCTGTGTCCCAACATGTGTACAAAACATGTATGCACTATTAACAAACTCCTTAAATYACAAGTATGGTAATATCCCTAGGAAGTATATGTAGCATAACTGGCCCACTCTTTTTCATGATGGTTATTGCACAAGAGCTTAATTCTGATTTCACTCTTAATTAGGCTGCAGCAAAGCATTAGAAACAGCAAAATGAGCAAGAAACAATTCAATATTCATCTAGATCTTGTTGATTTTACCATTAAATTTTAATCTTAAAAGGACTTTGAAGCTCCATAGACTGCAGTTTTTTGCTCATAGTGGCAAAGTTTCTGAAAACTGACAAGGTTATGCTGATCAGGCAGCTGTGAATTATTGATAGCAGGATTGTGATCCAACAGATCAAAGATAAAAGTTCACGAATGCTTGGAAATAACCTCTACCACAAACATTGGCAAAACTGTCAGAAAAACTCTGTGTTCACTTATAAGTTTGTCCCTGGGTGGATTTTTGAGGGGAGGGGAAGGGAAAGATGGATAAATGTGATCTGGGAAAAGCAATTCCTGATGCCCTAGATCTTTACATCATCTTCAGGATGTTTTTACTCTGTAGTTTCCCAAAATAAGCTGGTACAGAGATAGTTCTCAAAAATGAAAGAGAGAAAGGCAGCTGCAGGATGGCCTTGTTTCATAAGCCTAATCCTTATTAATTTTCTTTCCAGCTTCCTTTGACCTYCTAGGCTACTCTAAATAGAAAAGTAACAGGAGAGCAGTCAGAATTCTTACTATATAAATCTTCACTAACCAGTGAGATGGGTGTGTGTCTGTATTTAAGCTAATTTTAGTCAAGTTTCTCAGTAACCATTCCTATGCATATCCTCAATTATATATTGTATAGGCAGTATTCTGCAGCATCAARTCTTCATRTTTTCTGTGGCAGAGTATTTCTCTTAAGTGGCCAGAATGAAAGACCATCTGCACTAATAYGCAGAAATAAAGCACTGTATTTTAAACAGGAATAAGTTTTAACATTTTGCTTCATTTAAGSTGATGTCAGGAACTCAGAATATACAGGAAAAAAAAGTAGCTTTTTCTTCCTGTGGGGTATCTGCTCTATAAATGMGTTGTGAAATATAAGGATGTATTTATACTGGACTTTACATCTGCCTACTTTAATTCTTACCTAAAGGCATTAACTCCCCACAAGCTTTAAAGAAAATCCTTTCATTATCAGAAGAAGGAAGTTTGGATCGTCACAAGAAACAATCTGAAGACACTGTCTCAAGTGCATCTTCTCAGCTGTCTTCTCCTCCTACTTCACCACAGAGCTCTCCAAGGAAAGGTAGTAGATGTTCAATATTTCTTACCCTGTTTCTTGAAGCTCGTGACCTTGGAAGCTTCTGAGGGAGCATCTGGACACTCAGTACTGCTGCTCCCATTTGGTCACATATGGTCAGCAAGAGGGCAGAAATGTAGTACAGAGTGGGATACATGATAGGTAGCTATGAACCTGATTTCAAGGGTACTTGAAAGCCCTCTGCTGATCAAAAGYCAGAAAAGATAGCCTGGTATCTACAGGGTGTGATACAGTAGGTCACTCTGACTGCAGCTGCTTCTGACAAAAAATATTCCTATGATCAGTGTTCCCTGCCTTCAGTGGAAGGATGTGCAGGTTAAAACTTAAAATCTTCGTACAGCATTGACCACACTGGTCCATTAGAGAAATTATTTGCTGTGTTATGCATCTGAATAGGATGTGACCTATGTATGACAGAAAGGCTTAAGGTATTTGGAATTCAAGTCAGATTATTTAATATTGTCATTTATATTTTATACTAGATAATATTTTAATAGAAGCCTGATTATTTAAACCATGTGCATGAATTTTGAGGAATGTTGTTATACATTGGAGCTCTCTTGACCAAAGTATTTTTAAGTACGTTCACAGAGTTATTTTTTAAAGTGAATTTAGGACTTTAAAGGGATTTTTTTWAAAACCTGTTTGTTTGTTTGTTTTCATGGTAATTCTGGCTGTGAATTGACAAAACAGAGTATGGAGACATTGTCCTRTAGTTTAAACAAACAAAAAAAAGACACTTTGGAAGTATGATAGCCCAGATGTATTGCATGTGACTTCTAAGTTATTCTCTTTTTAGAATAGCATAAAAGTTCAGTTTAACAGTTACATAATAGAGCATTATGGTAAAATATACATTGGGGCTGGYGTGCCTTCTATTGAAGTGTTATTTACTAAGGTCAGATGGAGGAGGATAATATGTAGAAGATACATCATCTGAGTCCTTGTAAGCTGTCATCATTATTTCTCCCAAATACTACATTAGCAAAGAGTGAAGTTATATAAATATGGTCAGGCCTRTGCATTTCTTGAAAAAGGAATTGGAATTTTGTACTTGACTCACAGTATGAACAGCACTTTATTTTTGCAAAAAGCAAATCATAAACATGATTTAAAAAAAAATTCTTCATTTGATGGTTACATGAAGCTAATGATATGTTCTTTCAGATAAAAATGAGAGCATTAATTCCCAGCATTAGTTCTCAGCAAGTGAATTGGGTTAGATCAGTTGAAGTAATTTTGACACTTTTATGAGTAGAGTGAAAGCTAAACTTGTGACTTGTGGATGTGTGTGTTTAATGATCTTTAACTTAACTGGCAAGAACATTCAGCACAATTTGTTTAATACTGAAAGAAAAGCTGAATTTGCTTCTATGACACACTTTGCAGATTTTATCTCAGTTGGGCTGTGTTAGTGCTACCTACCTCCAAATTTCACCATAATTCCAGTAATACAGAATTTGGGATTAATTAGTGAGCCAAGTATCGCAAAGAAGACTTGAAAACCTACCCATCTCTCAGCTGAGAAATGGAATAAGCAGTCAGGGCTTCATGTATCTGTTCTTGTATCTGTTCATGTATCTGGGCTTCATGTATCTGTTCATCTCTGAAGTGTAGCTTTGTAGAATAAAAAGACTCTATGAGAGAGTCTCTGAGATTACTTAAAGCAGTAATCTCAGCCAGAGMATCTCTTTCCTTCCAGTCTTGGAAACAGTGTTTATGCACAGGCAGAATTTGAGAAGTATAATTTCATAATGTGAGGATACAAGTATGATGATGAATTCGAAAAGAATTTAGGAGAGAAGGGCAGAGAAGAGGGAAGGAGGAGCAGTTGGTTTGTAAATAAGTAGTACATGTTGCTACAATCTTCACACAGTTTTGCTGTGTATCTTTATCTTTTGCAGTGCTGTGTAAATGTAATGTATCTTTGTTTTAGTGCCACTTTTACTGCAGTATTTCCAGTGGCCTGACAAGAACTGAGCARGTATCTTGGAGAGTCTGATTAAYGTGATGTTCYCCTTSCAGGCTACACTTTGGCTCCCAGCAGCACTGTGGATAACTTCTCTGATTCTGGTCACAGTGAAATTTCTTCTAGATCTAGTATTGTCAGCAATTCTTCCTTTGACTCTATGCCAGTCTCCCTGCATGATGAGAGGAGACAGAGGCATTCTGTCAGCATCGTGGAGACAAACCTTGGTGTGGGAAGGATTGACAGAAGAATCATGATTGAACCAGATCAATACAGCTTAGGGTAAGAATTTTATTTGTGCTTACTTATATTATACTTTCATATAGYGTGTATGTGGCATGTATATTTGTCCATGTAACTTTCCCTGTATCTCTCAAATATTTTTTCTCCTCTGCTCTTAAAAAACTCCTACTTCAGTGCTTCATTTTGTGATAATGCTCCATTCCTGCCAAGAAAAGGTTTTGCACACCTGAGTGAGTGATGAGRTCTACAGCAGTAAGACTTCACCTCAGTAGATGTTACCATCTGAGCATTTCAGTGGTGCCATAGATTATCCACTTTGTGGCAGACTAGTACCCTTGCCTGTTTTCTCCATGGGAAATTAACTGAATTAGATGAGATATTCATACAATTATTCAGTGATCAAACTGTGAACAGAAATAGCTAGCAATTTTCCAGTCTGCTTCATGGAAAAGTGCATATTTGTCTAACTCCAAAATATTTTACTCCAAATATCTCTTCTAGTCAACAATAATTGGAAGCTAAAATTCACATTATACTGCTGGTTGTCTAGTAATTTTCTAGGTAATTAACTTCTGTAATGGTGGGGAAGCTAGTGCTGTGAGGAGTTCTCTAAATCTCTAGCAGTGAGCCTTGGTGTGAAGATAATTTGAGCTCTGGCTCCTGTTTAGTCTCCACTTACTCTTTTTTTTTTTTTTTGAGCTGTTATTTGGATGCTTCAGTCCTCTGAATGGTTTCTGGGGCTTTAATCCTGCAGAGTCTGTGAATGGCAGACCTGTTCCAAAACTGCTGTAGTTCAGTTTTGGGAATCTCAGGCTATGCAAACTCTTTAGTCAGGTGTCTTAAAATTTGGAARAAGAGGGTTCCAGTCTGCATAGGAAGGTGCCCTGGAAGAACAAGTCTCAGGAGCCTGGATATCTGCTAAGCAAAAGCGACACTTTGTCAGTTTTCTCTGCTGCTGTGTAAGGGATCATGTCAAGCTCATTTAATCATTGAAAGGCTACAGAAAATGCACTTCCTCTACAAAGTAGCATCTGTTTCCAAAAATAAGGTTAAAATACATTTCCATTTGCAGGAAATGTTGAAAAGTTAGCTTTCACAGTTTCCTAAGCAGAAGAAAAAAAATCTGAAATCTAAACCTGAATATCAGCCAGCTCCTGCTAAATTCTGTTTCTAGCTTTTGAACAATTTGCTCAGCWTGGCTGGAAAAGCAGTAGAATAACCCTGCCTGTTTCCCTGTATGTGTGTCTGTGTGGTTTGCCTGTCTTAAAGGCTGTTGCCAAGTTAAGATTTTACCTTTTGAAATTGCACTGCTGAAGTGTAAGGCTTCAGCATATTATCTATCTGATTTTGTTTGTTTGTTTGTGTTTGTTTTTGTTTTATTGAGGATGTACTTTGTTTTTGTTTTATTGAGAAAAGAGTTATATTCTCAAAATTTAATTAGCCATTCATGCAACAATGAATACTATAAAGTGCATCCAAGTCTTCAACCATAGAATCATAGAATGATTTGGGCCCTTTACGGAAAGTGTCCTTAAAAATGTCGTAAAGGTTACCTAGTCCAACCCACAGTGTGTTTTGTTTTTCTTTGGGTGTTTCTTTGTGYGTCTCGTTCATGGTTTCCAATTCCAACACTGGATTTTTTGTCCCCCTCATCAATGTGCATCCAGCTCATATGCACCGCTGTCAGAGACCAGAGGCCTGTATGCTGGAGCAACTGTACTTTCTTCTCCTAGTACAGAAGAGCTGTCACAGGACCAGGGGGACAGAGCTTCGCTCGACGCAGCTGACAGCGGCCGTGGTAGCTGGACTTCCTGTTCGAGTGGTTCTCATGATAACATCCAGACAATCCAGCACCAGAGGAGCTGGGAGACTCTGCCTTTTGGACATGCTCATTTTGATAGTGCAGGCGACGGGGCAGGACTCTGGGCCTCAGGCAGCCACATGGACCAGCTGATGTTCCCTGACCACGGCACRAAGTATGGCAGGCAAAGTCAGGGCAGGGAGGGCCTGGATCAAGCACAGTCCAGAGCAAGCTGGGCATCATCCACAGGATACTGGGGAGAGGACTCTGAGGGTGATACAGGTACCATAAAGCGGAGGGGTGGGAAGGACGTTTCGATTGAAGCTGAAAGCAGTAGCATAACATCTGTACCAGCAGAGGAGACAAAGCCAGCTCCCGTTGCTGCTCACACAGCAGCAGCATCAAGCAGTACAAAGGGGCTTGGTGGTAAGTTAAGTTTCATTTACCATGAAGTATTTTAATTCATTTGCTAAAGTTTTCTCATATTGTTCTTCATTTCTTTTGTCTGGTTTGATTTTCTTTTTTCATTTTTTTTCTTTTTTTTTGCTAGTTTTTAAAGCAAAAGTGAACATTTTGTAGTCTCTCTTAAATTTTTAACTGTGCATTTATTTCTGGGAAAAATATCATTTATTGTTGATTCTTGGTTCAGGCAGTGTCTTTGTGTTTCAAGAGAGCCTGCCATACATCAAAAAACTAGCTGAACTGCTGGACAGTATTTTGAGGCGTTGATGTATTTAGATGTCTGTTCTGAAATTTGAATTTCTCTTCACAGTAAGGCTCCATAGGCTATATTTAGAAATCTTAGTAAATGTGGCCTGATTTTTATAGAAGTRTTTTACTTTATACCTTTGTATGACTTGTCTGATAATTGTGAATATTCCTTAMTACTGAAAATGGGATCCCTTTGTGCTTWAATACCAACTGAAATGTTTCTTTGGACTGCTGAAACTGAAGAGTTTTCAAAGATCGTAGAGCTGAAATCCATTTCTATGCATTCAATAATGGAAAGATCAGATAATATATAAATTAGTATGAAGATGTCTTTGGCAGAGCTTAACATTTTTATCATATTGTTCCTTCTATGCAACCCAATCCGTGGGCCATCCAGTACCTCTGCTTTTTTGCCTCTTTTCTTCCTTTCWTTCCCCCTCACTTTGCCCTTTGTCAGGTTGACATGAAGAACTATCTAAATGCCATTTTTGGCTGACACAGCTGAATGTCTGCCAGATTGAGGTCATGCTGAGACCACTGTGATAAAGTGCTTTTCCATTTTCTGCCCGAGTATATTGCTTAGCAGTGGCCTTTTGCCTCAAAGCTTGGGTGCAGGTCTAAATCCCTGGACTATTAAGAGGATGAAGGTGTACAGATTCATGCCAATTTCTAATTTTACTCTTTGATACCCTTGGTTTCMTCCAGAATGTGTAACAGGTGTGCTTCCAAACTTGCCTCTCAAGGCAGGGCTTGCCACTACATTTTTARAGACTTGAAAAAACATGAAAGAGACCTGAAAGTTCAATCCAACACAATTCCATGCCCTTCACTACTATTAACTGTCCTGCAAACGTAACTCTGTGTATCACTATTCAACAGAACCCACTGGTTTACATAGTTCTTTTGCACTTRATAGGCATTGATTTCTTGCAGTATTTCAATAGAATTTTTCTACAATAGAAGTTTTCTGTGGAAATTCTGATTTTCAGAAATATTTGAAAGAAGTTTCTCAGAAACTTCTTCATGCTGCTTTGCTCAGTTAAGACAGTTAGTCCAAGAAAAATACTTAGACTCTATTGGAAAATGTTTGGTTTTGTCATAAGAACAAGGTTTTATTTTTAGTCTATGAAGACTTGCATCCAAGTAGCACCAGTCCATTTTAAGCTTGTACAGCCCTTTCAGTCAAATCATGCTGCCTAATGCAGGGTRGTGTTGTCATCACCACTTATGCAAGAATATACAGTGCATGACAAGCTGTGGAAAAGAAATTATCTGTGTCAGTAGTTTTTCCTGCTGTATTTGTAAGGTTTGTCATTAAAGTGGTCATGTGTTAAAGGGCTGGGCCCACAATTGTTCAGTATCRAAGTCCTAGCTGACTTTTCTAAGTAGTTTACTCTGAAACAGAGACTCTTGCCTATTGTTGTGTGTCCCTGCAGATGCTTAGGATTCTTTAATGGTTTTTTTTCCCCCTAAAGTTCTCTCTGAGACAACTTCTCAGTATGCCCTGAGTTAAGCCTTGTTCAGGTGAACAGCTACATCTCAGTGAGATCCACAAGCTGGGTGATCTTTCCATCTCCTATATAAAATCATATTCAGTCACTGTTCTTAGAGGAAGACTTCAATTTTGATTTTGCAGAGAATACAACCATAGGGGCTGCAGGCARTAGTGCATGCAAATAGTGTAATGATGAAGCCCACTTCTCTTCCTGACCTCTTGGAGTTATAGCTTATGCCTCATAAAGTAGTAAGATTTGCACGACAAAAATGTATCATATGCATTTCCTTTTTCCCCTTCAAGATGCTAAAAACAAAAGCAATGAGCTCTTGGATGTGAAGCCCATCTTCAGAAKTAAGATAATCATGCATTTGGGGAGATGCCAAAATTCCTGACATTTGCTACTTCTGTGGACTCTTGAGTCTTTCATGTTATGTTGATCACTGTACATTTTATTCTGTACAATTGATGGAATGGCTTCAGTTGTGAAGTTTGAACAAATTCCCCATGAAATTTGATGAATTTTRTTAGACTAATGCTTCACTGCTGGAAGAACAGCTACATCCTGTGAATGTTGTATATTCTGTTTTTTCTTGATTGATTTATTTTTCACAAGCTCTTTGTTTAGTATATGATAATTAACCTTTGCCATCCAGATTTTCTCTTCCTGGGCTTTTGAGTTGGTTGATAATTATTTAGCTTTTAAYGGTCTGTTTTCCTTTGAGCAGTGTTCCTCGTCCTGTCTCTAACAARCATCTGTTGTTTCTCCTGCAGCAAGAAAAGAGGGTCGATATCGGGAACCGCCTCCAACTCCTCCTGGTTATGTAGGAATACCTATTGCTGAGTTTGCAGAAGGTGGCTCCCATCCCACCAGGAAGCCTCCAGATTACAACATAGCACTTCAGAGGTCTAGAATGGTGGCACGGACATGTGAGACTCATGGGACAGCAACTCCACAGCAGCAGTCGCACAGCCACTCAGCTGGCAGGCCCGTGAACAAACCTCAGTGGCATAAACCAAATGAGTCAGATCCACGTCTTGCTCACTATCCATCTCAAGGGTTTTCCACAGAGGAAGAAGGTAAATTTCTAGCTGTTAGATTTTGAGTGTGCTGYGTGCAAAATGGGTCAGTGCTTTCACAGACACAAAGCAAAGTGCACAAATCTTGCTATAATTTGAACTCTACTTCATTTCAAAACTTGCTGTTCATTAACTTTTTGGAAGGGAAGGAATTCRGTTCCTCCTAAATACAATTTAAAATTTAGAATGTAGGTCCAYCTTGAATCTTGAACAACTAAACAGTTGGCTTAGACAGCTTCTCTGAAGTTGCCTATGTTCACCTTGTATAGCCCTGCCTRCCATAATTTTCTACATTAAGCATGTATTAAATGATAAAAAAAGTATCCTGGTTTAGGAAATAGTTCCCCATCCACTCCGTAGGTCACCATAGCTCATGTTTATTTGGGTACCCTCACGTTCTACCTGAAACTCTTTACATTTTGGACACTGAGCCTTCCACTCCAAGTGTTTCACATGATGAGCCCACTGYTGTCTTGCTGCCTTGCTGGTCCAAATGTGTCTATATCTTTATGCTTTAGCTCAACTGTGATGCTTTTCCACGGAGAGCAAGTGTAGCTGGACTGCAGCTTCAGGTCCTCAAAATTTAGGCAGGGTGGTGCCAAAATCATTCACTTGAATGCTTTGTTTTGCTTAATGATAGAACATTCTCCTTGTCCTTCTAATTACTTAGTTACTAAGGTTTTGGGTGCAGGATGAACTTTGCAGTTGAACATGATGGGRAAAAAAAATGAAGTCTACCTTAATTACCTTGAATTGCCTCAAACTTTGATGGTTACCATAACAGAATTTTAATTGCTTCTACTAATGATGACTAAATTGAAGATATATTTAGAGAAAAATGTCAGATGCCTTTCTGAAGCTATTAGAAGTCTAGGAGTATCTGTTGTGCTCCTCAGGGTGAATAATTGCATCCAGCTCAGTTAAAGCAATTGTCTTATTTTCTTCAAGATCAAAATTCCAAAGGAATATGTCTCATGAGACCTGAAATGTACTGAAATTTAGATTGTTTTAAAGTATATATACTTACACAATGGAGAACACTTGAGCACAATACACACAGTTGTTATTGTATGCMCAGCTTGTTTCATTCAGTAGCTTGTTCTTTAGGAACAAGTAGCATTCAGTCTTTTTCTTTATGAACTAAATTCTATTTTCCCTTATCCTAATTATGTTTGCAGAAGATGAACAAGTCTCTGCTGTCTAAGACGTGGGCTTTTCTGGATCCAGATTGAGCCACCTTAAAGGAGAGCACAAGAAGATGTCCCTAGAACAGGAGCCTTGGAACTATGATTAAAGGATGGTGGACCTATTTGCCTCCTTCCCTGCCTTAAAGCAGCATGGGGCTTCTTCCTCTGCCCCTCCCCCTTCTGTCCCCTCTCCCCTTGCATGTGAAATACTGTGAAGAAATCGCCCTGGCACTTTTCAAACTGTGTTGCTTGAAATGCACAGTGCAGCAATCTCCAAGCTACCACTGTCGCTGTCTGCCACATCACACAGTATCATTCCAAATTCCAAGATCATCACATCAGGATGACTAACTCTGGCTGCACTTCCCAATGCCTGGAAGGGTTTTTTTAAATCTTCCTTTTAGATTTTAATCACAATCCTAGCACTTAGTCTCATTGGGATAATGAGATAAGTTAGTTGTCAAATTACATTTGGCCTTTAACCTACAAAGAGAAAATTGCTTTGAGATCCTTCAAGGAGGCAGTGCTTATTTGCTTGTTTACAATGCCTTTGTTACAATTTTGTATGTTTGCATTTGGGARATCAAATAGTGCATCTGAATAGTAATTACAGTATTATTTCACACCTGTAAGTAGGGTTGCCAGCCTGAGCTCCTGGAAGAATATTGCTATCACATGGCTGAGCAGGGCAGAAGGGAAGGCAGAGGTTGCAAGATGCAGCCTTTCCTTGAATACCTGGCTTTGCTCTTAATGTGCCCCACCCTGGAATCTTCATGAGTTTGTAAATGTTAGTGTTAATGGCATCCTCATCTGGGTCTGGTGTAAATGCAGAAACACAGTGCTCGAAACTGGTCAGTGATGGAAGAGGACACGGTGTGTGTCTCATGTCTTTAYCTTGTGGAATACAGGATGGCATGCTAAAAAAACATGTCCTCTTGGAATAAGACAGATGGCAACCTCACAGTTAAGTTATATACTTTTAAAATAAAACTATACAGTAGTTATATTAAAATAAAAATTAACTGGATAACACTACAGTGAAGGCAAATTGGGATGTCACAGTTCATGTCAGCTGTTAACACTGATCTAATAACCTCCATCTATTGACTTCAACATTAGGGGATAATCGAGCCTTTAAGTAAAAAAAAAAAAAAGCAAAAAAAACCAAACAAAAAAACAGAGTTAGATTTGTCAGCCTTTGCAATGCAGAAATAGTCACAACTGTTAATGGCTTCATGGAACACTGCATGTGTAGAGAAGGCCAATGTGTAGCAACCACCTGCTCACAGCTGCTATTAACCCTATAATGACTGAAATGACCCTCCCCTCTATTTTTGTGTTGTTTTTGCACAGACTCCGGAGAAGTGAAGGCTGCCAATCCGAGTAGTACTCAAATGTGAGGAACTGCTGGTCTTGGATTTTTTTTTTCATTGAACTCAGCTGATCATATTGATCAGTAGATAAACGTAAATAGCTTCAACTTTTAAAGATCAAATTGCAGTGTTTTTTCACTGTATCAAACAAATGTCAGTGCTTTATTTAATTCTCTCTCCAGTAATCATGGCTTTTGTCTATTTGCTTATATATCACATTGTCAATTATGCATTTGTAATTTTACATGTAATATGCATTATTTGCCAGTTTTATTCTCAAGGCTATGGACCTCATGTGCAAATAGAAATACAAAAYCCTAGCTCTGTCACAAGTTGCACAAATGTTATATAAGCATTAAGTAATTGTAGACCATAGGACTGCTAATCTCAGTTCGCTCTGTGATGTCAAGTGCAGAATGTACAATTAACTGGTGATTTCCTCATACTTTTGATACTACTTGTACCTGTATGTCTTTTAGAAAGACATTGGTGGAGTCTGTATCCTTTTGTATTTTTAATACAATAATTGTACATATTGGTTATATTTTTGTTGAAAATGGTAGAAAATGTACTATGTTTATGCTTTTGCATCCAGTTTCAATAAAGCTGGAAAATAAATAAATATAACATTAATGAAGTCCATATTGATTCTTATGCATTTTACATGTTCCACATACTTGAACAAATTTATGAAAAAAATTTTACTTCTCTGTGTATTAATATTAAAGGGACATTGCCAAGTGATGTGGGCAAAAACCACTGGTGTGGAGTTTTTCTTAATATACAGTTGTGCTGCTGATAATTTTTGAAAGCTTTGGTGTGTGTACTGCTGAATGAGAATGACTGATACCGTGAGCATCCCCAGCAGAAACATTTGAGGTTCCATAAAAGGTATGGGCTTAGGGATATGTAGAATGTAAACAGTTTTAAAGGTAATATTGTGTTGATTTTATACTCTGAATACTGTAAATGTAAGGAATATATGTTTTAATGTTTGGGTAGGGAGAAGTATGGAAGGTGATCCATTTGAGATTTTACTGAAGTTATTTCAAATAGTATCACCCAATAGCATCCCAATAATTAAATCTGATGTTAATTCAATGTTAAATCTGTAGATTTTATTTTTTTCCCCAGAGGCTAGATGCTTTCTTTCCAATGGTATTCAGAAGACTGGTTTAAAATGGTACTGCTAAAGCCATAAACAGCTGTATCCTATTTAGCTTTGAAATGCCTGGCAGGTGGTGTTTCCAAGTCTAAAATTAGTTTGATGCAAAGAGAAGCAACAAAATGCTGTCTAGATTTAAGTCTTCCTAACATAGCTCTAGAAATGATCCACACTTAGAATTATTAAAAAAATCTAAAAATCACTGAAAATATAGGGCTTGTAAACATTGTATTTTTATTGCTGTAATCTCTAGCACTGTAATGAAAAATTACAGAGATTTGGATTTGTGTGGTGTGAGTGGAACTACTCTCTGTGAATCTGTGGCTAATATTTGTTGGGTTTCAACAAGTTAAAGATTAAAATTTGTTTTTACATCAGTAGAATGAACACATTTTTACACATTTTACCTGCAGGATTTTCCTCCAGTAGTACTAAAGGCACAGTGATAGGGAAGTCATTCCTCTTGGCAGCTTGTGAGGTGTTTGCACACTTGTCAGTTTTTTCTCTGTGCTTGATATATTATTGAATTAGGCAGAACTCCCTATCCTCCYGTTTATGGTTCCTTACTCTAATTAGTATTTTTAGAACATATTATGTAGAGACATCTTCAACATAGCATCCAATACATATAGSTTAATTCATTATGGACTGGGTGATAAATAACACATCACACAGCAAACTGATTCAATAGAAGTAAAGGCCTTGATGTGATGTCTGAAACAGGTTTGGTAGTTGTAGTATGTGYAAYATGAATTTAGTACTTACTGAGTGGATGCAGCAAGGTGCAGACGAGAAAATACCAATTGCTGGGATTTAGTATTATATTTGGCAAAATGGAAAGGAACACTGACATCTAAGGATTTTTTTTGTATGTGTATTTGAGGAAATGTCATTCAGTTATCTGTTTTCTTTTATGCCTTTTTTTTACTGCAACTTACTAAGGCAGAGGCTACTCCTTTATGCAGTATATTGCACACTGGAGTCAGCATGAATCTGTAAAAGCTGAAGTATTGAAGRTACTGCTTTAATGGATTCATCTTTGCCATTTGGAGAAGCATACATGKTTTAGATTTGTAAATCTGAGACTCAAATGTTCGGTCAACCTAAGCTGAGAAGAACAGGTTTTGTTTTAAAACAGAAACAAAACCAGAAGCCCTCTATTTTCTTCAAGACTTGCAGGAAATGCACTAAATTTCCAGGCTGTCTCATATGGATTGTTGCATAGTTGAAACAAAATCAACTCTAGAGGTTTCAAGTAATGATTTAATTGCAAGTATTAATATTTATGTATTCTTTGATACAGAATGAAACGTTAAAAATACTTCTGTGAATAAAGCCTATGTAGCAGCAACAGCCTCTCCAACATAAATTAAATAACACAGATTCATTGAAGAAGATAAGAACATTGTTAAAATTACTCTGAAAATTCATCCCCCGGGAGACAGCAAACATGTGAGATGATTAATATCATTTTGGTCCCCTATCTCTAGATTGTTCTTTGAGTAAGCTTTACAGTCRTGTCTCTAAAAATGGCATGCTTTGAGAGAAGGCTGGGAGTGAAAGTARGTTTATTGCTGATGTAAGTTAGAATCCATTACTTTGTTTTCCATTGAAAAGGTGATAAATGAAAATTAGTTTTTACCAGAATATGAAAACCTTTAAAGTTCTGTCTTGCTTATCCGTGGTATGTAGAAATTTGTTGAAGATATTCAACTACTAGCAACCATGAACAGCATCATCTTAAACTATTCTCATTTGATTTTCCTGGGATTAAATTTTTACAGTGACACTCTACACACCTACACACAGACAGCATTCTCTGTAGAGAAATGGATCTTGACTCTGTGTCAAAACTCAAGTTTGGGTTAAGTAGAAATGCTGGCTTCTCCTTAAGTGTAGACTCRTAGCTCCCTCAGCTTTTCACTTGGTGGCTTGGCATGCTCAGTCTTCTCTTTCCATTTGGAGATGCAATTTGGATTTTCTTTCTTTACTCAGTTGATCCCTAAAGGCATAGTTTTAGCCTAGGTAGTCTAATGTCTGAAAAGAGGATTATTTTCTTTGCAGCACTGTTGTCCTTGCTGGCAATTAAATCCTTTGTGTATGTACATAAAAAAAAACATATATATAAAACCCCATTTTGAATGTGTGTGTGTGTATATATAGGGGAAAACCCATTGTATACTATTGCAGCATCCACTTTTTTAGCTAGGATGTCTGGAAAAGAAGCCAGTGCAGCATTAAAGTAWTTTTTTTCAGTGAAACTTACACTGGAGTAGTGATGTTTAAAATCCTTTCTCAGTAACCTCCAAACTGTCTTRACATGCAGTTGTTATCTTCTGATACAGTTCCAGGAAAAATTTGCCACTTGTGCCAGGTCAGTAGGTGTGGCAGAGATAAATTGCTTAGATGCTGTGTTCAATATGTTTTGAGACTTTTCTCATAACTAGAGAAATACGAGTAGTTTTTAACTAGTTTTATTGAGTTTTGTGTAACAAGTAAGGTGCTCTGAACTGTGACTTTCTAAGAGAAGGTAGGCAGTGAGGCCCAGGATGGCTTTTCTGCCTTGGTGTCTTAGGTCAGAGTCCAGGTAAAATACAGGAAATTGTACTGATAAAAAGCAGCCTTCCACACTGAGACCCTACTACCAACATCAGCATAGATTTGTTCTGGTTTGGCAGTCCCAGGAACCCTCATATGGCCTTGGTACATGTTCTGCTCTTAAGAAGAGTGCTGTTGCTGCATTTCTTACTTGAGAGACTGATCCATTCCTCTGGTTTCAAAAGTAATGAGCCTCCATATGCTGATTAATATGTGTACGTGATTTTTGCATTAAACRTTCTTTGGGCTGAGCAGCTCTCTTCCCTTCTTTCTTGTACCTCTATCTTACGGTGTCCATATATTCTTCCTCTCTGTCCTGTCAGAATAAGTCACACTTAAGTGGGACATACAGAATGGAAACTTCTGTATGCACTCTGCATCTCRTGCTGCTTGTTTGGGGGTTTTTGTTGTGTTTATTTGGTTGTTTCTGTTTTTCTTTTCATGTAGATGTCTAAAAACACTGCTTAAAATGAAGCATGATCTGCGTCTTGATCTGAATTTTATTCTACTTTTGTCACTGTGATTATCATGTCATCACATTCTCCTCTTACAATATTCTGATCTGTTGTCAGTCTCTTCCAACACTGTACTCTCAACCATTTGTGCTATGATGATTATTGCTCATTATTAAGGTAATAATCTGATCATTAAGAACTCCAGCAGTAGTCCCTCTCCAAACTGATTCTTCCATGTCTTACAGCACATAGTTTATTCCCTCCTGTTCAAGTAGGTGGTTTATTTTACTCGATATTGCCTCTACCTTGCATTTTATTCCTTTCTTTGTTTTCTCCAGGATCTTTAAACAATTGTCTATTTTGATATGTGTTCTCAAGGTTTTATTAGGTCAGACTGATGACTTGTTTGTGCCTGCCACATTTCTCGTATGTTTGGAATGCTTCAGTGCCCTGGTGTAGCTCCACATATGACAGCTTCACTAGGTCTTGCTATTCAGTGTGTGCTATCAAATACTAGCTCTTTCAAACCTAGTAGCTATAATACATATCTATAGGTGGATTATTCCTGACCTCTCTTTTTTCTGGCCYATGGAGTGGCACTGCAGACTCATTTTAGTTTCGAGGTATTTATTCAGTTGAAGAATCTTTGGCTTTTTGTGCCAGTGAAAAAGTATAATTCAGATTGACTTTTGTCCATTTTGATTTTTTTTTCTCCATACTCCAGTATAGTAATTTGTCAATCTTTTTCCTTTGTTTATTTTGGTTTGGACTAAAGGATAGATTCTAGGTTTTCCTGGTTATTCAAAAAAATTGTTTAGATTTYATTTCTTACCGTTGCTGATGACACATTCTGGACAGCATTTGTGTCTTGAGTAGCCTTTGAAATAAGTGAGTATTTCACTCTAAGTAACATTAGCAGACAACTTGGGTGAAGAATTTTATTCAGGTTCTGGTACTGTGTTTTTAGAAAGTCTCTGCCTTTTTAGTAGAGGAGAAAAAGAAAACCTGTGAAATGCAACTTCTGAGGAAATCTGAGGTCCTGTTTCCTGTAGCTCTCTGAGAGGAGGTAGTAGCACAGTGCAATGTTTAGGCAAAACAGCCCTGAAACTGATAGATGTCTTTCTGTCAATAAGGCTGAATATGAAAGTTTCTAAAGAATGTTGAATTTTGGTTGATGTTCAATTAATGTTGGCAAAATCTCTGCGCTTCCTGAGATTTTGCATGCAACGCCTTGGTCCATGTGAAGTTCGTTTGGCAAGTCAGTCATTGTATTTATGAAAAGCTCATAATAGAGACTTTACAAAGATTCATGTTCATATGGCTTATGTATTTATTGCTCTTGAATATGATTCAACAATTCATTCATGTTTTAAGTGCTTTGTTGACTACAAAAGGGTGCACTTTTCTGCTTCTCCTCTTCCCAGCACATAYATGCTTTTCCTCTTTCTCATGCCTCCCTTGTTGTTCTTTCGGTGCATAATTCTCCCTCCCTGTTAACCTCTTCCTGTTGCTTATATTAGCTGCTTTCTCACACAGCTTCTCTTTTCTCCTTTGTAGAACACAGCACCACCCATTTCCTTCCTCCCAAAGTGTGTTTTGTGTGTAGTCCTCAGAAACAATGGAAGGAGGCAGCACTTTTGTGCTCAAAATGCTTGAAAGGAGTGTACCCAGTCAGGACAAATTCAGACTCCAGTTCTTTGTCTGCATGTTCTTTCCTCAATTGCTGCCTGAAAGCTGAATTGTTCATGTTTCTGCATAGTGGCCATAGTATATTCATAGCATAACACTTACATTGTTATGATCTGATGAATACAAAGTTTTGGGGTTTTGTGTGCTGAAGTCTTTGTCAGATAGAAATGGGAGTGTGGCTCAGGACCAGTGGAGGGAGTGGGGGAGGAGGGGAACTGAAGGAGCAGCTGTGGTTCTGGCCAGACTCCTCAAATGCAAACAGTAATCTTACWAGGCAGAGGGGTCTGTTGTATAGTTGAAAGGGTCTATTTAGTCTGACTATTATTTTTTTGTAAATCACATTTTTGCTGCTCTTCATATTTAACTAGTATGCATTCTCTATAAAAACATGCTTCTTTACAACATACTGTTGAAGACCTGTACAGGACTGAAGTACCTCCATGYTGTGTATTGCAGGCTCCCCAGGGAAGTGGGCRTARTACCAAGCCTGCCAGAGTTCMARAAGTGTTTGGGCAATGCTCTCAGGCACAGGGTGTGACTCTGAGGGCTGTCCCGTGCAGGGGCAGGAGTTRAATTTTGGTGATCATAGTGGTTCCATTYCAGYTCAGAATATTCCATGATTACAGTATTTGTTTGGTTGGGATGTCTCCATTCTGGCACTTGCTCTTCAAGCAGTTGACTTTTCACAGTGGTGTGCATAGGCATTCTTTTGTGGTGTAGCTTTGTGTTTTGTTCTTTTGATGAAAACTGGCATGCCACACATTTAATATCTTTGAAATCTTGTGGGTCTTCTGTAATTCACTGAAGACTGTGTCCAGTTCTTGGTTATTTATACTATAGAGCTCCCTTGGTTAAGGAGTCAGTTGGATACATCCWGTTTCTTTTCATGTGGCGTGTAAGYGGGATGTAACATTGCCATTTCAGCTAGAATGCAGCAGTTTGCAAATTTTGATAGTTTCTGAGTAGCTGGAGTAATGTCTTGAGGCAGTTAGTATCACACTTTTCCATTAAGGGATTGGACTAAGGCTTGCAGAGGTCACAAAGTGTCCTGTAGGTACTATCACCAATTTAATTTACACTTCTCCAGACATTTCTGGCAGGTATTTGAAGGTTATGGTTATATCTTCCTTCATGTTATCTTGGATTAGGGGCATAAAAATGTCACTTGTGGGCAAAGCTCTCTTAAGGGCCTATTTAATATCTGGTGGAGTCACTGTGCACARATACTAATTTCAAAATGCCAGTCCACTTGCAGAGAGCAAATTACTCTCAGTATCAGTCAAGTGGCACTGTCTATAACTATCACTAAGAGTATGAGGTGATTAAGTGTTTGTTTAAATCACCTGGATCTGATGCAGGCATTATTCTGGTGTCTTTGCAACTACTAATCTTTAAGTTTCTAATTTCAGCCTTTGTTTTGCAGGTTTTGTTTTTAATTTGAGTGCAGTGAGTTCTCCCTGAAATAAGTGTGGCACCCTCTGCATCATTTTAAAATCTTTGCTGACCTCTAAGCTGCTGGGATGTCACACTGCATCATTTGCTCTCAGTACTTTTTTTGGCTTGTTTTTTATTCACGGAAGTATTGTTTGAATTTTTCATTTCAGGTTTAGGGTCATTGAGGTTTCTGAATTTGCTTTTTAACTGAAATCAGGAATTCAGTGATGTTTGTGTAGTGTTGGCAGTGTCAGCCTTTGTTCTTTTCATACTTGTAAGCTTGACCTTGGTTTCAGTGTTGTCCTGATGATTCTGTCCTCATAATTTTAATAGCTTTGGCTGATATTTAGCTGTCAACGTATGTGTACTGCTAAAGAAATAGTTGCAGCTGAATGTATTTGCTTCCTCCTGATGTGCTGATGCCATTCCTCTTTGCATCTCCTGCTAGTCTGAGTGTCACAAACTATTTCTTTTCCTTGTGTTGAAGTGTACTAATGATGTGTGCACAAGCTGCCCTTGACACTTAAGGTGGACTTTTCTTGGGCTTAGTTTCATTTGCAGCAGTTGATGTCTTTGGACAACAAGGAGACATTTTCTCTTGAGGATGCATCTCAGTATCAGACAGATGGCTAWGAAAGAAAATGTAGATCCTGTCCTAGCTGGTACTGTTAGAATTCTTAATTCTTCATGGAATTTACAGGTGCCTGAGGAGCTTTCTCATGGCAGCCTGYACTGCAATGTCAAATTGCTGATTATTTTCTTAAAACAATCTTTCAAACTGTGTACTGGTTGTCCTGATAAGATGTTCCTAAAGGAATAATTTTGTGGTTGGGATAYGGAATAGCCCAGATTTGCAACTGTTTCTGCTGCAGATACATGATAGGCCTTCCTTAGTCCAATTGGCAAAGTAAGAAGTGCATAATTATCTAGGTATTCTCAACACTTTATATTGTGAAAAAACTTGCTTATTTCTAAACAGAGAAAAACCAATAATGCTCTGTTTTTTAAACAAGATTTCTAAAAGCAAAAGTTATACTCCTTTTTATTAGAATAATCTACCTTTAATTCACTGCTCCTGCTCCCTGAGAATGCAAATATGTTATCCAATGTTTTGGTTCTAACACTGTTTGATTATGATGTAGACCTGTATCATATTTTCCTCTAGTGAGCCATCCCAGTAGTTTCATGATTTGCTACATAATTCCATCACAGCAGAAGTCCCRATTCATTCTGGTGTCCATGGAGCTCTGAGCTGAGAGGGTCCTRCCCTCAGACCTTATGGGCATTTATGAAAGTTGCCGTTTGGTGTGGGTCACTCCAAAATGGCAATGTGATTGAGGCAGGAGCTGCTTCATATTTCTGATGCTCTGAAAGTGTGCATAAGTAAAAGGCACACATAAATAAATGGGAAGAATGCAAATTGCTGACCTGYTGAAAGCGGTCATGTCCCCCCTCCATCCAAATGAGCTGCTTGACAGTAGTTCAAGCTCCTGTGGCATGATGGGCTGAAGGCTCTTTTGCAGGCTGTCCCACTTCCAGTGCCTTGCTGGATCCCTGCCTGCCTTGTGTCCTTGTGGAGACAAGGGCATGAAGCTGACTTAGCTACTCATCAGTGCTGCTCTTTTGATTATTCACCTAGGATAGTCACGTAAATTGCTGTTGCTGCTGTTTGGAGTTTCAGTAGGTTAATGTTTTATACATTATTTGACTGCTTTTCTTCTGTCTTCAGCTATATATYTTGCAGGCTTTGTCAATTCAGCCTACACCAGTATTTGTTTCACATATAATCCTTCACTGCACTGTACCAGCACAATCTGTCCTTCATTTCAGTCCCTCCTCACTATTTACCTTCATTTGCTACATCCAATTTGTATGCTTAATTTAGACTGGAGACCCTGTGAGAAAGTCAGTATGTATTTATAAAATAGTATCAGTAGATAACTCTTGGCTTTTTTCTTTGTCAAGGCATGCTCTGCATTGCCAAGGTTACAAAAACAAAAAAGCCCAGTTCTCTGCAGATTTCTTAAATTATAGATGCACACTTAAATAGCTTAAAAAAACACTGCTTGCTCCATGAAGGTCACCTTTTTTCTGAAATATTATTTTATAAATGAAATGTGCTGGGATTTTAGAAACATGGAATTGGCCAGATGTACCCAATCAATACCTTTCACAAATCTGCTAAAAATATTTACTTACAGAATGTTGCATGTTGATGACATAGCATTTATTCTTATTAGAATTAATTGGATTTTTCAAAGATGAGAGTTTAGTTAAAGTTATTCACCTCTTCATATATACTTAAGAAAGAAAAATAGTGATRAATTGATGAAGACTGGTATATTGGTATAATGGTCTGGAAAATTTGAACAAGTTGAATGCTTACTTCAATSTTCAACTTTTGCCCAGCACAAAAAAAATTACCTTAGCACTCACAGCTTTTGTTACAAAATGGTGTATTTCATTCCAAAGAGGAAAATGTACAAGGAAGAGCATTAGTCCAAAACATGGAATAGACATCATGCTAATCTGACCTCCACTCAGTAATCTTTAGGTGCTCACATTGTGGCCAAACAGCAAGCATGTAGAACATGTGTAATACACACAAAGTCTTGAAAGCAGTGGGTTTTGCAGGACAGGGTGATAGAAATTCTTTCCCCAGCCGTTAGTGCTAGAAACAGCAGTTAGGTGAGACCAGACTTTTTTAGCTTACATGTCTCACTTCTTGTCACAATTGAGTGCTAAATTTAATTCAAACTAATACAAAGAACAAAACACAACTCAGAAAAACAAGGCATAAAAATGAGAACATTACTACTTAAAATTATGTCATAAGAATTAAGAAGAAAACGCTTCTGGAATTCTGTTCTTTAAAATCATATTACCAGTATTCWTTATAATAACTTATGTGGTTAAGTTGGCAGGCTGATTCTGCCTGCTGATCATTATTTTGAGCTGGTTTTGGGTCTCCCTTTCATCTAAGATGCAGTAAGTAATAAGCCATCTATCCATACATATTTACAGACAAGTAGGGGGCTGGGGCAAACAAAGCTCGAGGCAAGCACAGTATGTTTGGCATGTTYATGGTCTCCTTTGGCTGTAATGTACAGTGCAGGTGTTGCCAAGGCCTATTCCCCTGGGATCCAGGTTAARGACATCACCAAGAAACTTTCAACCTTGGACTGCTGCCTATTACTGCTGTGCCATGTGGGTGGTGATGCAATGTGTAGTCCAAGGGTGATCAACAGAGACATCAGGGCTTTGGCATGGTTAGTAATGGAACCTGGAGCACAGGTGGGTCTTTCCTCTATCTTTCGAGTTTCTGGCAGCTGCATGGAATGAAACAGATGGGACCATACCATTAAACCATGGCTCCATGACTGGTGCTACTAACAGTTTGGGATTTTTCAGTAATGGGATAACCTGCATAGCACCAGACATCCTGGTGGCAGATGGGATTCACATTTCTCAGAGGTGGAAGAGAGGTCTTTCCTCATGAGCTAGTGGGGCTCAGWGACAGAGCTTTAAGCTAGACTTGAAGGGGGAGGGGAATAATACCAGGACAGCATGTGAYAAGCTGTGGGATAACATGCCAAGCAAGGTTAGAGGGACAGRGTGCTGGTGAGAGCCCTCAGCCTGYTGCTCTGAGATCTGCTGGCTACACTGAAGCACTTGAAACTTTACAGAGATGAGCCACGTATAGGTAGTCAGCCAGAAAAGGAAGATCAAAGATGTCCTCCCCATGATGAGCAAAGCTGGCAGATGGGTAGGGACAAGGACAAGATCATGGAATAGATCCTCCTAACAAACTATGTTAAGGCACATGGAGGACAGGGARGTGATTTGGGACAGCCACCATGGCTTCMCSAAGGGCAAGTCCTGCCTGACCCACCTATTGGCCAGAACAAATGATTCTGTTCYTCTACTCCACTCTAGTGCTGACCTGGCTTCAGTTTTGGAGCCCTAAGGACAGGAAATACATGGACATATGGAGGGCCACAAAACTAATAACAAGGATGGCACACCTCTGCTATGATGGAAGRCTGAGGGAGTTGGGGTTGTTTAACCTGGAGACAAGAAGTCTCCACGGAGACCTTTCAGCACTGAAACTTTACTTGTAGTGATAGGACTGAAGGAGTAATGATTTTAAACTAAAAAAGGATAGATTCAGAGTAGATATAAGACAGAAAGGTGTTACAATGACGGTGGTGGAATGCTGGAACATCTAAGACCTGCCCAGAGAGGTGGTAGATGCCCCATCTGTGGAAACATTCAAGGTCAGGTCAAACAGAGCTCTGAGCAACCTGATCTGGTTGAAGATTCCCTGCTCACTGCAAGGGGGTTGGACTAGAAGACCTCTACAGGTCCCTTTGAACCCAAACTGACCTATGATAATCTACATGTTGACAAAATATCAGGTTTTTACCTGTACCCAAAATATCTGCTACCTTTCTATGACACCTAGAAAACATATGGAGAATAATATGGGTGGGATAACAAGGCATTGGGGTATTGTGTTTAAAAAAGTGGCAGAGAGAAAAGGGGAAACCAAGGCTGTATTTCTAATATTCCTCATACCAGTTTGTAATACCAAGTATTGCAATGTGCTCMAACAGGAGCATGTGGATATTACAGATAGATGGTATAATTGCATATAGTCAGAGTAGAAATTAGGGAAGAGAAAGGCAGGATGAAGAGGAAGGCAGCTCAAGGACTGTAATTACTGGRACTCTGGCAGTTAGAGAAATTAAGGGAACTGGACTGCTCTGAGGMTGTGCCTGTGTGCCTACAGCTGATGGGCAGCAATGCTTCCCATGCCTGTTGTGTCATTTCTGCAAGATTTGCAACGTAGGTGCTTGGCACTTTGCACATGTGGGCCAAGTCAGGGAGAGGTAAATTAACCTGCAAATACTTTATGAGCATTCTGTATGTATGCATTATGTATTATTCCTCTTTATGTATGAGGGAAGGCTGAGGGATGAGTGTCAGGGTGTGCTGGAGACCTCCTGTGCTGGCTCTGCAGAACTGCACTTCTGGGAAGGCCTGRAAAACTTATTTCAGTTTCTCTATTTGCTGAAGTGCTGAATGTTTGTGCCTAAAAAGTTCTGAGATAATTACTTGGTTGTAGTGGAGAAGGTATTTTGCCTGAAGATACTGCTGCAAAATCCTTCAATTTGGAAGTAATAGTTTTGTAAAGAAAATTAAAAAGAGAATSTTCTCCTAAGGTAGAAGCAAGACCAAAAAAAAAAAGCTAAATTTTAGAAAATGGTATGGTATCCTCACATGGTAACTACTTGTGCATTAAAGAGTTAYATTTACTATATATGCTGAAATTGCAGGAGAGTTTTTTGTCTCTCATCTCTTTTTTTGGCCTCTTTGATCATGAGGCAGCCCTGAGCTCCTGGCAATGGTTAGCATTTCCAAGGAGAATGGAAGAGTTGAGAATGTGGTGTTCTAACCTGTCTAATCCTACTTAAACTATTACAAATAATACAACTTCAATGTCTTTATTATTCCATTTTGAGGAGTCTGCCTTCAAGCCCACGTTCTAGGAGCACATGTATCCAGTTCACACATGGAGGTTGTTACTCGAAAGATGAAACCTGTGATGTGAGGTGAGTGAATGAAATTGTTCTTCTCAGGACTTACAGGAACCTCTGTATATGTGTCCAAACCTTATTGCATCAAAAATGTACTTTTATCACAGGAAAACATGGTTACTAGCCAGTAAGTAATCTCTRGAACGGAGGTCTCTTTTCTGGAATGAAATATTTGTCTCTGTAAACTTATTTCAATTATATTAACTTTTCATTATAGGTTCATGGATGTGCCACTTCTGATTGAATGTTACAATTTTTGGTTACAGTAGATGTCTGTGTCAGGTGCTATTACTACAGTAGTATCAAAARGCAATCTAAAAATGAGACAGCAACTGCAGAGTGAGAAAGAAAAGACGTGATTTAATTTTTTTTTTTTTTTTATTCTTGTTTCCTGGGTGGATTTTCTGATATTTCACGCCCAATAAGCTTTTCCATGCAATTTTCTATACATCAACAGAATACTGACTTTACATCTGAGGTGTGCTGTCACATTTCAAAGAGATGAGAGCTGTATTTGAGTACAATATARTGTAGAAAATTTTGTTTATTTAGGAATGGACATTAATACCTTAAACACATCATTAGAATTATCAAAATTATTTATGGATTTTCTTCAGTAGTTACTAAATTCTTGGGGGAGCAGTTACCTTCTGCAAAGCATGCTATTAAGAAGCCAGTTTCAAGCTGCTTTATTATACTATCAGTACTGGGAAGCAAAAATCTGGGCACTGGAGTTTCTTGGACAAAAAATGCACCAAATGCTGTGAGCCYTTTTGAGAAAAACAGCATCATGCAAGCTGACAGCAGGTGGCTCTTTTCAACTTGAACTATCAGCAACAAGTGTKTGACTGAATTTTCTTGGTGGTTGGCAGGCCATCTTGGATGGGGGCTGGCATGCAGACACTTGGCAAACAGGCCAGTTATTCCCACTAGCTTTGCTTGCAAGCTGATGTTCCACTTGACTACTTGGTCATTGCCTTTAGATGAAAAATTCCTAAATCTGCAAATATATTTTAGTAGTGGAAGACACATAGAAACTGTGATGTATTAGGAGTTGCCAATAGCAAGACAAA
>CADDXX010000140.1:1134786-1184742 GCA_902810485.1 Alauda arvensis
AAAAAAACCCACCAAAATATTTTCACTGGAAAGTAACAAGACCTATGGCTAAACACGCCACTTCAAAATCTGTCAAAAAACTAGAATAGCTCTAAAGATCTCAAGATCAAGGATAAATGCTGCTCACCAGAATGGGTTTTGGAAAGCCTAAAGAAGAAACAAACTCWGTTCATGAGAGATTTAAACAAAAATTTTCCTTGTCAAATAATTTAAGCTGTTTGCATTTTTATTGGTGAACACAGATCTGCCTTTAAGCTACTTGACATTTGGAATGGTTTTCTGTGTCTCTGCTTGCTAACTCCTTGTGCATGATGTTTAGCTTTGCCTGTGTACRTGTTCTTGCCTGCTAAAAGTATGTAACATTTGCAAGGCATRGCAYGTGTAAGTTTTCAYAGAATGGCTGAGGTTGGAAGGGGCTTCTGGAGGTCATCTGGTTAAACTCACCTGCTCAAGGGTGATCACCTACAGCYAGTTGCYCAGGGCCATSTCCARATGGCTTTTKAATGTCTCCAAGGAGRGAGACCACACCTCTCTGGGCAACCTMTGCTCGTGCTCACTCACCCTCACAGTAAAAAAGCATTTCCTTGTGTTCAGAGAGTCTATTTTGTTCCAGTTTGTGCCCATTGTCTCTGGTCCTCTCACTGGGCATAACTGGAAAGAGCCTGGCTCTGTTACCTTTACACCCTCCCTCCAGATRTGTACACATACATGTGATCCACCTTGAAACTTCTCTAGGCCAAACATAGAATCATGGAAAAAACAACCACTCAGCCCTTCCTAATAGGAAAAATGTCCCATTCCCTTAATTATCTTAGTGATCCATCACTGGAGTTTCTCTCATATGTCCATGTCTCTCTTGCACTGGGGATGCCAGAACTGCAGGCATTACCTCACAGGTGCTGAGAAGAGAGGAAGAACCAACTCCCTTCACCTGCTGTCAACACTCCTAATGCAGTCCAGGAATCCACTATCCTTCTTTACTGCAAGTGCACATTGCTGGTTTGTGGTCAACTTGATGTCCAAGGGAATCCCAGGTCCTTTTCCTCAAAGCTGCTTCCCACCTGCGTAGCCATCAACGTACATTGGTGCATGGAGTTGTCCCTCCCCAGACAAAGGACTTTGTACTTACTCTTATTGAACTTCATGAGGTTCCTGGCAGCCCATTTCCCCAGACTGTCACAGTCCCTCTGGCTGGCAGCACAACCCTCCATCRTATCATCCACTCCTCCCAGTTCAGTGTCACCAGCAAACCTGCTGGGGGTACRCTCTGCCCCRTCATCCAAACTRTTATTGAAAATGTTGTGCAGGAGTGTTGACCCCAAGGATACAGTGCTTATTACTGCTCTTTAGCTAGAATTCCATCAGTTTCCATTCGCTGGGCCAGGATGTTCAGCCAGTTTTCAGTCAATCTCATTGCTTGTTCAGCTTCTCCATGAGGTTCTTATGTGAGACAATGTCAAAAACCTTATTGTTGTCCAGGTAAATAATATCCACTSCTCTCCTTCCATCTATCAGACCASWCRTTTTACTGTAGAAGTTTATCTCCTTGGTGTCATGCATTACTTCCCCTGAATAAAGTGATGTTGACTTTAACACTCTTGTTTTGGATATGCCTGGAAATGGTTTCTGGGAATTGTTACTCCAACATATTGCCAGGGACTGAGGTGAGGCTGACTGGACTGCAATTCTTGGAATCCTCTTTCTTGGAGATAGGAAGGATATTCACTTTTCTTCAGTCTTTGAGTAWTTCTCCCAATTGCCATGATTAAAGATTATCAAAAGTGGCCTTGTGATGACTTGTAGATGTCTACCTGCTCTCTCAGCACTTGTAGGTCGTCATGGAYTTGTAGGACATTAGGGCCCATAGACTTCTGCAGGTTGCCTAAGTATTTCTTGACTTCATCATCTCCTCCCAAGGATACAGCTTCCTTGCTACAGATTTTTCAGTGATCTCCAGCAACTGGGGCTCCTGAAGGCCAGAYTTGCTATAACAGACTGAGGTGAAGGAAGCATTTGGTACATCAGCCTTTTCCAATGTCCTCTGCCAGCAGGGACTCTGCTACATTYAGCAGGCCCACATTTGCACATAAGTGCATGTGTAATAAAGCTCCTAAAAATGTTTATGGGCAATAATTTTGGAGAATTCATCTTTGAAATAATTTACTGTGTTACCATAAAGGCCTTGCTAGAAGCGTTGTGTACTAGCAGAACTCTCTTCTGTTACTGTATTAACATAAGGGCCTTTTAATAAGTGAAACCATCTCTTCTGTTTCACAATCTGTTACATTATGATCATGCTCTACATACTGTTATTGCTGTTGGGGATAGATCCAGCTGGTACTTATTATCTCAGCAGATTCATTGTATAATAGAAAACTCCATGTACTTGTATCAGTTGACTACAGCTATTTTAAGTATAGAAAAAAAAGTAGTCTATTTTARTGGGAAGATGAACAAATAATGTTTTGAGAAAATTAGGTGAGCTTTTTAGGTTTCTTTTTTYCCCCTCCTCTTTGGTATTTCTAGGGTTTATTCAGGAATGCTATTATCTTTTTTTCTGTGGAATAACATCAGCCAAATTTCAAGTGCTTCAGTACGTTGTATCTCTCTGTGTGCACAGCTTGTGATGTATACATGGAAGCTGAAAATGTTTGCAGCTGCAAAACTGTCACATGTAGGTTTTTAAAATGCTGTAGTTATGTTTCAAAGTAATATTTATTAGCAGATTCATTCATGAGCCCGACAAAAAGTTTCTGCCTTTAAACAATGTACTTCTTACAGTCATCACCTTAATGTTGGATAGTCTAATAATAAGTTTTCAATCCTAMAATATGAGAGTATAAATGAATAGAAGAAATTGGTCTATTTTAAGAAGAAATTACTTTTCAGATGACATGTTTCACACATCCAAAATTGGACATAAAGCAGTGCACCCTTTCTGCAGAGCTATTAGACATTTTTTTGAAAAATATTTGAGTTGGAATTTCTTTTTATTAGCAAAACTATCTTTTTCTGCTTTTCTCTGTGTCCCTTCCTACCCCTCTATGTGCAGCTTCCCAGTGTTACTTAAACCAATCCAAGCCCCATCTTGGGCAAGCTGTTCTCACTTTGTGTTAGCACAGACATTTGATATGCCAGATACAGAAACTGATATGACTAGAAGCAACTTCAGGGGAAAAAACAGTGCAGCTGGATCAGTTTCCCAGAGTGAGGGGTAACACACCAGAAGATAAAGCAATATGTGGCCAGGGAGGGTGTGGTGCAGAGCAAAGTTATCCCATTTTGGCAACTGCAGCCTTCACTCATCCTACAATTCCTTATCTCTCCAGATTCTGTTATCTTTGCATGGTGACTGGCTGACTCACTGATCTGTGGAAATACACAGCACTTGGCTGGTCCTGCCAGCTCGTGCAGCTTTCTGCCCTGTCCCCGGGCCCAGGCAGGCAGTGCAGCCAGGTGTGCAGAGCAATGCAGGGTTCTGTCTGTGCTGCAGTCTGCTTGCTTCCCAGTCTTGTAAAATGCTGGGTTGCATGATGCCRTACTCATACTGCAGCCAAGCTGTTTGTTATAATAGCTTTTTCTGGAAATGATGTGACACTGCAAGTGGATCTTCAAAGAAGAATGAGAGCGGGAGAGGATAAACTGGTGCTGGATTAAACATGATGTTTACTTTCTCCATTTAGACATTAGATGCAAATGCAGGTGATATATGCTCATATTAGTCTAGCTAATTTCCTTGTATTTCATCTGTGCTCTTTCTTGTRTTTTACTTAAGCTGCCTGAGTGTACGTATGACAACACATTTGTACTCTCTGTATGTATTTAGCGAGTGAGCCTCAGTGAATTTTTGATTCCATCTATGGTGTTTTTCTAGGCATAAACTARAGTTATGTTAATGCAAAGGCAAAAGGCTCATCTTGCTTTCAGCAGAGAGGAACTCCTGATTACACTTACAGAAGAATCCAAAGGGGGTGAACAAATGGTGCATTAAAGTGACTCTTAACTCATTAAAATAAGATACAATTCCAACAGAGATTGTGTAATGAAAATAATGCTAAATTTAATAAACTCCCTTAACTCACTCCCCAAAAAACAACCAAAAAACCCCCCACAAAAAAAACCAAAAAACCCCAAACAAACAAAACCCCAACAAAACCCCCAAACAAACAAACAAACAAAAACCAAACAAAAAATTCAATTCTCAGTCTCAGGAAGCTGGTTTCAAACTGGTTTAACTTCAGTTTACTTTCTCAGAAGTTAAGAGTTAAACTCTGGTATCCAAGGCGATACAGAAATGCAGTCAATCATAACAATTATTATCACATCAAACCCCATGGCTTTGTCAGTAAAGTGTTATGAGGAAATGCAAGGATATATATTCTAAGGAAATGAGTGTCTGTGATGAACATGGATACTATCTTTAGTGAAAACCCTCAAGTGTTAAAGAGGACACTGCCATTCAAACTYATTCACTATGACAGACTTTGTAAACTTCTTGATAYTGCAAGAAGTTAACTRAGGTGCAACTACRTTTATTGCCAAACTGGCCACATTAACCTAGTATGTCAGTGYTATTTATCTCACAGAATAGTTAACAGAGAGGGCCCCCACAGGCTCTGCAGCTGTGACACTTGATTTTGACCAYAACTTAGGAGGCCTGTTCTGGGGCAGAGTTAACAAGTGTAAGGTTGTGCTGGTACCTGGCAGCTGGGTTGATAGCATCCTTGTGGTGCCTGGCTGAAAGGGAATATTTCTTTGGATAACTTTAAAAGCAGTATGCTCCTCCTGAGGTCATACTTTTCTGCATGTTTGTGTGTATGTTGTAGAAGGTACTATTGACACCTGTGTCAGCAGRTTGAATACCATTGAAATAGTTCTTGGTGCCTCTCTAACCCCCTACAGAGAACTGCAGCAGCAACAGCCACCTGTGCACCTGCGAGTCCCAGGCCGAGGATCTGTGCTTTCTTCTGTTGGACCAAAAAAGATTCAGCTGAAGGATGTTGTTGCAGTCATGATAAAGAGAGGTAGATGATGATTAGACTTAACATAGTGGCTGTTTGAACTAGGAGAGATGAAGAAGCATTTAATGCTTTTGAGCTGAGTTTGTGTGCAGTTGAAATTTATTCCCCTTCTCTAGGACCTTTGTGCTTTCAGAAGGTAAAGTAACAATTGCTCTTTTTTTGATCTCTGTGTATGCGTATGTATGCACATATGGGTGTATGAGTTCTGAGTTTGATCTCAATTAACACATCTCTTCTAATGCTGCAGATAATTCCTTTCAGCCCTAAGATGCTTGGGATTTCTCTCTTTATATATGTATATATATTCTAGGCAGAATTAATCTTTTTAGATTTATTACTGCAACACAGATGAACCACAACACACCAGGTAATTTTTAAGACTAGAAGTGTTAACAATTCTTCTTGGAAAATGAAGCTTAGTAGTGTTTGTAGAATAAACATAGAGCTAGAATTCAAGTCTAAAATTAATTTTATTTGGAAACAATTCTGGCCCATATTTTTCTGTTGGTTTTGATTATCACAAGGTGGGGGAGAGGGGGAAAGGATGGCTTCAAATTTTAAGTACACGTTGTAGGACTGTGACGCTGATTTAGAGAGCCGGTTTATTTTTGTTTCGGTTTCTCCAAGACTTTGGGAATTTTCCTCCCTGCGGCCGCACCTGCCGTTGTCAGCCGCGTTGTGCCGCGGTGAGCGGGCGCCCCGCAGCGGTGGCTCGCGGGAACTGCAGAGCTGCTCTTCCCCACGGCCGGGGGACACGTGGGAAATTCACACGCGGAGGACGCTGCGATCCAAGGAGAGTTTAAGGATATGTATTTAAGCAGTGCGCTGTTCTGTAGATTACCGCTTCTGCAATCTAAACATCACCTCTTTCTGTAAACCTTCAAGCATAAGTTACATATTAAAAGCCTTACAGCAGTCAACTGCTCCATATATGGACCCTACATATAACATGGAGGTACACTGGTTAGTACCTTCCCTAATTATTTTTGCACTTAATATTAAAAAAAACCAAACCAAAGCAAAACCTCGTATAATTTTGAACTGTTTGTCGTCTATATTATCTAATTGGGCAATATAGTATTGCAGGCTCACAGGCTTGCATCCAACACAAAGGTACTTTCTATGTACTGTGCAGTTTTAGTGCAAAAATACTGATACAGCTAAACTCCAAATAGTGAGCTGGGGAGATTAGATGAATAAGTGTTAATATGGTTGTTTACAAAGTTATTGTCTGTGTCTGCTCTCCATTCAGACTGTTGATTCAAGAACCTGTTTTCTGTGATGTAAGGTGAGGTGACTTTTAACCTACATTCAGGATCTCTGTCTGTGAAGGACTCTCACTCTTGGAGCTAAGTTCAGTTGTGCCTGCATCAGTATTTATTGGAGGTGCCACAGGGAATCCCAACTGGTCTCTGAAAGGCTGTGGATCTATGCAAAGTGTCTGGTACTGCAGTGAGCATGTGTATGCTATCTTTGGACACAAGCTAGGGGCAGGTAAACTGAGTCATAAAACTTTTTCCACCCAAAACAGCTACTGCAAATACCAGGTGTTCTGTGACATGAACCTATTTATTTATTTTTCTAGTTTTTTCTTAAAGCCTTCATACCAGCCAAGAAACATTTGCTGACTGATTCTTTGTGATGTCTGATATTCTAAATCAAGTTTTGATTTTAGAATCCCAAAATACTGAATGCTACAGTAGCTGGTCTTTGTTGCTATGATATTGCCATGGTACAAGTTCCATTGTTTCCACAAGCTTTACTGCTTAAATATTTCCGAAGTGACGTAGAAACTTCTGATACTGAGCTGAATAACAGATTTGAACAGCCTGGGCCTTGCTGTGTTGGAAGGAGTGACTGCAAGGATCCTGCAGACAGAGACTGAATTGAGTGCATGCCTATATTGTAGACTCTCAATATAGGGATATATTACCCTGACTTATGCAAACATAATTTTCTTTTGGAAAATGTATTTACAAAGAGAATGGTGTAAGTATACTTACACTGCTATGAATCAGCACTGAGTGCAAGTGATTTAAATTTCCCTTTCCAAAAAGGGTTTCTGGTGTGAAACAGCTACATGTTTGTTACCTGGTATTTATAGTGTGACAGCACTCAGAAGATCCAACCCAGAATGGACTCCCTTGTTGCTTGAATAGTTATAAAAATATACACATAAAAAGACAATGCCTGGCTGAAAGGAATCTAGTATTATCTAATATRATCTAATTAATATTAATCTAATAAATTTGGTTTAAACAGAAGTTAGAGGTCAGAAGCATTAATGCATCTGAATAGGAGGGAGTTTGGTGTTCAAGAGCTGAGCTGATGTCTGTGTGCCAGTGGATATTGGTGTGTTCTTTATAGATCAATCTGCTGACTATTCCCACCTACTGTACTTTGCTTTGCATCCTGGAGCAGTCTCAAAGTGAGTGAAATGGATTCCTCTTGGGTGAARCACTGGCAGAAGTGCTCCAGGAACCCTTTCATGTTCTCCAGACACAGATGGATGTTCTGTTTGTGAGGAAAAATCCAAAATGAATAAATAGACAAAYCCTAACTGTGTCTGGCATGGATGTCAGATCCACAGGACCAAGTAGTTTTCATCATAAATTTCCTCCTATTTTTCCATAGTGCTTCCTGGTAGTCTACAGTGTCATGCTGCCACATGCTGTCATGCTCCAGTGGTAAGTTGTGACTTCAAAAAAGATTGTCCTGGCTGAGAGAGAATTACAGCAGTGCACAAAGATGTGAATTTACCTGAAACTATTTTTGGGTAAGTAGCCTGAAACTTGAAATTAGAGTGAAGAAGCAGGGAGGTATAGTGAGTGGGAGAGGGCACCCCTTTCAAATACTCTTTTCTAATTCACCTAAACCTCCCTGTCCCAAATGAAAGCATTGTCATGGATTCCAAGTAGTCTATACAAGTGGACAGAACTTATCCCTCAGGAACTCATGTCAGATACAATAAACTTAAAGATAATTAAAATAAAGCCCACAAGAAAGATGTCTTTATCCTGAGCTAGAGCAAATTATTTTCAAGAATATGTCCGCAGTTAATTACCCTCTGCTCTTTCCACAAACAAATTAGACATTGATTTTTGGGGGAAAGATCTTGTGTATACATTCCTCATTAAATTAGGATGTTTCATTTCTAAATGTTTTTTTACTAGAGTCAAGCAAATTGATTTGCACATGAATGATGATGATGATCTGTGACACAATTACAATGTATTAATAGTATTTTCTGTGTTACTAGCAATGAYATCATTAGTGTAATAGGATATTGTAGTTAGGATTGAAGGCATATATCTACTATGAGTTTAGTTATATGAAAAATGAACATCTGAGATATGTCACATTCCTTTTATTAAAGTTTAATCTTGTATCAAAAATAACTAATGTCRCAGGAGCCTTCATTGTCTTGCATTGTAAATTTTCTGTTCACGAGACAATTAGTGAAAGGAAGAAGACTACTCTTTTTTGTTTCTTCTTGGTTAATAGTCTTTAATGACATAAAATAACAATGTTAAAGACACTTGTCTCTACAGTGAGGTAAAGTTTTCAGCACTGGTTCAGTGTAGGGTATCATACTTACTTCCACAGATGCCTAGAATGGAGGATCAACATGCTACAATTCTAAAAAACAAGAATGAAAGCTTAAAAGAGTGGTTGCTGTTGGTTTCTGTTATAATAGTGAAAATGAGATCAGGTGTTAGATATCTGTATTTGCTATGAAATCTAGCTCTCAGACCTTAGAGATGATGGAGTAGCAGTGATTTATTGGTATGTGGGTAGGCAAGTGAATGATTCTTCACTGTACCCAAATGTTGCTGCTGCTCTGTGGTCTCTGGACCTACCTGGAACATACACAGAGTAATTCTCAAACTTTCAGTGCTTGCTAAATTAGGGGAGAGCAGCCATGTGCATTTGGGTTCTCCCACCAAATAYAAAAATACAGTAATGGTAGGGGACTGTTTCCTGTGTGTGTCACCAAYAAGGCTGGAGTGTGGAGCAGTCTGTACTTCACCAACATGTCCATAAGGAATTCTTTTAAGTATCCAGTAGCATCACCTCAAGCCTCCTTTAGCTGTGATTCTTGTTCCACCATTAAGTCCCACAATTCCCCTCCTCTTCAGTATACTTAGATCTGAAGAGGTATCTCACCACTACCAGTTGTTGAGAGGTAAATTCACGAGATAGCAACACTGGTCTCTGCCTTCACTGTGCAGAAAAAGGCTGATTTGGTGKGTGATTTATGGTGTCTCCTGAATTGCACAAGGAAAGACCTCCTTTCTCTTGACTCTGTAAAGTCTGTAGATCARCTAAATTAAATGTTTGATTTCGGTAACATGAACTATTTTCTGCTGACAATGCTGCATTCAAGTTATTTATTTCAGATACCTACTAATTAATTTTGTATTTTCATATAGATTTTTTTTCTCTTTATTTCCAATAGCTCCCTTCCCTACACAGAAAGGTTGTTTCTCTAGCCTCACCAGAGAAAGCTGATCTCCACTGACTGAGCACTGAGTGACACTGRAACATGAAAGGAATAAACAAGTAAACTCCAAAGATGGGAAAATGTGGCAACAAGAACTGCTGTTGTTGAGATTCACTAAAATCTGGTGGGAGACCAGAAGGATGAACTGTAAGTAGTTGCAGACAATTTTTTTCGTATTACAGGACATGACTTTTAAGGGGAATGTAAGCCCTAGAAAAAACAGGTGGTTGCAAGGAGTTAACAAAAGGCCACTGGAAAGGTCAGAGCTACATTAGGTACCTACAAATCTGACAAGAAAACTTGGCATTGGAAAAGCTAATTGAGAGAACAGAATTTTGTTAGGGTCTAGGCTATTATGATATTGCAAAAATGCCTAAGACTTTCACACAAGGCAAAAATACAGGTTAAACTGAACAATACACCTCATGTTTGCTGCTAAAAGAGATAAAATGTTACCAGCAATATGGTACACAGAGAAGTTTTTTTTTTTTTGCACTGAAGAGAAAAAAGACCACCAATAACTTACTTGTTGTGATATTGTGTTTATTTCCTTGCACACCAGATAGTCTTACAACTAAATAAGTGATCACGCTTAGTAAATATTTTTTGCCATATATTACCTATTTTGCAGATGCTGCTATCTTTGACAATAGGACAGATTTTTCTGAAAATGAATGGAGGAAATTGTTGGAAAAGTGAAGACTTAGACATGAAGTTGCTAGACAAATCATCTCCAGTATAACAGGGTGTCCTGGTTCCAGCTAGGGTGGCTCCAGCTAGGGTAGAGTTAATTTCTGCTCAGTAGCTGTTACAGTGCTGTGTTTTGGATTTGGAATGGGAATGGTATTGATAACACACTGGTGTTTTAGTTTTTTTGCTAAGTCAAGTTTATCCTAAGTCAAGGACTTTTTTCCTTGTCTCATGCTCTGAATGGTCTGGAASTTGAACTGACCAAAGGAATACTCCACACCATAGAATGTCATGCCTGGTATATAAACAGGAGGGAACAACCTGGAAGGGAGGGYCAGGGTTTGGGCTCAGGAAGGGAGGTCTGGCACCAGTCAGCAGGTGCTGAAAAATTGCATTGTGCATTAGTTGGTGGTTTTCCCCCCTTTTYATTATCATTGTTATTCTTACTTAGCATTATTATTGTATTTTTATTTTCAATTAATCTGTTCTTATCTCAACATACAAGTTTTACTTCTATTCTCCTCCTGACTCCACTGGGATGAGGGGGAAAGAGAGGAGGGGTTGAATGAATAGCTATGCAGTGTTTCATATCCAGTTGGGCTTAAAACTGTGACACAGGCTATTGGGAGATGATAGTAGAATAATTAAGGTCATGCTAGCAAGAAAAAAAAAGAAAATCACTCTGATACACATTTAATATTGGTAAATTGCAGAGTAATGTTAATGAAGCATAAGTTATGTGCTAATAATTTGGTCGCTACTTAGAAAGATTTCTGTTGGGACATGGAGGCTCAGATAAGGAATCATCCCAAAACACCCCTACCTAACAAAGCTTGTCTAGATTTAGTGTGCAGGGAGTTCTCCCTATTTCATGAGAATAATAATGGGAATRAATCTACACTGTGCAATGAAGCACTGTGCAATTACCCGGACAGTTGTAGAGAAGCAACTTTGTATAATTATGAAAGTTTTCATCTGCTATGCAGTGCATTTACTGACCCTCACAGRAAGAGGTTAAGAATAAAAGGTTATGAGTCTTCTGTTTATCTGAGAAAGGAGCAGTTACTGYAGAGGCTGTCTGCACCCTGTCTTTTCTACAGCCAGACTGGATGTGGAATGACTTTAAGTAAACTGGTGTCCACCTGGCACTGCGAAAATACTTGCATGATTTCTGGAAACATTATCCCCACATAACCTGCATTACTTAGTCTGGCAGAGTGCTGTGAGGGTGTTACTGCATTGCTTTTGTTCAGGACTGGTTCAGGGATACATGCACTGCTGGCTTTTGTGCAGTGCACATCCCATGTCTAACTGCTGGGAAAGAAAGGCCAGGGCTGCCACAARAAATAACCTTCTAAGGCCTATGACTTTGACATCCAAAATAGCTACATGTTTTGTAGAAATAAGCAATGCTTATTGAACTTGAGATTGCAGGGAGCAAAGTGGATCAGATTTRGGCATTTTGCCTGAAAGGGCACCACCTTTGTCTGGGCAGTATTGACAGAGACAGATTAGAGACAGTTCCATTACTGAACCACAGAATGCTGCAGCCAGGGTCTCGGGGAGCTGTCCCTGCTGCTGTGACAGCCAAGCCTGCTGTACATTTGTTCTTTGAAGTGATATATAAAACTCATCTCTCTTGGATATTTCAAGAACTCATGTGCAAGGATTGTGGAATGAAGGATCACATTCTGCAACCTCTAACAGTGCTAYAGCTGTGATGTAGTTTTGGACCAGTGATGTCTGTCAGCACTGCTACCTTGTAGATGTACTTAGTCTCACAATCATTTATTGTTCTAATGCTGTTTTGGAATAGCTGCATATATCCATCTGTATATTCTTCTGAATATGAACACTTAATTATTTCAACCTTATTCATATATTTGACTCTACCTTTCTGGGGCACATTTTTTCAGGATGTGTAGTGGTACTGAAATGTGACAGAGCATGATAAAGACAAACCCCCAAATGTTGCCTGCTATAGATCTGTGTCTGGTATGAAATAACTTTCTCTACAGCTGGAGGAGATGACTTTCTGTAAGTAYAGTCTTGGGGCAGAGCCACAGCTGTAATTTGAAGGTATTTTATTCTTAGCTGAGTGTCACACTTTCTAGACATGTATTGGAGAAAGGTCAATAGAGCCACTGTGCAATTTCAAAGAGAGGTTCTTTTTAAAATGCATTTTGGAGGAGACACTGAAATAAATATTTGCAATGAAGCTTGGGAATTCCAAGCACCACTGAGTCACTCAACAAAGTGTTCAGTTGTGTAAGGGTTCTGTAAGAGAGAACTTGCTTGTRTGCTATTTAAGGTGGTTTAGAGAGCAGATAATAGTGTCAGTGTACAGTACTGCAGACTAAATCAGTGAGGGGTGCCTTTGACTTCGAGTTTGCTYAGGTTCACAAAAGAATTTATTCACTTCAGTCTCAGCAGCTGGCTGTGAGACACGTTTGCCTCCTGGTGAATGCATTCTCATTTCTTTATTCTAGGACCTGCAGGTGACTTGCTGATAGAGGATGTTATTGATTAAAATAACTGCATGGTTTTCGCTTTGGTTTTGTTTGTTTTTGTTTTCTTCCTGTTAAGCATTGTAGGGTAAATGACTGAGCTGGTGTCCTCACCAAAAACCTTCAAATAATTTCAGCCTGGTTTATGAGGAAATACAGTTGATKCCACATAGTACGTCCTGTTCTTTTATCTAATATTTTGTGGACTTTTAATGTGAAAGCACACTATTGCTGATGAAAATAGTTGTTTGGTACTGAAAACTTGTAGGACTTTTTAACAGTATAAAGTTAAATTTAAGTTACCTTGGGCAGTACCAAATTTGGTACTGATGTTCCCAGAAGTCCTGACTTCTTAAAAAGTGGTAATGTGAAATGTGGGAAAAAACTCTAAACCTTGCAAGATAGAAGATAAAGATAAGTAATTTGGATAGCAAAGCTCCATACTTTTTGCCTAGGAAATGCGTGAAGAAAATATTCCTAATCCCACCTCAAAGACATTTTAAAAAATATCCTTGAATGTGTCTCTGTCTTCCTTGTGTGCTCATRTGCAAAGATAATCACAAATGATGGTTAAAAGAGTTTAGTAATTATTTAATCTTAATCTAATATTTGAAATTATTCTCTTTTCTACCTGCTGTGTTCCCACTCATTCCTTCAGCCCCCTGTCTCAACAAGTGTGTGGTTTCACACCACCTCAGTTATGTCTGTTGGAGACACTCAGGATGCAAACACCAAACCTCCTTCCCTTCCACCCTGCAGATGGGAGCGAGATGGGTGTTGCTCCACAGCCACATCCTGACACCGTCGTGCTGCAGGGAGTGTGACTGGCTGCTGTTCGGAGAGGCGGTGACAACCGGACCCATGCAGGCTCTGACACTCCGAGCAGCACAATGAAGAAACCAAGAAAGTAATCTAAGGAATTTCGGATTACTGAGATTTTTCCAGGAGAGTGGCTGCCCACAAATCACCTTACAGCCAGGCCTGTTCACCGGGTTGTGGTGAAAAAGGGAGGCTGATGCCACCATCTCACCCACGTGAGATGTGTCCAGGGCACTGACGTGTAGGAACAAATTCACCCGGGGACACATCGGTCCCCGAGGAGGGCGGAGGGGCAGCGAGGAGCTGGGCGCTGCCRAGTGCAGCGCAAACACGCCAGGGACAAGGGCGCTGCCACGGCCCCGGGACCTGCCCGCTGCGGCCCAGGCCGGGCACGGGGCTTCGCCGCTGCCACCCTGCCCTTCCTCCCGCCTCTGGCAGGGCAGGTGTGCTCGGAGGGCCGCTTTGAACCCCGTGTGGGCGGCCCTGCCGGTGCGGGCTGCGCGGTGCCGCTGCTAGGTGGCGATGCGCCCCCAGGAACGACGCCTCAGCACAGCCTCCCCCGCCASCCCCGAGGCCTGCGGCGTGACAGCCCCGCTGGCCGTGAGGTGCTGCTGGGCGGCTCCTGCCTCAAACCATACACGCAGATRGGTAAAAATATGTACTGTTATACAKCTGTAATTTTTTAAACYRCTCACGTTAAATGACAGGCGGTTTAGATTATTCGGAGGAMGTTCTCTGCTGTGAGGATGGTGAGGCGGTGGAACAGGCTGCCCAGATAAGCTGTACGTGCCCCATCCCTGGCCGTGTTCAAGGCCGGTTTGGATGGGGCTCTGGTCTGGTAAAGGGTGTCCCTGCCCATGGCAGCGGGATTGGAAGTTGATGATCTCTAAGGTCCCTTCCAACTCAAATCCTCATATGATTCTGTGACACCCCGTTTTGTTATATACCTAATTGATGTGGTGAGGGGAACAGAACCCAAATCCCTGCTCTGCTTTAAGTTAACACACAGATCATATTATGGGTGTGGGTGCCTCTGGAGCCCGGCTGYTGCCAAGCCAGCCCATCCAGCCCCAGCCTCTCTGTGCTGGTGGTTGGGAGCCAGCAGGAAATGGCTTGTGGACAAACTTTAATATACAATTTAAAGCAACTACTGGCAGGGATAGGCTACTACTTTAGAGGCTGGTGAATATTCCTGGATTTTGTGTGGAGTGGGTTTTTTTGTTTGTTTGTTGGTGGTGTTTTGATTGTTGGTTTTTTTTTTAATTAAATGAAATAATTACATTTCATAATGAAAATGCTGCAAGATGTAAACCATATCTGCCTGCAACCTTTGCATGCTAACAAGTGTGTTACCTTCAAAGTGCCTTTAAGTCTGGCTCTCCTCCTCTTTGTAAGAAAACCTTATGTTAACTTGGCTGAACTGGAGTTACCCTGTGCTAATTGATGTACTGGAAGTAGCTTTTCTTCAAGAAAGAGACAGTTCTGGGTTGAGAAAGCTTTTCTCTGTATAAACAAGTGACATTTGTTATAGATGGTAACATGTGTTCCAACTTYTTGTTCTGAGCAAGATATGCCAAGGATACATTCAGTATTTTTTTTATGCTGGTAATTGGGGGTGGAAGGGAAAAAATCTTTTCATCTCTCTGATCCTGATTGTTATTTACTCAGAAATGACAATTATTTTAAAGATAATTAATTAGGAGCCAGTCACAGAACTCTAGTTCAATGCAGCTGGCTGGAAATGACTGATTCAAAAGCAGTAATTATTAAAGGTTTAGGAAGAGAGCTGAAATGACCCATATGGTTAGTCTGATTAAATTGATAAGTTGATCCAAAAGTCACCAGAAGCAGTGCTAATTCTCTGCTTCTCCTGGGCGCAGCAKTGCATTAATACCTGTGATGTCAGGGTGCTGGTAAATCAGCTTGAGGTGACAGAGTTACATCATAGCCATCCTGCTGTAAGCCAACTTGATAGACTTTTGAAGCATAGAGGCTCTGATGGTGAAAAGTTGAGAGGTTAAAACACAGACACTGAATGAAATTGACTCCCTCTGCCAATCTGTGGCTAAGTAGTTTTTGGCCCATACACCATAAAGGGATAAAACAAACCAAAAAATAATTTGAGAAGAAGAATGAGAGCAAAAAGAGACCCATTCAGAGTTGATGCTCTCTGGAAAATGAGGACACGGTTTAAGTAGTGTTTTGTTTTCTATCATCTCTGCAAGCATTATATTACAACAAACACCAAGATTGTTTGGTATTAGTATTATATGTGACTAGTTTTGAAGCACTTCATATACTCTGGCAGTGCTACCTGTATAAATGTGTTTGTGGAAGCTGCTTCTCTGTGATAAAAAGAAGCACAAGACAGAAATGTTTAAAAGAAGTAGGAAAAAAACCAAAAAATGTGTTTATGCRAAAATGGATTTGTGACTACTAAATCTGGTAATGCTGAGGTTAAAAAGAATGCAGGGAGGACCCTTAAAAGTGAACACAATATGACCAAATTATCATAGATGCTATGYCCTTTCTACAACAAAAGAATGATATTATGGGAGCTTTTAAAATTTGCCAAGTTGTTTCCAAAAAATTGGACCACTCATGGGAAAGAGCTRTAGTAGTATCAGAGAATGCACCAGTCAGGAATCTGTGAGATTGCAGTGAAGTAGTGGTGTAGTATGTAAAGTCTATGAGTTTATACATAGTAATTTGGTGGAAAAGGGCATCAAAAAACTTGATCAAAATCAAAAAAGCCTACTAAAGGAGTATGTAGGCTCAAGCTGTGATCCCTTCTTAATTGCTAAMTTACAGGATGGGGACAATAAAGTGTGATTTATCATCTGTGACATTTGTTCAAACAGAAATTGAAAACAAAAAATGGCTCTGTAATAAGGAAAAACAAAACAAACACCAAATGTCTGGGTGAGCAGAGAACTGCAGATATCGATTAAAACAATGAAGGCAAATCAAACCAAACCTTGGTATTTTTTGGGGTCCTGGACACTACTCTTAATCCATAAAAATGAAGCTAAAAGTACCTGCAATAGAAAAGAAAGGCTATGAACAGCTGGAATGTCTTGAGATTTGGCCATTGGGTTGGGTGAGATTGTCATTCCAGACAGTCCCATTTTCAAAAGCAGCAGTTTCTGCTGGTTCCAGAAGGAAAAAAAAGACAGGGGTTATGAGGTACCTGGCCGGAACAAGGAATAGGCAACAGACAGAGCAGTGTTAATTGGAATTAATTACCTTGGTGGCACCTGATAACTGTGATGCCCTTATGAAAGGGAGATCACAAGAATGAAATTATCCACAGAGACACCTTAACATTCCTTTTAAGCTAACATACATATACATACATTTCTGGCATTCAGATAAATACTTGGCATGTACTGGTAGTTATTTCTTGTTACATTTGCATGGGAGGGTAAGACAAAGCCAACTCTCCCTCTAGAAGTTTCTGGAACAAGCCGCTGATTGTTGTGTGCTTACATGTGTTGAACAGAGCTGTGTTASAAGTCTGAAACCAAATGGAGCAGATCTCTTCTTGAATTAGATTTCTAAATTCTACAGTGTGCACAAGCCAGACACATATGTGACTGATAYAGGGTGTCATACCAGTCTGTCCTTTTTCAGGAGGATTAAATTCCAAAATAGCAATGCCTTTTAATAAAAGCTTAATGTGAATTAGATGAGACTGTACAGTAAATGGCAATATACTTATATTAAAAAAATTATATTGGGTAGTCTTTCTTCAAATAAATGATCTCATTCTTGTTCTCTATACTCATTGCTTTAGAGCTTAGAAAATCAGAAATTGCTCTATGCTGTTAATCCCATTTGTTTCTCTATATACTTTGCATTATAAATATTAAGAAAGTGTAATTACCTGAAAAGTCAAAATGAGCAGATCTTGGTTGAGAGGCTGTAATGACTTAAATTATCTTCTTGTCCATAGTGCTAACCTTGAAATGAAAGCAGTTAAAAAAGCATAATTTTGCCTAACTACTGTACAAATATTTTAGAAAATAAAGTCCTTACACCAAAAAATATCAGTTAAACATATACTGAGCTGGCAAAGACACCAAATCAAATGGAAGAGATAGGGAAGGCTGTTAAGAGGAAGGATTAAGTTATTCATCTTTGAATGGCGTTTCCATTACTGTGAAASTACTTGGAATGAAATGGGCAAATAGCTTTGTCTGAAGAAAAAATAGCTGCAGTGTGGTGGTAGCATTTGCTGAGGTTATTATGAGATGACTTTGATTCAAAAGAAGGATGAAGAAGAGTTAGAAAAGAATTTTAATCAGTGCTAGCARCAAAAAAGACAGGACATAATGTAAATGATTCATGTAAAGAAGCATACCCTGGGCAACAGGCACTTATACATAGCTGGGCAGACTGAGTTAAYTTCCTTGAGCATTGCTTTTCTCGTCTTCTTTCCAGCCAGGCTGTGCATATACCAGTTAATGTCTGCTATGTACAGCTTTCCAAACCTCCTYCTGTGCTGGTCACTGAGCCTGGCAGTGCGCTGCGCTCCCTGAACTGAACAGGGGCAACAGGGGTATATACCTAGTAGGAATAATTATGAAAGAGGGAAAGAGGCAAGAGTTCAGGGAAAAGCAAAGGAGGGCTGTCTGAGGCCAGACTGCTTTGGATCAGATTGCATTATCACTGGTGACGTAAGCATGGAGCCTGGATTTGCATGGCATGGTTTGAAGATTATAGTGAGKGTTATGGATAGTGGGAGAATCGAACACCAGTGAAGGGAGTGCGATTGGAGTTTTATATCAGGGATAATACAGTGGTTGGTGCTATGTTCATTTCTTTTCCTTGAAGCTCTGTAAAAGGAACTAGTTTGGGTTCAATTACCACAACARCTCCTACACAGAAATGAAGCAGGCTGTGGTTCTGGAAAAACCTGGAAACTTCTCAGCACAAAAAAGGTGTATCCTTCTATATTCTGCTGTTGCAAGGAAGACCAGTGTCCTGTGGAGAAAAAGGGAGGGATTAATTTGAAATGCCAGATTGCTTCTCAGAAACCTCACTGTTGATCTCATTGCTTTTATCACTGTTCAGGAAAACTGGGAGGGCTTGTTTATGGTTTACTTGGTGTTTCCTCTTGGATTCCCTTCCCCTTCCCCTTCCCTTTCCATTTCCTGGCTTTTGAATCCCTCCTGTACTTTTCCCTATTCAAGTGCATGTAGCTATCAAAAAGGCTGGGATAGAAATATATCAAATTTTCACTGTGAAACAAGTATCCTAGGAAAGAAATAGGCCCAGTTTTTTCAGATGTCATAGGATCAGATTTGAGACAAAGGAGCAATTTCTGTCTTCCCCTTTCCCCCTCTGACACCCCTGCCCCTGATAACAAAGAAAGCTTAGGAAATTCCTCAGTTTAGTAGTGTTGCCAAAAAGTGCACCTCTGTAGTAGTTCTGGTTTATTACTTCTCTGTAGTGTATAAGAACCCTTCAAAGCCAGGATACATTCAGAGATACTGCTGTCTTGAGTCTAAGATATTTCTGTTTTTAAAGAATAGTGTAAATTGAGTCTGTCAAGTAAAGGAGACAGCAAATCTTGCTGTCTCTGTGAGTAGAGTGGGAGAGTCAGGCCCCAACATATGACAGAGGTGGAAGGGTAGAAGGGTTGGTTGCTTGCCGCATGAATTGGAGAGGACGGAGAGAGATGGTGAATATCAGAGAGAATATATGGTATATTCAGCCTAGAAAAAACCAGGGAAATATTAGTAAGCCTAGGTCATAATCCAGATATGCATGCTTGCCATCATAGAGCATCCACATGACTCYGTTCTACAATTTAGGGACAGCTTGTGGTAACCACTTATTGCTGCCTTAGGACTTGGACCCAGAATGCTCTGGTGGCTTACCTTTATGCCTGCTATTATAAGTTGTGGAACTTTTAAAATTTTTAACTTAAAAAAAATATTGTGTGCTACCTTTCCATGATAATTTGCTTTATCATCTATATGGCTTCTTTTACTAAATTCARAATAGTTTCCTAACATCTTGTGATTTTGTACATCTTTAGTAAACCAAAACAAAATTTAAAGCAGCATGCAATAAAGTAGTAAAATGAATGCAGTAATATATATCCTCATTAGCAGATTATATGTGTTACCATGTACCACTACTGTTGAGCAGGATATTTTATCTATAAATATAAACATGCAGTTGTTTAAGTTGTCTGAAACTAGCCAAGCAGGAATACAAATGGACTTTCATCCCTGTGGCTCTGCTGTACTGAGAGTTTGTTTCCAGTATCATTCWGTCTCTTGGAGTTTGTTTCCAGTATAATTCAGTACAATTTCTTGCATATTGTGATTCAAAGTACTCTTTTTGTGCTACAAATGTTCTGCCAACTGTACTACTATTTTTAATAATGCTTATCTAAATTGTAATCCAAACACTGTAGCAGGACAGGCCCTTACAGTGCAGACATATGAGTGTGTGTTTCAGTATTGTCTTTAGCATTCACTTAAAGTATCATTATGATACTTCAACCAGGGAACCATATATTGGATCACATTTTGACCCTATAGAGAATAAATGTAAAATATGTWTGATGGATAGAAACACCATATGAATAGTTATACTGTTGGGAAGCAACAGAGCACCTCTTTATTTCCTGATTACTGAGCCAGCTTTATGATAGGTCTTCAAAACAGGCATCTCTGTGTAGTGGGAGGAGGGTGAAAGATCTAACTATAATTTATATAGCCTTGTTCACCTTCTGATGGGACAGATAACAGTTGTGTGTTTTGTATTTGTGGACTTGGTTTATGAGACCTAGTAGGTATAATTATTTTTATTAAAAATATTATTTTAAAAAATTATTCTAATTTATTAAATGTACTTGTATTAATTTTTATTATTTATTAAATTATTGATTGTAAGTGAAATTATTTCAAAGATGCCAACTTCACCATCTGCAGAAGSAGCAAACTTCTGTCATCACAGTGCTAAAAGGCAAGTTGTCAAGAATATAAGCATCTATTATGCACTGCAGACAAAACTGTGACTGGAAGCAGAGGGTGTCAAGCTCACACTTGGTTTCTCTAGGGCCATGTTGTCTTCTTTCTTTTAATAGACCTGTTCTCCATCTTTGTTGCTCTCCAGTGGTTCTACCAAGGTGTGCATATGCTTGATCAAGTAAGATGCTAGTGTTTATTCTCCTAGTATCCCAGCACTGTGACTTTCATTTCTGTTACTGTTAAAAAAATGAATCACTCCAAATTTCGCCTTAGAAGTATTTATGTTGTGTTCCATCTTGTTGCTCTGCAAGTCCACCTTAACTAGAGATGCATTGACATTAAAACTTGAAAATCTCTCTTTTCCTTCCCATTCTTGTCTGCTTTGGAGGTTCTTTATACATTGAACTGATACATCTATAAAATATTTGCTCTCATTTTCAAGCAAATCCAGGACTCCAATATTTTCAATCTTTAAATATASATTATGCATGCATATATGCTGTAAAGCCTTTTCAGCTCCTGTGATCTGTAATAAGTTTGCTCTGACTTTTTCCCCTTTTGTGACACCATAACAGAATATTAGATTATAATGGTGTAATATTATACATAATAACATGAAAACAGGTAAACCCTAGAGTTATGGATGTCCAATATGCTTACATCTTTAAACCCAAACTTGATTTTTTTTCAGAAGTCTGCTTCAATGATTAAAACAGTTTGAGTCCTTCCATAAAAAAATTAAAATAACTTATTTAAAAGCAGACTTTTGAAAAGTTTCACACCTTTATGAATCAGGCATTGTGCACTCTGGAACAGTATGTGAATAGATTAGATTCTTGCTAGGAATTATTTATTAAGTTGGACTGGCAAGCACTGAATCAGCATTTAAAAATCTGAAGTCAGTGTTTCCTATGTCAGGCCTTGAGTTTTCTCTTTTCTTCTTTTATCTGTTCCAGGTTAAAATCCCCAAACCCCATAAAGCTCAAGCATACAGAATAATTATAGCAATAGGGGATCTCAGGACTGGAACTAGAGCAGAGTCTGAATTAATTCTGCATTTTTTTTTTTTCCTTTCTCACAGGTTTTCCTCTGGTAATTAATCAGTCTTTGAACTGTGGAAAAAGCAAAGGCATAAAAATACATGTACATGTGAAAAAGAAGACAGTTACAATTTTATTGTTAGRGGGTTGTTTGAAAGCTGTCATTTCCAGGTTTAGGTACCTCTCTAGTGTAGGTTTTACCCATTTACATCCATTCTGTGACAGCTGTTATAGGTTCCCAGAGGTTCATTCTTGGATTTCTTTCTATTTTTGCTTTGCTATCATTAACCATTTATACCACTTGCCTTTGACTTATTTTCCAAAGAGCAGAATATGTTGATTACCTTTATGTACGTATAATATACATATTTAAATGCATGGCTAGATTTTAAAACTAGGCAATCTTAGCCCAAGTGATACATATTCATGATAAGCAAACCTGACAAAAAGACTAGAGAGAAGGTACGGGGGAAAAGACGTTAACCAAAACCTGAAGTTATTAACTTTATTGGCTAAGAGAAGAACTATTGTATTAGCCTCTGTGTAACATGAGCCTTCTGAAAAGAAAGAGATTTCAAAAACTGCAGGGGATGGCAGAAATTCCAAGTGGCAGGCAAGAGTAAAGCAGAGCACACATGAACGTTAAGTGAAAACAGGCCTCTACATTTGATGTCATTCAGAAGGACCTCAATGGATTGGAGAGATGGGCAGAGAAGAACCAAYTGAAATTCAACAAAGGCAAATGCAGGGTCCTGCCCCTGGGCAGGAATAACCCCCTGCACCAGGACAGGTTGGGGGCTGAGCTGCTGGGAAGCAGATCTGCTGAGAAGGACCTGGGAATCCCGGTGGACACCAAGCTATCCGTGAGCCTGCAGTGCCCTTGTGGCCAAGAGGTCCATGGTGTCCTGGGGTACATTAGGAAGAGCATTCCAGGGAGGTGATCCTGCCCCTCTGCTCTGCTTTAGTGAGACCACATCTGGAATGCTGTGTCCAATTCTGGGCTCCTCAGGACAAAAGAGAAAAGGAGTGGGTCCAGCAAAGGGTGACAAAGAAGATTAAGGGACTGGAGCATCTCTCTTATGAAGAAAGGCTGAGGGAGCTGGGCCTGCTCAGCCATGAATAGAGAAAACTATGAGGGGATCTCCTCAGAGGTCAGAGCATGGACCAGGCTCTTCTCAGTGGTGCTGAGCAATAGGACAAGAGGYAACAGGCAGAAACTGATGCCCAGGAAATTCCACCTGAATATGACAAACCTTTTTASTGTGCAGTTGAGTGAGCACTGGGAACAGATTGCCCAGGGAGGATATGGAGTCTCCCTTACTGGAGATMCTCAAGAACCATCTGGACACAATCCTGTGCCAWGTGCTCTGGGATGACCCTGCTTGAGCAGGGAGGTTTGACCAGATGTGCTTCCTTCCCACCTTACCCATTYTGGGATTCAGGCTTTTACGTGTTCCTGGTGTTAGAAATKACATCAGTCTTGGGAAAGAGGTCCTGTAATGGTTAAATGATTCAGAGAATAAAGCCAGCAGTTTGGGATTGAGACAGCTGTTTTTTTTGGTTCAGTGRGTGAAATGAAGGCAAAAAAAGTTGGAAAGGTACTGTCTCATGACAGCTTAAAAGCAAAATCTTTTCCCCTTGGGGAAAAAAGGCAAAAACCTCYGCATAATTCACTGTCTCTTTGAAAATTATTCTGATTATTCTGATTAAATATAACCAACTTTGAAAGGGAAAACATACCCATTTTYCCCAATTTTTAAAAAATATTACGTATTTCTTCTCTCAATTTTGTTATAGAAATGCAGAATTGTCAGGTTTCAATGGCTGCTTTTCAAGGCATTAGGAACAAACCAGATGTCAGTTGAAGAAGCTGGAAGTCATTAAAGCACCTGGAAAAGACTATTTAAAAACTACCTATCTGGCCTGCCTGCTGCTGTCATGGAAAATCCCCTGTTGCTTCAGTGACCTGCACTTCAATGGCTGTGTGTGCTCATGTTGAAATACACATTGAAAGAGAGTCTACAGAGGCCCGTAAGTTTGCAAGTGTAGAATTTACTGCTGCCTTATTGACTAGAATACCCCTGTAAAGTATGTATGGCTAAAAAATAGATCAATATCTTAAAGCACCAAATAGGTCTCAATTCATGCTTTTACCTTAAAAAGTAAGGAATGTAATCCAGAATGAGAGAYACCAGAAAAAATAGTCATTATTAGAAATAAAAATGTTGCTTCCTCTTAGTGTGAGTTAGTCCTTTTTAGAACTTCAGGTTTACTTTTAATTTGTGGTACAGCTTTTTTCTGCATTAAACAAAAGAGATGCCAAATCACTAATTGATATGGGGATAAAAATGATTGATGTCCCTCAATATATACAAGGTGATGGAAAGGATGAATTTTAATGCTGTAAAAGTAACWCCAAAGTGTTTGTTCTTCTGATGGATGGGATGATGTTTTCACTCAGCAGCARAAAGTGTGTGACCTAATGCTTAACACTGCTGGGATGGGAAGGCTATGCATCTAAGTGGAGGTCTGTACAAAACGGCTGTCTGCTGCCTTTAATGTTAATTAGTTCCAATACTGGTTCAGCAATCACAGCCGTGTTTCATGTGACCTCACTGGTGTGGCATCTGGGCAATTATCTTTGGGATAATGAGCCCCTTCATCCATAGCAGAACAACAATGTCTCCACTTGGCTTGCAAAAGATCAGAGCCAGTCTGCTTCTCATCAGGGTGCCTGCCATCCCCTTTGTATCACACCTTATCACAAGCTTAACCTTTCACATCCTGTATTAATTGTTTTTATATTAAATATTAATGAATCCATTTTAACAGCATTGAGGGAGGTGTGGGAGGGTGTGGGGTGGTGTTAATAAGCCCAAAATATCATCCAAGAGATAATTTAGATCTTAAATATTCCTGTCTGAGTTCTAAAAGGAAAGAGAAACAACATTCCAGATCACTAGTTACAAATGATTGTAATCTTTTTCATCTATGAAGAACTGTATKTAGCAGAAAGTATGGGCCTTCCTCCTCAACAATACAATTTAATGAAAATAGTATCAACTATAATATATATAATGTACAAAAATTATAGGAACAACCACAAAAAGAACATTTAAAAATATTTTTGTATTCTGCACCATGGTGTAGAGCAAAGCCTTGAAAACATTTGACCCTTTGAGAGGTTTTTCTCCTATTTCAGATCATTCTTAAAGGGTAATGTGAAGATTTGCGTGGTTCCACTGAAATTATTGAACATGTTGTGGCTAAATTTCTGTGAAGCTACTCTATCATGTTCATTCATGAGCTATGAAGCTTTCCCCTTGCTTAGAAGAGTACTTATTAAGACKTTGTGATTTCACAAGATGTGGTAATCAGTGCAGGAACATGACATGAATTGCTAATGTTTTGGATTGCTTTGTTTCAACAAAGTAGAAATAGAAAATACTTATTGAGCCTTGAATTCTGTCTCCATCCCCTAGGTTTTGCAGACTTTATGTGCTTATACCTTTTCTCCCTCACTTGCACATTGCAGGTAGGCTTCTGCTGACCTTGATTAAAAATAAAGGAGAGCTGTGGTTTAATTTTTCTCATGGTCTAAGCAAAGGTGCTGCTTCCAGCTAAGAATATAGCTATTGAGTTTCCTTGAAATGGCAGCTAGAAAGTTAACCAGTTCATAAAAAAAAAAGAGGGAATATAAAATTTTTTTCTGTTGTTCTCTCTTTTTTTTATATAAGTAACTAATTTATAACTAATAACTCATCATCATGTTGTTTGACCTACAGAACATATCTTTGATGGCTCTGAAAGTATCTTCCTTGTTTTTATTGACATAGCTATCTTAAATTTGCTTTTATGTTCATTCAGCTGTAATTCTCTACTTATGGTTTAACATGTCTTTGACCTGTATTGTAGCTTTTGTTTTTCTTCCCTTTTCTATCAAACTAATCAAATACTAATAATTAGTTTACATTGTAACCTACAGACTTCTCATTATCACACTGAGAAGGAGAGAAACTTGTATGGGATATTTGCTTAAGAAAGGAGATTTTAATATTTTTTTATATATAAAATATATAAAATTCTAAGCTGCCATGATCATSCTTCTTCCTGGCATAAAAATTATTTTAAATTTCATCTAGTCAACTTTTATGAATGCAGAAAGTTGAAAAATCTGATATGGAGTTTAAATTACACAAGTATCTTAAAGGCAAGGTATTTAAGCTCAAAAGTTACCTCTGTTGGTAACAACTCAATTTTCTTACTTGCTTGCTTGGTGTATTATGAGGGATGAGAGCAATGTTTTGAGGGAGGCATATGTCATGCTAGACTCTCTGTACCTCATGAGCTAATACTGACACCATCTGATGGCTTTCTCTCTGAACATGTTGCCTTTTGTTTTGGATACCTGATGAATGCAGCTTCTGATACTGTGCCTAAATAGCCATTCCCCCACATTAATTATCATCTGCACCATTCCTCTATTGATCTATTCCTATATGCAGTTTGCTCTTTCAAGTGCTGCCACTGCTTTGACGAGAGAAAAATAAAAATCTCTACTGTTTCTTGAAGCTGCTCTTTTTGATGCATAAGCAATTTAGTCTACAGGCTCTTTTTGCCCTTAAAATTCCTATTATGAATCTTTATGAGACATCACAAATGTGCAGAGTGCAAATACAAGAGCACAGTTCGATCAGCAAAGGTTAATGAAGACAGCCTATTAGTATCCTGCTGGGTTTGTTGCTGAATGCATTGTGGAAATGCTTGGAGGCTTTGCTCTCAAGGGAGCCCCAGTACACTAAGGCAGGGAATGCACCATATGTGGACAGAGAAATGGAGAATGCTTGTAAGTTCACTGACAAGGCTGAAAAAAGGGTTGTAATTAGATGACTAAATAAAAAAAATAAAAATTTAAACTGCTTACAAGGACCATTCAAAAGGGTCCCATTCTCTTTACTTTGCTAAGGTGGATATCGGAATGGTAAAGTTATTAAGCATACAGTACGGGCTGAAGTATTTCTCTCCTTCTTTTGTATTTATCTGGGGAAAGTGCTCCTCTTTGTAACCAGGCCAAATTAAAGAGTTAGGATGTTGGCAAAGTCATTTGAAGGTCATAAGGTCATTAAGGCCCAGGAAATAGCTGCTTTGTTCAGTATCTCAGGGTTTTTTTGAGAGATTTTATAACTGCATGTAGCTTGAAATTGAAAATTTAATTCCTTTGTCTCTGTCCTTTTAAGACAGTACATCTTCACTGAAGTTGTCAGCATGTCTCCCTGAGCTTGCAAAGCTTTTCTGAATGTCCACTGGACATCTACCCCACAGGGAAATTAATCTGAACATTTGAAAATGGTGACAATAACTTTAGGTGCGTTAATTGGACTTTATGTTTAGTCTCTTAAATTTAGACATGCTGATAGGAAATCTTTTCAACTAGATTCTTTTCCTGGTCAAGTCRTAYTTTATGATCCCTTGGTAAAAATCCMTGAYRGAGGCAGAATTAAAACCCCCAAAAGAATAAAAATAAATGTTGAGTACTCCCTTTACCTTAAGTATACCTCTCTGCTTAGCAGTTTCTTTTATGTTAATATTAAATACACAAAGGAAATAGCAGAAAAGGCTCTTTTCCCATGCTTAATGAAATACCAATGTAGGTTCAAGGAAAGTAGATTTTGAATAGTAGTCCTGTAGGAGATGATTGTTCTCTGCTTTGGACTTCTGTATATCCAACAGTTAGATGTATTTGGAATGCTGATCAAAGCTTTTTTGTCTAAATTAGAGAAATTGCATCTGTCATCATATGTACAATTGTCTTGTAATGGCACAAGGAAAATGGAAATATCTCAAAGTGGAAAATTCATTTAGCAGAAATAGATGGAGCTGAAAGTAAGGCGGAATTGTGGTATCTCTCCCAGACACATGCTCTATAAGAGCTRTTATTACTGACTATTTACAATAACTGTGTGAAGATCAAAAAAAACCCCAACAAAGATGACAGTAAAAAACAATTCTCAGAAACATTTCCTTCTGATTAAATGTGTGCAACTTGCAGATTCTTCACACASAGGGAGAAAAAGTAACCAAACAATTGTTTGATGTGTACAGGAATAGAAAGAATCGGTGGATCCTGGGTCTTTGGGAATCTGCTGGATTTGCTAACATAGGGGAGGAGAATGTGCATAGTTCCAAAGGGATTTTGTGGCACAGGCTTACCTCTTGATGAAGGCTGGTACTGGAAAAGAAAGGAGAACTGGAACAGAACAGGAGGGAAGATATTTACCAAACTCTGTGGAACATCTCTTCAGCTGAAATTTAGGCAATCTCTTTATCTRTGCAAAAGGCAACAAATAGTTTTCAGAGCAGGGGACCACTAAAGCCAGAGTCTAGTTTGATTCAACATTGGGTTTTGAATTATCACACTGATWTGCAGAGGAATGAAGGTAAGGAAGACAAGTTTTACTTGATGACTGAATAATGTCATTATTTGATTGTCAAATTCAATGACGTGAGAATTGAAAATATATTACTAAGTATACAGTTGTTTGTTCACTTGCATGTCTGGGGTTTTTGTTTGTTGTTTTCTTTTCTGTACATGAAGCTACTTCTTCTCGTGAACATAGGTAATGTCATCTTTATGTCTGTTGTTGATTCAAATAATAGAGGGACACAAAGTGAAGCATAACATTTACCTGGATGTTTGCAGGCTCCAGGATATCTATAATGCAGGTGTCTGTAATATTAAGCTCTGTCTGTTACATGGTCTCTTGGCTTATTTCTAGCTTATAGTTCTAGTACAGCATTTGTGGAGGAATGAGTTGCACATTCTTTCAAAAGCAAAACCAACCAAATAAAAAATTTTGCACAGAATCAGATTAACCTCCACCRGTCTGAAAATGTAATTGGATTAGGTAAAGGTTCAGTAATGAAAGGCTCTCTATATTTGCACACTCTCAGGAATATTTGCAACAGTGGAAGTGAAAATTATCTTCTCTGTAAGAGTTCTGTGGGTCAAGGATCAGTGAAGAGTTATAGACAATGAARAGCTGAAGTAATACACTATAATAAAAGTGGAACATCCAGCCAAAAATTTCTCTCTGAATGTGAACAAAGTATGTGTAGAAAGAYAGGTAAAGATAGTGTGGGGAAACAAATAGAGTTGGTAYTAAGCGTGATCTTGTGGCCAATGTATTGCAGCTGTGTTAATTATCCTAGAGTGGGAACAGCCTTGCTCTCCCAGCTACGGGTGTGAGAGAGATGGTTGGAAGGGGTTTGGTTGTAGTTGCAGCCCAGTTGGAGTCTCAAGGAGCCTGCTGCTGTGCTGTGAAGCCCCAGGGATGGGAGGTCATGCAAGGGACAGAKAAGGTAAGGCTTTGTRCCAGGAACAGACAGGGRTAGGTGGCTGGGCCAGGGACAGGAYGGAGTGAGCTGGTGCTGTGAGAAGRAAGAGAGAAGAAGAACTGAGGGACTGGCTGGCATAATGGACAGACCCTGAGAGATGCTTGGAGATGCCTTTGGGAAATAAGATGGAGACTGTTACATGATAAGGTGATGGTGTGTGAAACCTTTGATGAGTATGAAATACTGATAAATAGTAAAGTCCTGATACTTYGAGCCCCTTSAAGTTTTTAATGAAGCACTTTGTGTGTTTTGACCGTCTTGAGTACCACAGGTATGTTGTCATTTAAATTCGGCTTCAGTCAACTACCAGTCTTGTATCAAGATTGGCACTATAAAGAATACAAAACCAGCAGGGGCATCACAGCTGAAAGTAATGGGGGACACCAGAACTAATACTTCAGGGACAGGAAACCATATATTGCCCCAAGAGCAATATTACTCAGTTTTGGAAAAAAGTCCATATCTCTTGAATATCCCCAAACTGTAAAAGGGTTGTAACAYGGAGCTGATATCACTGGTTTCAACTCACATTATTCTATGAAAATGAAAGAACAGAAAATCAGAACTGTAATATGTATTCAACCCAGGCTTTAAAGTGTTCTGAAGGTGTTCTTTTGTGTGTGTGTGTGTGGCTGCATACTTAGTGATCAAAGAAGCAGSGTACATCTCTACAGGAACAATCTGGTGCAAATGTGATATGGTTTATGCATACATTGCTTACTAGTTATTACTCTACTATGAGTGGGATAACACATGTGTAGCATTAGGACTCAGAAATGCCTGTCTGGGGAACTGCTTGCTCTTTGGGCCATATTAGAAGTTGGCTGCCTTTAAGTTATTCTGAATATTGATGGGTACATTTTTATTTACTGGGAACCAAAGGCATGCTGAGTTGCAAATACACCTAGGCTCTAGAGACTTTCAACTGGGATATAAAAAGAGAACTTTTCAAATTTGCAGTCCAAAGGAAAACACAGACTCCTCAAAATATTAAGTTATTTAAGCATTAGGTGTCTCCTCAGTCTTTTCATCATTTGAACRAACAGAAACATTGTCTACTGGTCAGTAATCACAGGTGAAAACTAGGCCTTGTGGGCATCAATAAGAATTCTGCCAACAACATTAGGGAAACCAGGATTTGCATATTAATTTCTGCATGTATGTGCATTACATTCATGAATAGCTAGAGTGAATCACTCTGTCTAATACATCTGCATTTCATGTTTCTACATACCAAATAGGTATAAAATTGTGTATTCTGTACTCTAGAGCTGATACCCTTGARTATGAAAAAATTGGGTTCTAAATATGTCTGTTGACAAATATACAGATTGCCTGGGAAAATCCTTAGATGTAAAAATTTACTGCTGGCTATATGCAGTATGCCTGCATATCAATTGCAATGACACAGTAAAGTTTATTATGGATTTTCAGTGGTGCAGTGTGATATCAAGTTTAAAAAGTGCTTGAGGAATATAAACTACCAATGAAAATAGTAAGGAAGAAGACATACACTGTGCCTTATGCATTAGAAGAATGATGCTAAGAGCATTACACCTGATGCAGTTATAAACTAGCTGCAGTAATGTATACATTTTTCAATGTATATAATACAGCACCATTTTTAGGAACAATGAATAGCCGACTGGAAATATCTTGATTTCCCTTTAAGGTCATGACTTTGAAGAGGACAGAGATGACTGATTTTTTTTCTGGTAGCAGCAGACTCAAAAGGTCACTCATATTTTTAAATTATAGAATTTTTTGTGAGTTCCCTTTTTGTTCTCTTTCCATCTACACTTAYGTAATTCAGTTTTATTGGCATGATAGTTTGCAGAAAGTGAGTTTCAAAGTTATGTGCTTAAAGTAAAATGGATTTAAAATTTACATACACAAAGTGATCTCGTCAGCAGTGTTTGCACATTCGTCTGCTTGGGAAACAGGTCTAATGGTGATATTCACTTGTTCCTGCTCACAGTGAATAAAGTGCACAATAATTTGTGATGTCTTTAAAATTGCATTGAGAGCTAAAGAGGTTCTCAGAAAACTTCAGCTGTTGGATTGCTGTTTTGGATTGTTTGCAAAGATACTATCATTTGGTACAAAATCATTGGAAAGCTTTATAGTCTATTAATCTATTACCTTCTAGTTCTCCACATTCTTTCTTTTAACATATGGACTCATCGTGTTGTATCTAGATGAAACTTCAGTCTTAGGAATCAAAATATTTAAGGCTCCTTGTCTTGCAAATCAGCTTTGTTTGATGTTTGTTTAAATCTCTGTCAAACTAGGTGTCAAAATTGTGGGAGAATTGTAGCCTGAAAGATCCTGGTAGCACATAAGTATCCTCAGCTTGAGCATGGTTTACAGCATAACTGTGTAGTGCCTATGTCWCTTTAGGAGACAGTGAATCCTGGGAGAAATCCTGTTGTCCTTTGATGGGATGAGCTTGTTGATGAAAGGTTTAAACAYCTAAAATGGAATTGATCTTTACACATACTCTGTCAGCAAAGACTTTGTGTGTGCCCCRCTTGCCATTCTTTCTGCTGTCATGCTGTATTTTATCTTTTATTGATACAAGTATTCCTGAGTTCGTATTTCAAACAAGGTTATTGAAATCATAGAGGTCTTGGACTTCAGTGTGTTTAACTAGAGATATTTTAGAAAAAAATAGCTCCAGTGTTTTATCCAGTTTTTAGTTTACCAATGAGAACCCTGTTGTATATTGTAGGCAGAATGATGTAGATAGATCCCAGGCTACCAGGTCAGGAGAAAATGTATGTCCTTTCTTAGCTAAATACGTGCTGAATTTTTTGCATTGCTTTATAATTGAAATGATAAAAGAGTGTTTCCTTCAATGATTGTACTTTCTTTGTGTTTTTGTTCAGAAAGTTATATGTTTTTGGATATGCTTATCCCTTGTCTCATGGTGGAAGTTGGGGCAGCAAGAATCTAATTTATGTGGAATTTTGGTTCCTACAGTGCCTTGCAAACCAGCTTGCAAAATCATGAAATGCCTGAATTATGCATTAGCATCCATAGCCTGTGTTCTTGTGCTTATTTGGGATTGATAAAACTCCTTTTTTATAGTACACTATAGCSAAACATCAGTATTAAGCACTTCCATTCAGTCTGATAAATAGAACTAATTTWAATTTAATTGCCTAAAGTGACTTAACTAAAAACATTACAGGCAGCTGAAAAGCATGTAAACAAACTGTCTTTTCYTCCTTCATTTGGATAGTTTTTGTTCTCCTTCAGTAGTTTTTTTCTGTGATGTATTTAAAAGAAATATTTCTGGTACCGAAATAAGAGTATTTCATTAGGCCCACATTTCTTGCATAGAAGGAAGTGACAATCACAAGAAAACTAGGATACAKCACATTGTTTAAAGAGACATGCAAGCCTTTTCTTTCTGGGTGTTGTATATTCTTTCCCCAAGTATATATTTTTTTCTACCCTTGTATATATAATTCAATTTGTTATAAGTGCCAATTTACTCTTTAGTAGTTCTTATATAAAAGTCATTTCACTAACAACTTGGATGCAGGACTTGAAGGAATACTAAGTAAATTGAGAGCAGCTGTTGGCTCCCTCAAGGCCAAGAGAGACCTTGACAARTTAGAGAGATGGGCARTCACCAACTGTATGGAGTTTAACAGGGATAAGTGCCAGATTCTGTGCCTGGGACAGGGCAACCCTGGCTGTGAGTGTAGACTGGGGAATRAGAGGCTGGAGAAAGGGACTTGGGGGTCCTGCTTGATGGCAAGTTGAATTTGAGTCACTGTKCCCTGGTAGCCAGGAGGGACMGCCCTGTCCTGGGGGGCATCAGGAACAGCATTGCCAGCYGGGCAAGGGAGGGGATTTTCCTGCTCTGCTCTGCACTAGGACAGCTTCACCTCGAGTGTTGGGGGCAGTTTTGGGTGACCCAATAAAAGAAAGACATTAAATTATTAGAGTGTCCAAAGGAGTGCAATGAAGATAGTGAAGGGTCTGGAGGAGAAGCCATATGAGGAGTGGCTGATGTCAMTTGGTCTGKTCAACCTGGAGGAGACTGAGGGGACGCCTAATTTTTGTCTTTGGCATTCTCATGAGGGGATGCAGAGGGGCAAGTACCARTCTTGTCACTCTTGTGACCAGAGGCAGGAKGCAAGGRAATRGCCTGAAGCTGTGTTGGGGGACATTTAGGTTGGATATCAGGAAAAGATTTTTAACACAGAGGGTGTTGGGCACTGAAACAGCTCCCCAGTGGTCATAACACCAAAYCTAAGTTCARATGTTTGGATAATGCTCTCAGGCACATGGAGTAAATMTTGGGGTATCCTGTRCAGGGCCAGGAGTTGAAYTTGATGATCCTGATGGGTCTTTTCCAATTCAGCATATTTAATGATTCTCTATGTACGWATACAGGTGAAAAGTCACTGTATCTTCTTTGAGGGGTATCAATACTTATCAACACTATTTGTATAGGACTTTTTTCTTTCATGGTGAATTACAGACAGGTTCAGATGTGAAGAAATTCAATAGGTTATTAAAAAAAGAGCTAAGTTTAGACTTCTTATTTCCAGACTTCTTATGTGTTACCTATCTCCAAATACATAATACTGGTTTCTGTAACACCCACAACCCAGCTTTTTGTGAAGCTCAACCCTTTTGTAAAGCAGTGAAACAGGTTGTCCTGAGACCTCTCTTCTTGATTTTGTGTGTGTGTTTGTAGGTTGGTTTACATGACCTCCAAAGATCCCTTACAGCATCTATTATTCCATAACTATATGATACAGCTGAAGTGGGAAATTTGTAGCAAAGTGGTAATGCCAGATGATTTTAAATTTAGATTGCAATAGTGAGTATCTACACAAAATCGCCTGAATGCCAGATGTCCTACAGGGTTCCAGTGGGATAGTTTACAAAGCAACAGTCATCACATTTTCCATAAGAATTGCRGAAAGAATGGGTATTTATTTTGGAATCTTTCCAGTGGGAGCAAAATAAGTAAAATCTGTCTCTGGAAGTGGGGAGACTAGTATAAAGCATAATTTCTATGTAACCATATGCATGCAACCTGAGTCAGCTTGGCCTAACAAAAATAGCATTTTCAAGCTGATGCATGCTTACCAGGACTGCAAGTGAAGAAATTAATTCTGAAATTATGTGAAGTCTGTTTGAATGCTCTTCTGATAAGCAATCCAGTTTTATAAACATGACTTGTCACCCCTGTTGTGGATTATCCATGCAAGAAGAAAAATCTTGGATGTAAAAGTGAGTCCAAAAACTCCATAAAAAACTTTGGTTTTTCTTGGAGCTTGAAGTGAGGATATRGCTTTGCTAGGTCAATGGAATCTGTAGGGGATTAAAAGGATTCTTCAAATGATTACATGGTATCTGTTACAATGCGGAGGAATAGCAATATATTTTTCTGTCAACTGTACCTCTTTCATCCTGTTTCCTCCTTTCAACCACAGAAGACTTCCTTACCCATACTCCATCAGGTTTTTTCTATCAGCCATATATGAATTTCAGCTCTTATCGTGGAATTATGATCCTTTCTTTTGGTTGCAGCAGCTATAGCTTTCATTGGAAGTGGGAATTACCTGGCTCTTTTGATGTCCCATTTTATCTCACTCAGTGTTATGGCTCTGACTGAGTTTTATATAGCCAACATTTTATAGCAAGCTTTTTTTTTTTTCTTTTTTCTGAGTGTTCTGCAAATTTCCTTCAGGTAACTGCCAGATTATATTTCATAGAAGTATTTGGGAATTTTGAATTATTTTTTTGTGGGAGTGACAAGCAACACCTAAGGAAATTCAAGTGTTATCCTACATTAGCTTTCTAAACACAGTTCTTCCTTGCATGTTTGATTACAGACCAAATCCAGAAGGCAGAAGACTGTATGCATGGATGTTCTGCAGAGTGATGGAAATAGTGAAGTGAAGCCAGATTTGGTCAATGCTTATGTGTATTGGTTAAAGCAGAGGTAACGGCATAAAATGCAATTTTAGCATAAGAATGATTRTAGTTCAATTTAGCCATAGGAGCGCAAGTGAATTAGCGCTCCAAGCACTACAAGAAACCTCAGTTTTCAGGCAATTCAAATTGACAACAATTGGTGCTGTTCTTTCTTGTAGCCTTAAAATTTCCTTTTTGTTTTTTAAATAATACTTTTTTTTTAAAGAAAAGGGATAAGATGAAACGTTAGTGATAAAAATACTCAACATCTGGGATGAATGAATTTGTTATTCATGTATATGAGTGTACTATTAGAGTGAGGTAAGCTAGCAGACTATATATTAACAAAACAGTTAAATCAGTTCATGGCTATTTATTTGTTTCCTTAAAACTTAAATATGATATACAATAGAATAAACTGATAATTTGGTTTAGCTTAACAAAACTGAATTGAAGTGATACTCCAGCTAAATTCTGCATGGTATGTTGATTTTTTCCAATTCTAGAAGAAATTAGTGATCCAAGTTGGCTTGGAAAAACCTGCTGTCTAAACCACAAAGCTGTCTTACTTTTTTTTTTTTTCCAACTCAGCATGAAAATAGGTGCTCATTCTTTAAAACAAACCATTAGAGAGCTGAAGTGTGAATAACTATTTATTCCAGTTCTCTGGAGGAAAATGTATCTAATTTAGGCATTGATTTAGCCCTGAAAATTATTTGTTTGTAATTATAAAAGACATCCAAGAAGAAAATAAATTAATYGGATAGTCTAGTAGGGATTTATATTTGTCAGTGTCAATATAGTAGGAACAAGTTAGAGGAGTTGACAAACTTGTCCTGAGGGAAATTCTTTGACATGAAACATCTTTTGCTAATGTTAACATCCTAAAGAATGGAGTCTTAAGAACCATGTGGGATGGAGAAGCTTGTCAAAAAGTATGCAAACATCACCAAGCTGCTCAAATTTAACTGTGCTACACAGAAATTGTGCTGCTGACAACACCTTCTAAGTGGCTTAGATGTGACAGGGAAGGAAAAGGCAGTTTTATCAGTGTTTAGGCAGGAATTTCTTCAGCGGGAATGGATCTTGCCTGGAATTTTAGCTATTAAAAATATGTTTTCTGGAAAAACAGAAAACTAGTGACTCCTACTGATCGATCATGGAATGGACAGTTAGTGAAAACACAGGAGCAGGTAAGACCAGTTAAGTTCAGCACATAAAGGTTTAAACCTTTTGATCAGTGCAATTATGCATGGAAGCACCAAATCCATTTGCCTGAAACCACAACAGCATTAAAAAGCACTCCACAACCCTTAACAGATTTCTGTATGGTTGGTCTCTGATAGCCTATGCCAAGGCCTCCAGGAGGCTGGTGATCGTGTCAGGCTGAGGTTGTATCACACAGAGCTGACACCCTCACAGCTGAGACAGGCAGCTGTCCTGGGCTTGGTTGTTCTGTGGTCCTGTCTTATGTGGTCCCCTCTCAGCCAGCTGAAGGATTTTGCTWTAGCCACACAATCCTTACACCTTTCCTCCTCCCCTTCTGCACAGGAAATGATGGAATGGTGACTGGAGTCTCAAGGTGCCTTTAGGAATTGGACACCTACTATCTTGTCTGTAACCAAACATTGCTGGTATGTAGTTGTTGCAAACAAAACTGCCTTTTTGTTCCCCTGAAATTCCAGATCACTTTTTCAATATTGTCAAACTTGAAAGGAACAGGTTCAAGATTTGTCTGCTTCAAACCTATCTCAGGCTTCACCTGATAATCTCCCTCATCTCTTTCCATATGTAAGCAGTCATGTCTGTCTTAATTGTATGTAAATGGATGATAATTTATTCAGTAGTGTTTTGTATTTGTTTAGTTTTCCAGCTGATCTGACACTGTTTGAATACAGTATTTAGTAAAACTAACAGGAAGGCTGGTTTCTACTTTTCACTGAGCATTTATAACCTCTCTGAAACTAGACCTTGAAAAAATGAGAAAATGATCACAGTGGGTAAGAATTGTAGAACAGATACTAAATAGCTGAATTCCTTTCTCAGGGCTGCTGCAGAAGTGCTGAATTATTGACCTTGGGATGTGGCTGGTCAGAATGCAGAAAGTCATATTACTTCAGAGGAAATAAATWATAATTACATTTTTATTGGAAATGTGTGTATCTCTCATTACCTGCTCAGTTTTGTTTTGTGATCTACTAGAGGAGTTAACTTGTGTTCTGGGTCAAATTGAGTGACCATGTCAGGTGTGCCAAGAAAAGGAATTACATTTCAGGCCCAAAAGACTYTTGATGTTGTACATTTTTCTTATATTCCTAGCTCTGTAAACTACTGTTATATAGTTACATATCTTCTTAATTAACTTTAGTCAATTTCCTACCCTTTCTCTTAGATTTTAGAACAATAACCTGACTTTCTGAACATGTTCTGAACGATTGCATAGTCTTATTGTCAGGAAGAGACCTACGAGAAGAACATTTTATTTTCCAACCAAATCTGAGAAGTCATAACAAAAAGTGGGGAAAACAAGTCCTTGGATTAACTCCAGAGGGGCTGACCCAGGGGTGGGTTACTGAGGCAACTGACTCTCTTATTGGATGTATCCTAATTAGTTAACCTTATAAAATTGTGGAAATCAGGTGCTGGGTGTTMCCCATCAGTACAAGGACACCTGGAAGCTTCCAAATTAAGGTCTACTTTTTTTACTTATACTTTACTATTCTAACAGTACTGCAGGAGTTTTTTTTCCTTTTGATTATAGGCAATACTTTGATGAATGGGGCCTGTCTTTCAGAGATTATCTTGTGCTTCTGTTTGAACAGTTGGTATGAGTACTTGTGTGCCTRTTTCAGCTAAAAAGAGCTGTGCTTGTGTACACCTTTTAAATAGTTGATCTTTGATAACTTGGCTCAGGTTGTGGCTGTAGCCTTAGAGGCAAGTATGGCAAGAAGGAAAATTTACTTAAAAATTCTGAGGGCTGTCAGTATCATCTGATCSCAGATATATGAGAAATACAGCAGCAGGTCAGAACTTTTAACATTGGCAGCTGAAGTCTGATGCAGAAGGAAGACCAACAAATTGTAAAAAGGGCACAGAGGTAACTTGGTGCAAAGAAAGCCACCRTAATGTGGAGAAAAACCCACTCTCCTGAACACAATGAAAGAGAAGAAGTGCTTGATACCTTGGGCTAGAGAGGTGGGTAAGTTTATGMCTTATAAAAGTCACACTATGACACTAGTGTACATCAACAGTGCAGCATCCTTTGCCCTTTTAATTCAAGAAACTTAAACAGGGTGTGCTGCATGRTCAACAGATTACTCATCCTAGTTCCTAGGAAAGAGAAATCTCTAGGGTTCTTTTGGAGCTCAATGGAGGGYGATTGTTATAAAAAGAGACAGGGATGCTGAAGCTTGTAAGACAAATTTTGATAGTTGGAGTTTTGTGGCCCAACTTTGTGTTTATAATATATATTATTTCTATGTCAGATTAAAGTCTTATCCAGATAGTATTAAACTGTTAAAAATCTTAAATCTGGAGTCATGCTGAAYATGCTCGTGCTCYGGGTCAAAGACATACTGATATTAAAAGATGCTTTTCCCAGTGTATTCAAGTTTATCTCATGTGTGATGATGGGTTGCATCTGGTTGGTGTCTTCCATGGTTTTTTTTTCATGCTGCAATGGTTTACTCTTGCCCAGTGCCTATTTATGAACGAGATCTCTGCCATTTTACACTTTCCTACATAGCAAAGCACTCTTGCTCAAACATTGAAAATCCTAAATAACCTCCTTGTCTAATGACTGTGTGTATGAAAACTCATTTTTCTCTTAAACGTGTCAGTCTGGCATTTGGAAGCACATGGACAATGTTGTCATGCCCATAGTGTAACTCTCAGGACTGTCCTGTGGAGGGTTAAGAATTGGACTCSATGATCCTTGTGTGTGCCTTCCAACTCAGCAGATYCTGTGATTCTGTTATATTTGTAAATTATTATAATTAACTGCAATAGAGGTGCCTRTTTTGTGGAAGGTATTAACCAGCTGTCAGATAATCATAGTGCTGGTTGAATAAAGAAGGGAAAATAGTTAAAAGGAGCCATTATTGTCTTATATCCTTAATACMCTGTGAGCATCTGATAGTATTATTACTCATTCCCATTTTTAGTTTCATRAAATATTGTGCAGATTCAGCCACACAGTAAATAAACACTTAGAGAATTTGGGACATTCATTACACCCAGTCTGTTCTAATATGTTGTCTCTACAGCTTTGTYAGTAAAAATAGAGCAGAAGGCTTGTAAAGACCCACCCTTCTMGTGACTTTGTAAAATAACTTGAATATAACAGAGATTAAAAGGAAAAAAAAAGAAACAGGAAAGAAAGATGTAAATCCTTTTAGAGCTTCTTCATTTATCTTTAAGCAGAGAAGGGGTCATGGGCCATAGTGATTTTATTTATTGAAGTGATGGGTTTTGTTCTAGTTCGGATTTATTMATATTTGGTTATGAGCAGAGGCCGATTCTCTCTCTAACTCTTTCACTTAAAGTATAAGGAGGAGTAACTGTAGTCTGTGCTCAGTTAAATTATATTAATGTAAAACTTCTGTTGAGTTATTGGTTTGTGGTTGGGAAGRTTTCACACTGATAAAGTTGGTGGTAAAATTTATCCCTTATTTTGAATGAGCTGTGACATTTTCAAATACATACAATGCTTTTATAATTGAGAAGTTATAAGATAATAGAGAAATGATATAGCAGGTCAAGAACAGCAGTCTGTTATTTTTCTGATCATGGCATGTCTATGACAACAAAGAAAAGAAAAGCTTCTATTACRACACATTTGTTCTTTTGTTAGCTCTCCATCACCTAGAATAGCAAAACCACTAGAGGTAGTAACTATTTGGGTAATGGCTCAGACAGCAGAAACATTGAAAAGTGCTTGTGACTCACAATTTTTTTCTGTCATTGACTGTAGCTAAAACACTGTGTTATRATGAAGTGAATAACCAGCAAAAATTTGTATGATTTATTCTAGGCATTCAGTATACCCCTGCAAGTTGCTGTTTATTCATATGGAACTGTAGGTCAACTCAAAGTCTGGATGAAGCAATTCATGCTATAGATGGGGAAAATACATGAGCAGGACACATAYAGAGACTTTGTACACTTTGCCCTTTCAGCTGCCCATGGGAKTCAAATACCCATTACCACAAGAAATATGYCAATCCTGGTTTGCTTTGTATTTCCTATTGGACTTATCAAGGAAGCAAAAGTGTTTGCCTACCCAAGCTGTTCTGGTAGAATTTTCTTTTTAATTAGTTGGTTGCAGCATAAATTTTGTCTTCAGCCTTCTTCACTTCTGTTATGGAGCACTTATTAAAACATAGACACTAGGCATTTTTGCCTTTCAGTATATAAAATTCATTACACTGATGTTTAATCACTTCAAGATTTCCACACCATTTTTTCTAATGCAAGTAGACTAACAGTAGAGCAGAGGTACACTCTGCAATTTGGTTTGCAAATGAAGTAGTGGAAGGTCTGATGAATCAGAGTCCTTAAGCACAGAGTTAAATTGAGCTGATGYCCTCATGACATCAGAAGGAGTACACCCTTTTAAAAAATATTTCTTCAGGTCAATCAAAAACATCAAATGTGGCCTTTTGTGCATCACTTTCTGATTAGAGCTCTGGAAGACTGGTGTGTGATTACCAAGTAACCWTCATGTCATATTAAAAGGAGTTCCACTGGTCCCACTTATGTTTAGAATTGAAAATCTTTCAAGATCACATAAGCTATTCCAGACAGAATGTGAATATGTTGGAGGAACCAGAGTGAGTATAATGGATGGGAMATGATAAAACACCCTCTAATATACTAAAATTTCCCGTTAATTATTGTAACTCCTTTCTTGATTGGGGCATTTACATATCTTTGATTTTTCATAAGGTATCTGAAAGAATCACTGCACTGCTTGCTATCCACCAAGTACCTAAAAATACCACTTTATTTGGTCTGTGACATTTTCTGGGTGGAATATCAATTTCTGCTTTATTGAGTACTTGCCATGCTACTCCTTCTGCTTTCCCCACCTTCTTGGGGGAAGTTTCACCAATCCAGATATTACTGATATATTGGTACAGTTTTGTATCTTGGGGGAATGAGACTGTCTGTAGAAGTTCAGCAAGAGCAGTGTGAGTGGTGGTGGGTAAATGTTTATACCCTTATGAGAATCTGTTAAGGCATATTGTATTCCTTCCCAAGCAGACTTCTCTTTATCCTACCCCTTCAAGGGATTCATAAAGAACATAGCTTTTGTACTGAACCCTGCCCATCCAGGGGTGTGCAGCTGCTTGCAAGATAGATGTTAAATTTGCAATGTTTGSTACAGCAGTAGTTAGTGGGCCTGTATTATCAATTGCTCAGTCATCTTGGTGACCAAACTGGCCAGACAGGTGAGATAATTGGAAGTGGTTCTGAAGATGATTGTCTTTTCTCCACACCAGCTGTGATTTCAGAAATTCTATTTCATGCCACAACAGAGATTGGATACTGCAATGTGTCGGTAATTTGTCAGGTGGTGCAAGGTGGYACTACTGTGCATAGTAGCCATAGAACAGATTCCCTCTTTCTGTCTGAGCTGAAGGAACACACACTGCCTGTCACCACGTGCCAGGTTTGTCCATTTAAAACAGCACAACCTAAAATATTTTCATGATGGCCCTTAATTGTGAAGCGAGCAATTGCCATGTGCTTCTCATTAGGGAGCCATAAACTGCCCCTGGCAATTTAACACCCAACACTTGTGCAGTTCATGCTGCTTGCCTCAGCTGTTTGCCATATGGATGTCATGCCCTGCTTCTTGGCATCTTGTGTTACCATTGAAATTTGTGCTCCTGTATTTATTACAAATGTCACCAATTGTCCCTGAGGAYTAACTGGAATTAAAATGTATGGGCCATCATCACCTATCCACTGATCAGCTTCCACATCCGGGACAATCAGGCCCAATTACTCATTTTCTCACTTAATGGCCTGCAGTTTCTCCCTGAGTGGGAGGAAGGGGTTGCCTCCCTTTTTAGAGAGTTGAAATAYGCTTTTTCCTTTCACTGTTATCTTTTTTCTGGGATGCTTCGTTTAGGCTCAATGTAATGCCAGTAGGCTGACCTTGAATTGCAGCTATAGGAATGCCTAGGAGTGCTCTGGGAGGAGTGCTCGTTTCTTTGTTCTTGAGCTTGTGTTCAAGGGTTCTTACCTTTTCATCTTTGGTCTAGTTTTTRTTCCCTCTTTTACTGCTCTTTTTAMTCTTCTCCCTTGGGGACTTTGTTTTTCGGCTGGTACATTGTCCCAGCCCATTTCACAGCTGGACTTAGCRATGTCTCACATTATTTCCACCAGTTTAGGGAGTTGTTTTTATTATATTCATTATTTTTTTCTATCTCATCCTATTTTGCAGCTAGATAAGGTTTAAGCATTGTCATGGATCCTTTAAACAATGGTTTTTAACATTGTGAAATCTACTGTAGCAGASAGTGGGACATCATGGGGGCCTCATTTGTGCATGATCGTGTGCACAGCTTTTATGACAGCTCTAGTGAGGTCGCTTCGTGATTTAATGGGGATTATGGAGGGTTTGCCTTGCTCCATGGTATCTGCCACTCCAGCCCAATAAGCCACTTGTCTGGTGCTAGAATGAGAGAGTTTGTTGCCTTGAGTCTTAAATTTTAGAAAACTCCTGGGTCCCAATATCCGTTTGCTCTGAACATGATCCTGTCACCATCACTTAGACACACTTGCTGCAAGTATTCAGTTTGTTTCACCAAGGATTCTGCTCTATCTCCCTTGCAAATTTGTCAATTGCAGTGGAGCCCATGTTTGTTTACAGGTCAGACAAACAAATGAAATGAGAACTGTTTCCTCATGTGCCATACTTTTTCAAATACAGTGAGAAATGTATGGGAAGGGAGTCAGAAATAACAGTAAACTKAAAACTTCAGAAATGGTAACTTAAAATGGCAAAAAAAGTTTTGCATAGCTCAGTATTTTTTTTTCTCTGTTGCCATTCATAAAGGCAATAATRGGAATTGATGCAGCTTTTTCCCATTTATTGATGGTGAATTTTCAGTTACTTCAGTGTTGCTCATTTTCTTCTCAATTTCCTGACARTTTTTTTCCTTTGCCAATTCCCCTCTTTAGCCTCAATTTGATGTGGAACATATACATATATACGTATGTAGATGCACATATATATGTGTATATATATGGATTGTTTCAGTTATATCCAGGTTTGAAATTCAGTGTGATCTGGGCGCTCGTTCCTTTTGATCATCTGTCTGATGTTGGTGAGTTGGGTGGTGTTCTTTCTCACACTCCACCATTACACAGGAAGGCAACATTTAGTGATATGTCCAGTCTGAAACAGTTGTGTGCAACCATACAGGCAGCCAGTTCAGTGAGATTTGAAAATGTCTGCTAACATGCTATTGTGCTCCACTTGTGCTGAAATGTTTCCTGTTACCAGATTACACTAAAGTTTGTAAGGGCAAAGGCACAAACGTAACAAGTCTCAGACAATGTGAATGCTCGTTTATGTCCTGTCCACTGCACTAACGTTCCATTAGAGAAATGAACCCCACTTCAAGTTTAGTCTATGCTGCATGCTGTGGTGGTGAAAATGAAAAAATAAACCATGCAAAAGTCAAACACTGAATTCTGCAGACCCATCATAAGGAAAGAATTCCTTTCTATATACTATGTYTGGTGATGATTACTAGTCCTCCTGGATATTTGGTTTGGGTAAGTCCTGAGTGTGTATGGAACCTAGACATATGTAGCTGTCTAGGAAAGCTTGTAAGAGGAAAGTTCTTTCTTATCACCAAGAACTCTTCTATCTATTCATACAATATTATATATAACTCCTAAGTCTTTGTCTTGAAATAATAGAATTTTTAGCTGCTGTCATTACTCTATTTGGAAGCCTCCCTGAATTTGTTGTAAAGATGTATTTATAGCTGACTTATTATCATTTAGTATTGTGCAGGTATTGCCACACTTGGCTCTCTGTAATAATTTTAATCATTTTAGCAGATATTCTAATTAAACTTCACTGAAACTAGTTGTCCAGAACCATACTCAATACTTCCGATTAGGCCTTAGGTTTCCTTTCACAGCAATTGTCTTTCTCCAAGCTTTTGTGAACTCATTAGCCCATTCATAAATTCAGTAWTCACTATTCATAAGTCATCTTCCAGTGGCATGAATCTGCTTTTCTTACTATTAATTTATGTTTCATTCTATCAGTCTACTATTAAATAGTAAGTCAGTCAATGCTTTTATGAGATGTTGTGTTCTTTGTAATAATGATAATCCTGTGCAACTTCTTATTGTCTGCTAATTTCATTTGTACTTTTCCTAAAGATCTTTTAGTGACTTATTACACAGGATTGATAAGACACCTAGTAAACTATCCTCATTCCTTGTCTACCTASCCAGTATAAGTTGTTGTTGATCCCTCTAGCTGCTTTAGAAACGCACAACCTTAGCTGCTTTGGAAATTGAGTATTAGCACCTGGCTTCTCCACCTTTAGAAAACTTCCTCTGCAGGGAAGAATGTATCAAATGCCTTATTTAAATATCTGATAATAATATTCTCCTGTATAATAAAGCAGATAACTTTTGAAAAGACATATTGGTTTGAGATGATCTACCCTTGATAAAGCCATATTATAATTTTTAYTGCCTTTTATTTATCTCTCTGCCTTTGACTCTTCCTTCAAATGGTATTCTGGGTATTTTTTGTAAATCAGTTTGTTAAGTCTAGTGGTTCCATAAGTCGTCTTTGTTCATGTTATTTTGAATTTAATTCTGTCTTTACTGTTCTCTAGTCGTAWGTACTACCCCCAAAAATTCTAGCAGTTGGAGTTTCAATTTCATGTGACAGTTTCATATTTCTATATTCCACCGTGGACTATCCAGCCTGCCTTATTTTTGCTTTGAGGTATTAAGAATRTTAACATTTGTTTTTCCCTCAGATGTCATAATTTCTTATGCACTACCTTCATTTTTRCTCCTTTCTCCACAAATGTCCTCATCATTAACTTCATAGAAAATGGAGGCAGAATATGCATTGAGTATGTTGATCAGATCAGAGTAATGTTAATCTCTAATAAAACCCTGTTTAATAATAAATTCTATATTTGCCTATGGTAACATTTTTGTTACATGTTCCTTTATTGGTTATAAAGAATTAGTGCTAATTGTTTTAATGGTAAATTAAGTCTCACAAGAAAAAATTTTTGATTTTCCCTTTTTCTATATCCTGTAACTTCTGAGAAACAGTGCTCCCTCTTTGTTCTTGGTAGATATGCATGTGTACAAAAGYAGCTAATTCACTCAAGTAAGTCTCGTAAGCTTTTTCTGTTAGCTTCTGTTGTTTTTTCTTCCTTGTGATTTAAACCCTGAATAGTTACTGCTCTTTGATTTAAAGTAATTCCTTACTTTCTATGTTTTAAAAGCTTTGCATTCCTAATTCACTGTGTACGCTTTCATTAGTTCCTTTCTAAAATCCCAAAAATTAGTCATAGGCAGGCCCGTTGTGTGTCATGCAGTTATATAGAGACTGATTCAGTTTATGATCACTATAGCCAAGATTATTTTCTATGAAAAGATGTCCTTTAAGACCCTGATTCTTGCTAAACCCTTGTCCAAAGCAGCATTAATTTTCATTGGTTCACTGGGTATTTATTAAATAAATCTGTCTTACAGCAGGTTCAAGACTACCTAAGCCTTCAGTTCCCAACTATGGCATTTATTTTGCATCCAAGTTTGGGTGATTAGTTTCCCAAACTCTCACAATCACTACACTTTATTTCTTAATCTTATAGAGATTTCTCTTCGTATTCCATCCCAAGCTTAGAATTTCTCTGACAGTACTCCAAAACTTTCTCTTCTGGTGTGCTTTTCTTYATCCTAAAGAGACGGATTTTTTTCCCTGCATGATTAGTTTCCAACCCATGGTCCACAGGCGCMGAGAATTCCAGCATCTGTATCTTTAGGATGGGTAGAGGGTAATTAGAAAGGCAAGTTTGGGATCAATAGGCTTAAATTTCTAAATTTTYCCTCAACAGCTTCATGCTTTTCTCATACATTTCTATAACAATGCCGAGCTGCCCAATCACCTCCAGTCTTATTTCTGTCCTTGGATAATTGAAAGGTTTAGTTCTTTTACCCAAATCACAAGTAATTTTTCTGCCTKTTTCCATTCCTTACAAGTTAAGTAACATAAGTTACATTTTATGCTTGATGTTAGGCTTGCAAGAACATGTTGAACATATTTTACTATAGCATCTTTTAAGTTAACCTGTTTTACTGTTTTTGAATAAAGTAATTCAATGGAGAATGAACACTTTTTTTTTTTGAAACTAAATCAAGAAATGTTTTGGTTTTTTGTCAGTTTTCTGCAGTTTGTCCAATCTTCCAAAATACAGATTAGAACCAAGATATTATTATTATTTAAAACTTGAGCTTTTCAAACTTTTTTCCCTCAGAAGCCTAGAATATTCTATTTAAAATGCAAGTGGTTCTAATTTAAATATTTTTGTRTTCAGCAATACATTTCTGAAGTAGCTCCTGAGCAAATCAGAAATTTGTGCTTTTCTTCATTACCTGAACACTAACTAGTAWACTGACATTAAATGCTTCAGACATTAATGTAAGTCCTTCATGAGGAGAAGAAACTAAACAAAAGTACAAAAGGCTGCAAAGCATCAGTTTTCTCTGTGACAGCTGTGCTTTTAAATTTTASCCAAGAATAGCAGATCTAGGTAAGGTTAGAAAATTGTCATAATTAAGAGGAAAAAAAGCCCCAAACAATCCTTCAAGTAACTAGAACTAATTAGTGATAACATTTTAAAATCAATTTAAATTTATTAAGGGGATTGATTTAGAATAAATATCACTTCCTTACCCCACAAGGAGATAGAAAATTTCACCTGTTGTACTTTTTTAGGATTATTGGGGATATATAACTGCAAAGCCATCAGGCAGGAGTGCAATAACCCACAGCACACTGGGAAGCAATTACTGCCAGCATCCAAGTATGAAAAGCTGAGTAGAGAGAACTGCCTGTTTCACTGGATGTTTTCTTCCATATGATTTGCTACCCTATGTGCACCTTGTTCTCAGCATTTCCCAAGGTGTTCCAAAGGCATCTTGTGACTTTCATAAGGACTAAGAAATAATTTCACCCCCAAATAAACCAATAAATGGAACTGGGTGGAAAAGAAAGTTTTCTACTGTCAGATGCAAGTGGATTCCTAGACATTAATCAACAGGATTCTCARGAAATAGAAGATTTCTAAAAGTCAATATTCATCAAAATATTAAAACTACAGTCAGTATTTATGAATACTCCTAATGGGCRGCTGACTAGTGTTATTTTAATGCTAATATGAAATGCACTACTATTTTAAAACCCTGGATGAACAACTTACAATCAGTGCTTGCTTTCTCTTGTGGATCTAGGTGTTTCACTTTCAAATCTTAACTCATGATAACTTTCTATATTTGTCCTTTTTTTATCTGAAAAGTGACTTAAGTATATGTTGCAAAATATTTGCTCAAGAAATGAAAGATGAATGGCCATGAGYCCAAGTTACTTATTCCATCTTTTTTTCCTTACAGATTTTAATCTTGATTTTATGTATAACTTGAACATTATCCTTAGGTGCCAGATCAGCTGAAGTATTAATACACAGGGCTAGTACTTTGGCTCTGAGAGYTCTTTCTAGTCTAAAGAGACAAAGCTTGATTTGAGAGATGTTTGTTTAGTTGTTTGCAAAATTGAAAATAATATTTCTTGTTTACAGGTGGTAAAATGATGTGTAAAAATTTATAAATTGGCAAACAGTACATTTGAGTCCTACTCAAAAATACAATGCCCTATTCTACTTTTATGAATGAGATGCTATGTCTGTATTTGTCCTGACTAACAGTCTTGGGGTGCTGTTTTTATAAGATCTAGTATAACAGCTGTAAAAAGTATATTTTTAATGTAAAATAATRTTATTACTTTTTCTCAAAATGTGAATGCCTGGTAACAGGATCAGCTTCAAAAATGTTCTTTAAAACTAAAGTGAATAGCTGACTCCAAAGSAAAATTGAAATAGCTGGATGAAATTTTCAGAAGTGCAATATGATTTTTCCCATTGAAAATAATATCAACTATTGACTAATACTGTATTAATTATTAATAATATCTACTAGCTATAAGATGTTAATCAATATGAGAGATTTAGACTGGAATGGCTTTGCTTTTCTAGGGGGATCACATCTCATCTATTGTGATTTGACAGTTGAATTGCTCTGCAATTCCAGAACAGAAAAAAGGAAGCCAAAGGCTGAAGGCTGAGCTGCTCCACAGGTATTATGATGTAGAGCGTGGCAGATCTCAGACATTCATTCATAGCTCTGAAGTTATTGTATTTATTGCAACACTTTCGCGTATTGCAGCACCTGTGTATTTTGGAGGTTTCTGACCAACTCCAAAGAAAGATTTGTGAAACCTTTGAAGCAGAATTTTTGTAACTCACTGTTGGATCTTACTGGAGTTTTTGACAGTATCAAAACAATTTTTGCAATGCCAAGAACTTCTTGGTTTTAGCTTCAGCTGGAGTTTCTCCAGAATGTCTACTACCTCTCTGGCAACTGGGAATATGCTTGGAAAATATTCAGTRAACTGCAGATTGTTGGGTTTTTTCCTGCCAAAAAAAATCAAGATCCGTTGAGGCTCTGACAGCTGTACCTTGTCACAAAGAAAATACTCAAAAGAAAAAACAAATGACCATTAAACTTGATAGCACATTAGTGTCTAATGATCAGTTATATTTTATAAATCAGTTTTTTATTGCCTACATAAAGCTGTCACAGCTACACTGAGCAGTGAACAGGACTTAATTTCTCTTTGCAAATCACTCTTGAAGCTTCATATCTTGTCCTTCCCTTTTAGTCCAAAATTACCATTCAATATAATAGGAATCTAAGGGGAATTCATTTGAATAAGAAAAACGGTATGAGAGTTATTTTGAAAATAATAGTGGACCTGAAATAGCTAGGGAAACAGTTGATAGCAAATGGCTGATTGACTACAATGAAAAGGACCTTGCAATGATTAGCAGTTGTATCTTAATGTCACTATTAACTTTCATACATTCATATGGTGTCTGAGAGCAAATAATTTCATTAACATTTGCAATTACCATTACTAAATACTATTCTTTTCTGTGCAGGCTTTTTGTGAAATTTTCTTTTTATGTAATAGCTTCATGGCATGTAGATTAGCATGACTTGATTTTTCTGTATCTATGGAAATGGAACCAATTTCATGATCCATATTGACAATAAACTGAATTCACAACATCTTCCTGCTTCTCTGAAGTGCACTGAATTGTAGAGAAAGTGTTCTTCTGAAATACTGGCGTGCCTTTGGAGTGAATGCCAGAAATATAACCAAAACTTTTCATGCCAGGTAACTTTATTTGGTTGTCAGATATGCAAGGATGAGATAAGTGGGCACAGACTTACATGCCTGGATTAGGAATATTTGTTGTAGAAAAAGGGTCMTGAGAGCCCTTTAAAATTAGGGTCTAGACCTAAGAAACCTTAACCTTTGTTGTATATAAAAGATGGCTTTCACTCAATTTCTTTGCTTCTGCCTTTTCACCTGGCTCCACAGTTCTGCCCTTCCCTCATGTCAGCTTTGGTGCCTGTCAGATATTTATGGGAGCCAACTGAGTTCCATAAGCTAAGATAAAACACTCCCTAACCCATGTTTTTGTTGTGTTTTTGTTTGGTTGGTTTTTTTTTAGCCAATTTTCTGCTAGATTAATGCTCCAGCTTCTCTTACATGGTAGGCCAAATAAATGCTGTGGCTGGTTCAACTCATTCAAGTACAGAACAGCTGGAGTGGTGCAGAGGGAGAAAGCAGCAGTGTCTGCCAGCTGGAGATTGTGAGCTTCTGGATATTAGTATCATCCAAACTGTGTTGCTTTT
>CADDXX010000140.1:1184867-1198937 GCA_902810485.1 Alauda arvensis
GTATAAATACTTTACAAGAGGATATTTTGCTACCTCTCACTTCTCAGGCCTAGAGTCACTGAAYCACTGCCATCTCGGGGTAATACTCAAGGAATTTGAGAAAAGTTCTGACAAAAGAGAATAACTTTTCCAGAGATGATCTTAAGTATCTGAAACTACAGCTGAGGCAGTTTCAGTTAAGTTTGGTCCYTAAAATAATGTATAATATGGGGGTGAAAAATTAAGTCTGKTRTATCTATTGTAGAAGGTAAGCCCCAGGAGGAAAAGTCAATGATAATGCCAAGTATTAAGATATATTGATAAACAGATAATCCTGCCATTGAAATTTCTCTTTATAAACCAATACTGTCCATGTCAGAGAATAGAATGATCTCATACTTCTGACCCAAACATTCAGTCTTAGAGAGGCTTATGGGTTCTTCCCAAGAGGGGAATAAACTGATAATGGAATCATATTTCTTTCACAAAATGCTGATCATTTCAAAGAAGGAATGTTCTGTTGTCCTGAACACAGTATGAGACAAACAATGAAAAAGAATTTCCTTTTTCACAGTTCAGAGCATCTTTCTGGCTGGTACTTTATCCAATCTTTTTCTGGCTATTTGGTATTTGAATGCAATGTTGTGCTTTTTTTTTTTTATCTTTTTTTTTTTTTTTTTTTTTTTCTGTCTGGTCTATATTCTGTCTCTCATGTTTTAAGAGGTGCCAGAGAGCACACCTTTGTTTTCTAGACTGTTCATCCAGAAAGTTATAGTCAGCTGAATCATCTTCTGCAGACAGAAAGTCAAAAGTCTTTCACATCAGTAGCTGAATAACCAGGCAGTAAATACAGTCACAGTTCACTTTTAAGGAACCAAGTGAACCAAGTGCTGGTCTCAGTCTTGCTGGTTGCTTAGCCACATATGATTAAATATACCTGATAAGGAAAGCAGAGACCTAAAGTCCTCAGCAGCCTGCCTAAAGTTAGAGAGTAAATGCACCAACAGTTCTCTTGACAGCAGTGTAATTTCAGGCTCCCTGTGCAAAAAGGACAGATTTTCAGTCCTGTGAAAAGCATAGATTTCATGAGAAGGGTGTTTATTATGAGACTGTCATACAGATTGGATATTCCTAGCCAGTGATAAAGTTGGATAAATAAGTTGGATAGTATTCAAAGCACACTGTCATGAGGAGGCTGCAGTYAAGTCACAACCACCACTCCTATCTTGCACTTAGCTGTCTTCTCATGGAAGATGTTTTCCTCTACATTCGGTCTGCTTTGTATTTCTTCTCTCTAGGACTGATTTTGAACTGAGATGACATCCATATCTTCCATTTAAAAAGGGACAAACTGAGTAGCTAATAAATAAGCCTAATGTCATGAGCAGAATGGCTGCAGTTYCTGTATGATGACTTTATTGAGCTTCCTTGTACTTGTTCCAGCATAATCATTGTGTCCTGGATAGTCAATGTGGTCTCTGAAATTCACTGCAGGTTCTTGTCTGTTTCAAACAGGGATTAAACTGTTGAAGAGAACTGTAATATTTTTTTTTTAGCAAGGRAAAAAATCAAACCTGCAAGTTAAAAAAACAAAACAAAAAAAAAGGAATGCAAAAAATAATCCATTTTTCTCCATCTTTTTCTATTATCTGAGACACTTCAGAATATGCTTCCTAGTAGTTCTACTCTTGACTGGCTTAATAATTGGTTTAACTCTGAATAACCTCTCTGATAGTTTTAGGGGAAAAACCTGCATGAACTGGCTGGAACATGCATAATGACAATGGTCTATGCAGTCCTTACTTTTTTTTTTTTTCTTGATTTCTGGGAGCTTTGACACTCCCTTTAGGCAGAATCTTCAGAGAACTGAACTGCTAAGCTCTTTGAAAATTTCTGCTGGACAGATGGAAGTGACAGCTTACTTCATAAGGCTTGTTTCATAAGCCAGTAGAACCTGGCTAGATGTAGGTGAACTCAAGCCTTTCAAAAGGTAGGCAGGGTGAGTGATGACTCCATAGCAAGTTTAAGGCTCCCCTTTGAAGTTTAGGAAGTACTAGAATTTATTAGTGCAACAACTAAACTAAAAGTTCTTTAGGACCTTTCTGCCACCATCCCCTCCAAACTCTATCAACTTTCTTTACAAATTTTTTACTTAACTACATCAAAACAGGAAGGCTGGCTGAATATTAAAAACAAAACTTCCCCAAATCCATTAGTCTGTGTGAACACCTAGCATGGAAAATTTCAGCTAAAATGATAATGTTAATAAAATATAGAAAAAAAATGAAGACAGAGACTTAAACATGTCTAGAGTTTCTTCATAGCTGTGCGTTTAAATTATTTGTTTAAGTACATTTCAAAACTCAAGAAGCCATATAATATAGCAGTAGAGAAAATAAAATTTTGGAGAATTCTTTGAAACATTTATTGTTCTTTTATTAAAGACTAAAAGATGAGATCTGTATTTCTGGTTTTAGACTRCCCAACTATACTTTGTAGATGTGATTTTGCATCTTTGATACTSTTTAAGCAAGCTTTTACCTGTATGTTATAAAATATACATGCTTATATTCACCTCAGATTTTGTGTCTCTGAAGGAGATCCCTGTAGTGCAGGATGTCAGTCTTTGGGCTTAGTTCCAACRTTGTTGGTAATAGAAGGTCCTGGATATTTGACTGTGTGTTAATTCCCATTTTCCACAGAGCATTGATTTACTTCATTGCTTGCTTAACAAACTTGAGATTAATCTACTTTATCCTTGTAACTCACTAGAGAATATCTGCATTTTGAGCAGGAGAACCAGGAAAGGTTTTATGTRATGGTAAGAAAGGGAATGTCTGGATTGCCTCTAGGTGGCAGCGAGGCTTTATATCTTGACATTTGGTGAACTGCCTGTTCCACTCTGCAGAGAAAGGCTTGCTGAAAATCCTAGACTCTGTATTGCAATAAATTATAAATGGTTGTAAATCAGTTATTCCTGGAAAGGCAGACAAAATCACTATGTGATATGTGCTGTGAATCAGCAGGTCTCTGATCCATGCTTTCATGTGCCTGCTATCAGTGGATCCCCAGCAGATCTTCCTTTATTCAGAAATCAATGGCTTCAAATGGCTTCTTTGCATTTTTTTGCATCTTTAGTGCGCTGATGAAGCTGCCTTCTAGCACAACYAACTTTGCAGGTGTTTGTACTGAACCTAGTCTAGTGAAGGACTTCCCTGCCCATGGTAGGGGGCTTGGAACTAGATGATCTTTAAGGSCCCTTCCAACAAAAACTATGCTATGGTTTTATAATTCTACATTTGGACTCAGTGCAGTGATGGTTCATGTGATATTCTGTTCAGATAAATGACTTCTTTTATCACTTGAGCATGAGCAATGGACCACACTAAATGCTGCTAATAAAGGGATCAGAGACCCTTTAGTAAGTCCTTGCTGCCTGACAGTATTAATTGTAATGCTGAGGAGATGGAAATTGGATCTGCAATTGTAATTCAGGCTCTGATTTAACATTGTGTTTAAATCAATTACTTTTAGCATGTGCTTGTGTTGACTGTATTTTAGCAGTATAGTCACTAACTTTCTCACATCTCATCTGGGGAGTGCTTTCTTTTTATGAATGTCCTTATTTTCAACCAAGGAAAGTGCCTTTTGTGCATGCACAAAGAAAAGTATGTCCTTAAATGCTTTACAAATTGGGATATRCATTGCCAGCTTTGATACTGTGGGTTAAGAGAAAGAAGCACAATTTTGAGCTGGATGGATTCCATAATGATCAACAGAAAAATCTTGAAGAATCTGTTTTGATTGAGATCAAAACACATATCCTTTTGAATATCATTAGTGTCCTATTCTGGATAAAAGTACAAATGAGTTTTTTATTTAAGCAAGCAACACTTTTTAACTCTATGTTTTGCATGGATAGGAACAACCTCTAATATCTCATCAGGAAAACCATGGTGTTAGAAACATAGTGAGTCTCAATTGTTTGCGAGCTGAATGTGTCAGTAGAAACGTTTTGTGAATTGTGTCAACCAAAGGAAAACGTAGAATGAGTAAGCAATTTAAAACTGAATGAGAAAAAGAATGTTGTATTTGGGAGAGGTTTCTAATGCAATATACTTTGGCATTAAAATTTAAAATTACTCTCAATACATTCCTTTCAGAAAACACTGTGGCGGATCAAAGACTTAGCAGCTTGATGGATGTGAAAGAATGAGTCTCATAAATTGAGACTGCAACTGTGATYGCTGCATTAATAAGGATGAGATTATCATAGTGTTGAATCACCCAGCCATACATTTAACAGTATGTACTGGGAATAAATGCATAATATGCAATATGTCTTTGTCTTCTGCTCTCAGGCCAGCACTATCGCACTACATCACAAATATGAACATTGGTAGATTCTGAGAGTCTCACACAAGGAGCAGTTTTGAGAGGCAGGTTTGTTAAATGGCTGCATAATTGCAATGATTCTTGCTTATGATACTAATGTCAAAAAACCAGAATTTGGCACAGAGTTTTCTTATCAAAGATGATGTAGCGAATTATACTAGTTTCAGAAAAGTTCTGGGTTCCATTGTAAGTGTACTCTGTTTTGAAGATATGCCACATTTTGCTTGGAAGGGCATCACACTGAGATAGGTATGATTTTATGAGCAAGTTCCTAAGTTATTAAAGAAATTTGCAGAAAAACGTCTTGTTTTGATTGGTATTGGATTATTTTGCATTGTTCTCGATCAGTTGCATTTCTGTCTCAAGTTGTGGGGTATATTGCTTGTTTGCTGTGGAAGATTTTCAGTTAGGAGAGCAGTGGCTTTGTGGACTTCCCTGGGAAGCTCTGTGTGCACTGTCATCTCYGGTGATCATAGGAGAGACAGTCTTGGAAGTCTCCATACACAGGGCTCAATTACAGGCTGAAGCCAAAGTTTCCTTATGGAAATATATCTAAAAAGAATCTAAAATTGTTCATTAGCTCCCACTCCCATGGGCATTTTCTAAATGTGACTTTATCCTGTGTCTGCACTCAACCTGTTCAATATCATGCGTGCTCATGAGTTTAAAACTTGTCAGTGCTGCCTGTCATCTTGGTAACTGGTAAAAAATTACTCTAGGAAGTGTTACTGGTTTATTATAGGCTTCTTTAATGATTGATGAACTGATCTAAAAGAAGAAAAAAAAATCTCTTGTATGTTTACATTTACATTCTTCTTGTGAGAAGGATTCAAATGAGAAYCCTCTCAGAAATCCCTTTCCACTCAGTGGGATTGTCAACTAAATTGATGGCATGTTTGTCAATGCTGCTTTAATTAAAGATTGCACTTAGCTATTTTTAACTTTTCCTTGTACACACTTAAATGTACATTAACTGACGTGCTAGCAAAAAATGAACATATTGGGATATTGGTGAAAAATATTTTAATTACATACATTGTCTTCAAAATATGGTGCTTCAAGGATAWGGGTTAATTCTGATAACATTTGAGTATTTTTGGGATTTCAAAGCTCTTTTTGTACTTTTGATCAGAAAAAAGAAAGCGAATGGGAGGAAGGAGAAATACTAGTTCAAACCAAAACAGCAAAATTTGAACTCTTCCATTTCAAATACAGACCCTGGGACATATTGCAGTAATATTTGAAATGCTTTGCTTTTGTCCCAGTGAAGGACAAAATGCACATTTCTAAACTTAAGCTGTTTAGAAGAACTTAAGCAATGTAATGCTGTTTACATAAAAGTAGGTTAAGATTTTTTTACATAAATTTGAGTCTGCATATGGATGTTGCTCTCTTCAGTATCAGTAACTAGATCCTCTGTCAAGAGGTACAGTTTTTTTTTCTTTTTCATTGAAAATGCAGCAAAACTGATGATGATGAATGGTCAGTAACTTTCTGCTTTGATAAACTTTCAAAGATGAATCATTCAAATGCTTTCACTGGAAATCTGTGTTCCTGACTATTCCTCCCTTCATTAATTGCTGTGCCTTACTCTTATGAAGGTGTAGATGCATGAGCAATATCAACTGCTTTGTGTTATCTTTCTTTTCTGGATACTTTTCAGACTGACAGATGTTTTTGGTTTTGTTTTTATTTTATTAAATTTTTGTTTATTTTATTATTGAACATATTGTTTTTATATAAAATAAAGGCATTAGTTCTGAATTAGATACATTTTAAACTCTCTAGGATTCTGAGGATAAGCAATGCGACATTCTCTTTCTATTTTTACAGATAAAACATATTCTCTTTTTCTTTCTTGCTAGAAAAAGTAGTCCACTTTCCTAGAAGGAGTGTGCATTTTTCCAAATTAATCCAAGTGGAGCAGGTTTTATGAGATTGGGTGMAGCTGGAAGATCTTGACACCTATTTAATCTAAATCAGGATCTCAGGTATGGCTTCAMGTCTTAACGTGTAGTCTAAAATCAATGCTTTTATAAGAATAGCCTTTCCATATTTTTTTTTCTCATGTTTATTATATATGGAATACACTACTGGTGAAATAGCATAATTATATATGTAATACTCCACTTTSTAGCCCGTCACCATAGAATGAGAAGAAAAAAGATATTCCACAGTGTTTGATAAGCAAATAATAGTGGCATTCCCAAGTTGGTTCACCTGTATTTTTTCTGTGTTATGTGAGTTTACTGGTGGCTGGTCCCTACAGTACCCCGAGAAAACCAACAAATTTGCTGTTGCTGATTATTGCCTTATTGTATGTGTCCTGCTTTTTGTTGCAGCAGTGACACAAATGGGTCCCTTCTGGGTCTGTGAAATGGAACAGCTTTACAACATAAACCGCTAGCAGCTAACAAAGAAACAGCTCTGCAGAGATTGTCTCTAGTGAAAGTTGCRTTTTGATCCCACTATTTGAATTGCTTAATAATGTTTCTTCAAAAGTATCTGTTAACTTCCTTGCTATCACCCTGAGCAGCTGGCTGTGCTATAGCTGGTTATTTGTAAGGAAATTCTCCAATGAATAAATTACCAAAAGTATTCTTCTCACAGARAGGAAAACCCTTACATTCTTCAGCTTGGATATTCTGAGTCTTGAAACTGTTGTTCTAAAATCAGGATGAGAGTCCAGGTAAGAGTCTGGGGTGAGGGTCAGGTTCTTTCTTCTGTAGTTGCAAATAATCCAGCTGACAAGGTGAATACGTTAAAAAACCCAAACAAAACCCCAAAACCAAAATACCACAGAAAAAGCTCTGGAATCCATCAATTTTAAATTGGTATTAAAAAATGAAATGTTTAGTGCCAGTGATTTTTTTTTTTTTTTGGTTCATTATTACTGTTCTGTGATAACTTGATGTGTTGGCCTATAAGCTCACGGTGATGTGGTTTATAAATTTGTCAAGTTTTATTTAGGCTATGCCTTATTTAATACTTTAATGGAATATATTTAAAACTATGTGTATTCATGCCTTTCAGGTACGTCTACTCTCATAGAGGCTGAAAAGCAGGATAAATTAGTCCTCACTAATCATCATGTCCTTACATAGGACTGACAAGCTAGACTGATCATTTGGAAATTAGTTTGGGCATTCCTATATTGCAGGAAGATTGCCAAAGCTTACTGAGAAGGAATTCAAGCCTGTCTTTCCCACTTCCTCCTCTTCTTCATTGCTTCAATATCTCTGACAGTCTTACTTTGTAGTTCCCCTCCTGCCTCCCCTCTGCCTGCTTTTGTTTCAGGCTGTCTCAGTCCTGGATATTCTCTTGTTCTCATTTTGACTCTCTGTGGTTTCTTCCCTTTCTTTTTTTTTAATACCTTACTTAGTGAGTGAGATAAATGCAATCTTAAGTTACCTGAATAAGCATAGGGTATATGTTTCTCCTTAGTGCTGGGATTTCCAGAGTAGCTTGGAATTTCATGTCCAGCTTTTACTGACCTTTGTCTCCAGACTTCCATGTGCAGAGAGCTTCCTTGGCAAACATCACCTGGACTTTACATGCTCACCTAGTATTYTGCAGTCAGAAAATCTCTGAAGGACCATTTGTCACTGACAAATTGTGCAACCCTGAGTCMGRCTTTTCCAGGGGTAGAGGTGTTCCYGTTCAAACATCTCCCTCCTTGCCTCAGTTTGATGGTCTCTTAATCATGCTGCTCTGATTCTGTGTGGGAGTCATGCTCCAGAGCAATCTGATTTCAACGTGAACAAACAATCCCCACTGTTGAGTTGTCTTACTGCATAATGGCAGGTGCATGCCTCAGGCCTGGAGAGAGTGGGTGTTTTCTTCAAATTGCTTTGGGGTTGGAGAAACTACAATGGAAGACAATATCCTAAGAAGTTTCTCAGCATAAAATGGCTACCTGTGATTGCTTYTTAAAAAAGTGCTAGGTATAGGTTAAATTTTCTCTTTACCCCAGGGTGTAAAGATGATATATCAAGAGAAACTTGAGGCTATTTTAATTATGCCAGAGGATTCTGACCTGACAGATGCTTATATTAATGCATTTGCAGTGTTTGAGAACAAAATCAGATTACCTAAAAATTCTTCTGTTTGCTAAGTTTGGTTAGAATTACAGTAACACAGACTCTATGCAAGAAACATTGTGGTGATGACATAATATATGTCTGAAATGATGTAGTGTTTTCACAAATCACAAGTTGAAGGGATAACTTATCTTCAGATTTTAGCACTTGCTACTGCAGTTTGAATTATATTGTATAATCTTTACTTCCATTCTGAAAATTGTCTGCAGTCACATATATTTAATTTAGGAGAAAAGCACATAAAGTAAATTAGGTTAAAAAAATAACTCTGCATTTTATAATGTTGATTTAATAGAAAGCAGCCCAAAAAAGAATATGGTAATGATAGGGCATAAATGTTATCATTATGTATAAATAAATGTCAGACATCAGTTTCCTTCTAATTTTTTCTTATGAACTGAGTTAGGATGGATGTCCCTTGTGACAATAAGTACAGAACATCTGACAAATGCCTGACAAACAAGAGGTTTATCAGAAAGCAGGTTACAGGAAATCATATAACATTTGACACAGATCTCTCTTGAGTAATCTTCCCTCATTTTCCTCCACCAACTTACTGCAGATGGGTTTGATTGTAATGATGGACATTTTAGGCCCCCTGGAGAGGGAGGGCTGGGAAATGGAGAAAACACACATCTGGGAAGTTTCTAAGGAGCCTGGGGAAAGCTCAATAAAGAAACAGAGAAAAAGAAAGACCAGATGGTGCCCTGACTACCAKATTCAGAAATTGAAGATTTTCTGTTTAAATAAAAGTTCATTTTTTATACCCTGATAAGATATGTGAAGAACTTAAAGGATGCAATTACTTGATAGAAAGTAGTTGGGCTTATATATTAATTGTCCCCTTCTCCTTCATTTTAAGGGCTTCAGTGTGGTGACATTCTTGAGATGATTATGAGGTTTAAAATCATAAAGAACTCATTTAGCTGTTAAATGTGAGAAGCTGGTACACTATGATTTTTCTGATTGAATTATGGTAATAAGTGTACAGGTGACAGTTTTGACAGTCTGGTAAATAGAAAAATGTTACGTTACTTTTCATTATCTTGTGAACTGCGGAGGTACTTCTTAACTTTAGTTCCCATTTTCTCTTTGAAATATTGTTTARATAGACTTAAAAATATAGATCCTGCTTRAAGATCTAATATTAAGGAAAAAATCAAATTACAAGTTTTCAAATTACAGTGAACCAAGATTAAGATCAGTAATTTAAAGATGTCTTACAGATGTCTGTGAAATATGTTTTCTTGCAATTTTTAGGAAATTTTAGAGACAGTTGTATGGTGATGCTTATTACTCTATCCAATAGTAAATTTACATATGAAAATGTGTTTTTGAGAGGGATGGCTGCTTTGGCAATTGAGAAAGCTGAACTCTGATAATTACATATTTTCAGAATACGTCCTCTTAGGTCTGTAATCAAAACTGTGAGTGAAAATTGTAGTGTTTATGTTCTTTATATGTAGTGGTTATATCTTCTGCAGACTTCATCTTGGGAGCAGGAAGGGAGAGTGAAGCTGGGACAAGGGTTCACACCATGGGTGCAATCAGTTTTCCTTAAATTRCTATTTTTGGCAATTGAATGCTGGGGTCCTGAGAGCAGCTTTGGGGGCTGATGCCCTGATGACTCTGCATTTCTAATTCTTTCACAGAGTCAGTAATGGACAAAAACTAACAAACCAAAAGATTCTACTGCTAGGTTTGTCCAAGGTCTCACTTGCCATGTTTTCATAGRCATGCCATTTGGTTCTTGCAAGAAAGGAAAAGTTGAATGGTGGGTGGGTGGGTGGTGATTGGTGGCTGCCCTGATGGGTGGCTGATGAAAAGCTTGACAACACCTATTGAAATGCATGCTCCTGACTGCTGCTTACATCTGTGAAATTTTTAAGATATATTCAAAGTGTGAGTTAGCTGAGTGTGAAATATGATTCTGAGGTGATTCAAATTTTGTGAACCACAGCAAAATTGGCCAATAAAGTGGTAATAATAGTAAGAAAGAAAGTTACAAAATGCTTGTTAAAAGCATAATTCAASCCAAAAAGTGGTTCTTGCAAAACCTCAATTGTCTTCTACATGGTTTTTAGCTGTAATATCTCAGAATAACTAACTTAGAGTATTTTTAATATACTGAAAGAAATAAATTATTTCATTTTAACCTTGTGGTATTCTACCATTTTTCCAATTTCATTTGTTACCATTACTAAAAGGGGCCTAAAAGAAATCAAAATTGGGTTTGATAGCTGCCTGGATTTATCTGTGCATTGAACCAGGCATGTATGTCTYCAAGTCTGKTAATTTGGTGTGTATATATGTTATTTATAAATACTATACRTTGTTGTATAGTGAGAAAATGGCATGYCAATATTCTTTTTCCCTTAATTTATTGYCCTGCAGATCTTCTAGGAAATACAGATAAACAAAAAAAAAAACTCTTATAAAACCCTATAGATTCTGGAAATGGAGATTTGGTTGGTAAATTTTAAATGTCCCTAATATACAGAGTGCAATACCTTGAAATGTCAGTTCTTACCTGCCTTTAGCTCCTGTGGGACATTTGAATTTCATGCAGTGGATATGTTTTGTTTTTTTCTTTTGTTCCGGCTAAACGGCCAGACAGCCTGTTCTATGAGCTCCAACCCTTGCTTGCATCAATGAAGTTGTGAAGTTTAAATAACAAATACTATGTAAAAAATTACATGCTTWTAGAGTGATTTTGTTAGATGCATTCAACAGAAGTAAAGGAACCTAAATTGAYAGCATTACTGGTAATTTTATTGTGGTTTAGAATTTGGCAAGCCTGTGAATGCTTCTGCCAGCTGGGCCTTTAGACCAGGCTGTTTAAAGAACAGTTACACATAGGAAAAAAGCCACTCTTCTTTCTAAACATCTAGTTCCATTTTCTATGAATAGCAAGTTTTTAATTAAAAGTAACAAAGATAAAAGAGGCTAATTCTTTCTAGTTTGCCCTTTATTAATGCAGCCAGTTTTCCAATGGGTGGAATTTTCACACAGCCACAGAAAAATGGAAACTTACATTTGGTTGGAAAAATTTGATTAAAAAAACTGGCAGAACKAAGTTGTGGGGGTTTGTTTGGTTTTTTTCTTTTTTGGTTTGGGGTGAGTTGCAGAGGGGCAAGACTTCAGATTCTCAGTATTTCAAGTTGGCAGCATCCTGTTAAATTGTTTTGTGATAGCTGGAGGTTTGCTGGCTGATGAATGCATGCTCTGTACTGTGTGATACCATGCATATAAAATGGTTTATTGAGCAACATAAACAATTCTCTGCAGTCTCCATCAGACAATTCTACATTTCTCTGCAGTCTCATAACTGACAGCTATGACCAGCCAAGTAAACTCTACCTGTGCATTTGCAATGCCTTCTCTTTATTTCATATAATTTAACCCTAAATGTCTCCTTAGTAGTGCACACCTGTCACTTGTTTTGTTAGTTGGATTTATTTGATACTCTAATTATGCGTTATGTTACACACAAAGTGTATTTTACAATGATATTTACCTGTGAAACTTAAGCTGTCATAGACCCTCTGCTTATCTATCCAATATCTCATGTGAAATGATTGTTATTTCCTAATTAGCATGCATACAATTTTTCTAACCCTTATTTTCAGTTAGCATAGGGAGGGCTGAGGTAATATGTATTGTTTATGTGTTGCCTTTAAAGGAAAAAATTCATGGAATTTATTTTCATCATCCAGTTTTCTTATTTTTCAAATGGAAAAGTGGCATCTACAGAAACACAGGGACTCTTAATTTAAAAAAAGTTCTTTTCTCAGAATTTATTTTGTCCCAATTATTTTGTCCCATCCTTTTATTCAGTCCTTACCACTGATTTTATGCCTTTTATTTACTTGTGTCAAAATGCATAGGAAGAAAATAGTGGCTAGGCGAGACAGCAGAGCCATAGCAATTTTATCCAGTATGTCAAACCATCTTTTAAACTTTAAAATGGTCTTGTTTTTCTGGTACACAGTTATTAATAGGAAAAGATTCTGCAGTCTTCCAGCATCCTTCATTACTGCTAAGTTTCTTGAAACTAAAATGAGTAGAACCTGTACCTTGATGATAGCTCTGCTATTCTGTGCTCATTATTTTCGAAATCTGCACAGAGTCAATATTCAGATGGAGATGAGAGGCTGATTAAAATCAAGGTAATCTTTTTAAGGTATCCAATATAAACAATAGCCTGTTGACAGTTACTTGGTAATTTTGTGATAATGAAGTAAAYCCAGAAGTGCAGAAGAGGTGCACAAAGGATGAGCATGTTCAAAGCTGTTGTGCCATTTCTGCAAGGGGCCTTTCTGTGTCATTTCTGATCATCTTCATTACTTCCGAGAAGGGAAAACTCTTCAAAGAGCTTATCTATGACTGGTAAATTTGAAAACATTTTGAAAAAGGGAGAAGCAGTCTTATTCCTGATCTACATCAAGATAATTCATAATCAGCCAAGTTTCTTGCTGTTAACTGACCTCTTTGCAGAAGGCCACTGAAAAGGGTGATTTTGTTAAAGTGAAACCCAGAGTCCATGCAAAGAGGAACACTGTGCAGAGGTGCAGACACAGCAATGTGCTTTCCTTTATTGCTTTTGAGGTAGCTGTGTAATGGTATCCTGGATTAGTGATAATAGGAAAATGCCAGCAGGAGACTGGGTCACTGCTTTATTTTCCTTATTCTTTCATGATAGTAGGGAGAAAAGCTTCCAAACAAAAAGTTTAATTAATGAAACACTTGGGTTTYTGAATGTTTGCAGTACACTATGTTTTTCCACTAATGAGATATTAAAATTTTATCGTTTCCATTTGACAAYCTTCTCAGCACCCTCATGAATTAAAATCAACTCTACTTCTCTAATAAAATTGTTAATTTATGACTATTGTGAACTTCTATAGCATAGATCAATATTTATTTTCTGAATTGGTGTCCCACTAAACTTATTAAAATAATCTGATCATAGAAAAARTATTTATGTTTCAATTGAGCAAGAAGCAGCTTGAGTCTTGCTGTACTTCAAGAATTTGAGGACTCCAATGAAGACTTAAACAGACTCAAGCCTGCCTAAGGCAATGAGTAATAGCTTTTATGGTTTTTGTTCAAAGAATTCAGCATGAGGAGTAAGAACTGTTATTCCAGGCACTAAGGGAACARTTAAGTCTTTGAGTGGCTCACTGTTCCTGGCTGCTACAAGCAGATTATTTAGACCAGTTTTGGACACTTTTAATTTAGACTATGTGCAGAGAGTCAGACTATCTCGTGGCACTGAAAGATCAGACACTGACTGCAATTCCTTGGCTGCGTGGAAGTGTCTAGCACCATGTGAGCTGCCCTCAGGGTATCCAAGACAGCTATGAAGAGCTGGGAAATATGACACAAAATGAATGGGGGACCCTTGTTCTTCTAGCATGTCAGCAAGCCAAAAGCCCTAAAGCATCTGAAAGGGTACTAGATGCCTATGCATGGGCAAGTATACCAACCCCTCCAGACAGAGAATTTATGAATGAACAGCTTACTGTTCTTATTGGAGCCCTAAGTGGATAGATAGTGTTAGTGTGTTTTGAAAATTTTGTTTTCATTTTTGGGA
>CADDXX010000140.1:1208832-1292180 GCA_902810485.1 Alauda arvensis
CAGGGCCATCAGCTCAGGGGTGTTGCATCAGTGATTCTGCACACCACAGCCTAAGCTGGAGCTGCTGAAATGTGTCCTCATGACTGGGAGTCCAGCTGCTCTCTCTAGTATGCAGGTAAGATTTGGCTGTGGTTTCGTGTCTCATCCTCTTTTTTTCCTCTTTCTTTCCTCTTGAGTGGTATTGATGCCATGGCTTAGCAAAAGATAATTCCAGTATTTTCTTTGCTCAGCCTGACTCATTCCTTGSTCAGCAGTCATCAGCACCTGTGCTTTGTGCACTGAACTGAATGACCTTTTCTACCTGCTTAGGACAAATACTTTTTTTTTTTTCCTTAGCAAAGATAGGCACTTTCTTCACCAAAGTAAACATGTCAATTTAAAGCTAAGTGGAAAACTGAATTCTGGCATCCTAGTTCCAGCAGGCAGCCTTAGTTCATATGCCAATGAGTTGCATGGCATTACAACACATTTTTATTCAAACAAAAATGAATAGTTGCCATAGTTACCAAAAAATCATAAGACGCTTTACAAAGTTKGGACATGRATGCATTATCATTAAATCACACAATTGCCAATGAATAAGAAYGGCTCTTTTCTTTTGTTTTAACCAACTGGGTAGTGACATCATGCCAGTTGCTATTATATGCAGTGCAACTGCATATAATCTGTAAATCTGACAGACTACTGAACCCTTTATGGAGTGAATACACAAACATATACCTAGTGCATTTCCAGGAATGCCTCAGATGCATATATCATTGGAATCTTTGTAGATACAGATATTTGGCATAGAACTGGTGACTTTACTCTTTTTCATACAAGAGAATGTTTTCTTTCTGTTGGGGAAAATATATCTGATTTTCATTATTTCTTTTTAAAGCATGAAAAGAAAAATTTTCAAGATTCTGGTAGACACATTTTGACTTAATAACCTCTCTTGATACAGTACATAAATGGCTTGACTTAGCTGAGAATTGCACCAGTGCCAAAATTGGTGAATACTGAGTTTAGCTAAACTTTGGCAATCTAGTTAAAGCAATTGGCATGCTTCTGTTGGCTTGTGTTGATGGGAATCAGGTATCTATATATAGCCATCTATGCTTGTATGGCTTCTTTCCACAGTGCCTGAGTGTCCTGGATTTGGGTAGTCAGGACTTATTGGAGAGACTACTGCCAGACTTAGAAAAATATTTCTGTAGGCAAAAAGAAAAAGCTTAGGGATGAGCCTTTTGGTGCTTATCTGAGATGATAATAACTACAAAGAGAATGCAATTCTCATTGWACAGAACTGGTCAGGAGGATGATTTCRTTTAGCATGGTTCATCACAGACCCRTACATTTACTATCATTGTGGTTACTGTCAAGGACTCCATAAATGGTTGTACCTGACAACCATCATAGKGAATAAAATAAATGCAAGTAAAAATAAATAGAAAAAAGTAATTACCATRAATAYTGGTAGCTTAAATATAAATAAAATATTATTCTGCAAGYCAAGGAGAAGTGAGAAAAAGCTGGCTAAAGGAACAAAAYTAGAACAAAATATTTTTCCAGTGTATTTGGAAAAGAAGCCTAGGAGACAGCCTCTACTGTGACTGCCAGGTTATAGAAGGAGCACTCAAGCAGCATGAGGCCATCTCAGGGAAGCTCCATGAGTTTCACGCACTGATGTACATTGTGGAAGAGGCAAAAATGTTTACACCCTGTAAGGCTCTAACAGCAGAAAAAAAGGAGTCAGCATAGGATATGTTCAAAACACACAGACTGCAGAAAAATGTGGTACAATTAGATGGAAGGAACCCCCCAAAATCATCAGGTTGGTTAATATTCACATACTAGTTCAAACACAGCTTAAGTATGAAGCACCTTGCACTTTTAGGCTCCCTTTTGAACAGCCCTGGCATCCAAAGACAGGGAATGGCAACTCTTACATACTAAATAAAAAATTGTTGGTRTGAGCAAAGTGGGGAAGCATAGGCTGGCCATTCTGAATCCTGTACTGGGCAGATCAGCAGAAGCTTTGGTGAAGGGCAGATTTCAGCACAGCTCTGTTGGCAGAGGTTGTGCCTTTTTATAGCTTCTTGAAGTGCTTTCAGAGCAAGCGTATCAATGGGATGATTTGGTCTGCTAAAATAATGTACTGAATTTTCCAAAAGGCAAATGTTCTCTTAGAGCTTTTAAGACATTGGTGGGACAAGAGGAAAAATTTTAACATGTATGAGTCATTAGCTGAAAGATAAATAGATGAATGACTTGGTCAAAGTGTGCAGATGATACTGTGTTGTTCAAGGAAACGAGGGAGTCAGTGGCAGGCAGCAAGACTCATAAAAGAGCTTTGTAAGATCCAGGTATGAATGAAATGTTAGGCAAAAATCTAATACAGATGACTGTAAATTGATCCACTGGGAAAAAAAAATAATCTAAGCTTTGCATTAATATGGTGGGTTGTGAGCCTGCCATCTCCCAAGCATTTTCTAATCTGATTATCTTAGGTTTTGGCAGATTTAAATGGGATCCATACCTGTTTGTAATGAAGGACAGAAAACAAATCACTTTCTATATGTGCATTTCAGGAGAAAGAGATTATTTTCTCATTCAAGTTGTAGTAATTTCTGAATGAGAGAGGAAGGTCTTGAATCGTACTGTAACCTGTTCCATTAACAGAGTAGCACAGCAGTTTCCATTTTTAGATCACTTCACAGTGTGCAGCAAGGGAGCAATTTCATTGCCTTCCCAATACAATCTGGGCTTGACTGTGTATATAGGCTTTTTAATTAGCCCCCCTCCCCCGCACACATATTTACGCAGGGAAATTTATCCAAGAAAATGCACTTTTGGGTACATATCCAAGTTTTGTGGTAAAATAACATTAGATGTGAAAGAAAGCAGAACCATTTCAAATTATTATGTCWTTCAGATAGGAAATAAAACAACATTATGTAGAAAAAACTAAGTTATTGAATATTCATGAGAATCAAACCCATTTAAACCTAAGTTGTTACAGTCAACCATTTATGACCAATCCACAGGTTGAAATTTGTGTGCCGTATGTATTTGATAAGCAGCTGGAAGTTGTAAACAAAGAAGTAAAAACCAGTCAAGTCACAGGCTAACTAACAGCAGTCAAAAAACCCCCCAGCATTTAACAATGCTTTTGTTTCCTGAAATTGTCTGCACTTCTTTAATATATCACAGGGCTAGAATATTACCTGCAACAGAGCCTTGTTTAATGARTATGGGACCTTGTTCTGGAATCCAAATTTCTGATGCCCTGGGAATTGGTGGTAACTGTATCACTGATTATTATGGCAAAAAAATAGTCCTGCTTGTGGCTGATACCAGGGGCTGGGTGTGTGCATGACTCATTTGGAGACATAATCCAGCACTTAAACACCACACATTATTTCCTTGCTTGGCACTGCAGTTCTGAGTAAAATTTGTTGCTTATCCTGTAAATCATTAAGAAATTCTGTCTGTCTTCTATGGAAAAAGAGCATGACACAGCAAAAAAACCAATATACATATAAGCTGTGATTGTTGGTGCTTATGTAGAAGTACAGGCTAGAATAGAAATTGCTTGCTTAATTTGTTGGGGTATAATCTTCTSTCTTGCCCTTAGCTCCTTGTAAACAGCTTATGCCTTTCATGTGGCTTAGGAGCTTGCATGGATGGTCATTATCCCTCACTTTTCTAGCATGTTAACTATTTATGTGCCTGTGGGATTAGTACATTAGAGCACTACCTGAAAAATAGTAGCAGATTTGTAATGGGAATAATAATTTAATATCAGAAAATGTGGCAATAGGAAGATGGATGTAATGATAGTAAATAGCAGGTAGTCACAGAAATGAGACATACTTCTTATTCTGAATTATTTGAATGGAAACATAACTGTAATTTCATGTCACCTAAGGTTTGTTTGGAAAAGTTAAAATCTTTAACTRAAGGCTGTAAATAATATTGCCATACTAGACAAATGTTGCTTTAAGCTGTCCTCCTTGCAAATAYAAAGATGTCCTTTTGGCCAGGGATRAGAGACAATGCAGTGTAATTGCTCATCTAGCCAGGGGCCTGAGGTAGAGGAGGGTGAATTCTTAGARTAACTAASTGTGTAAGTCCAAGCCATACTGGAATCAAATTGTTATTGAATAAAAAAGATATGTGATGGTGTAAATATTTGTAAACAATATTTTAAAAATACAGAAGACAAATTTGTCTAAGTATGCAGTATCTGAAGACATGTATATATCTAACTTAGAGGAGTGCACTGTGTATCCAAATTGTGCAAAAGTAAACTTCTGTATATAGTTTTTTCAATTCTGATTATCCAAAACTAGTGACTAGAAAAGATGATCTTTGATTATGAGGACTAACTATAGATGTTAAGCTTTGATAACTAATTATTGTAATCTTACACTATTTACTGATTTTGGAAAGAAAAGCTCCCAGCTCTTTCCAGCACAGAACRTCTTGGGGACAACAGCTGAAAAAATGAAGTAGTAAACTCATTGCTTGCCCCTGAAAGKCATTGCTTTTCCTTAATGAGGTATTTTTTTTTCTGACTGTTTCCATCTTAAGGATAGTTGTGAATTTCCTAAGGGCAAAAATACTCTTAATTTACTTGTAGAAACTCTATATTTTATCRGTGTAAGGTACAGAAAGAACCTCAGACTCACTGGATCCTGAGATTCCCTTAGGAAGAAGGACAAATAGACTTGGTGCAAATGCTTGAAAACAAAAATGTAGTTTTTATCAGAAGAAAAATAAACACCATACTGACATTTCAGGGTGAGCTTGCTGGCTGATGAATGTGTATTGATACACTGAAGTAAACTGTAGAACATCAAATGCACTTACGAAGTAAATTTTATTACATTAATTTTTTTTAGATCTTCGTGCTAAAATAAGAAACATTATTTCAGTAAATTTCATTGAATTATAGTGTCTATTCATCTATGCAGGCAAGCTGTTAAAGAAGTGTTATTTATCTGATAGTAGAGCTTATTTATAGCTGAGATCTTTTACACTGTATAATGCTAAATAAATTTTTTGATGAGTGATATGAAATACCCAGTTATATTTTCTCTTTGTCAGTCTCTTAATTTTTCACTSTTTCATTTGTTGAGATATTTTGCTTTTTAAGATTCATCAGATGTTTCCTGTCTTGTCCAAAGAGGAGAAGTCTAAACTAGGGACCTACAGGTAACTTCTGTCGTTGTTTAGAAATGGTGTTCCCCAATCTAGTGTTCCCCCTGAAACACTCTTAAGCTATGTGTTGCTTATTCACTTCCCCTTTCCCTTCCCCCTGTGGAGGCTGGRGAGGAGAATTAGAGGCACWACAGTTAAAGATCAAGGCTTTGAGATAAGARCAATTTACTGGAAACAATGAAATAAGCAATGAAATAAGAAGTAACAGCAAGAACATTAATAATGGAGAGTATAAGGGAGGTGAATATTTCCCATCCAAGTGGTCACCATGTAAAGCCCTGTCCTCAGGAATAATCAGTATTAATACATATACATCTATTTAACGAAACCTGTAGTAGAAAACAGCAGACAGCAGGGATTTTGTTAACGGATATTCTCTTGAAGTATGTGAAGATTTCTGTATGTCATATAAATGGCACATAATTAATGTAATTCTAAGTGAGAAGAGACACTAGTAAAAAATAAARGCAAAACATTGAACAATCTACTTTGTTAACAACTTTATCTTGGCATGTCATTTTTCTTACTTATACAGATAAAATACATGCCTGAMGGACTGCATCCTGTGGCAGAGTGATCCACATTCCAGCAGTTTGCAGAGARCTATTGCCTGTAGGATGGACTCACATTGGAGAAGTTAATGGAGAACTGACTCCTATGGGAAGGACTCCACAGTGCACCAGGGGAAGGACTCCTCTTCCTGAGCAGTGGCAGAAAAAACGTGTTATGAACGACCATAACCCCCCATGCCCTGCCTGCCTGCATCTCTGAGGGGGAGAAGGTAGAGGGGGGAAGGAGGAGGAGGTAGGGGGAAGGTATTTCTAAGATTTATTTTACTTCTCATTATCCTGCTCTRATTTTATTAATAATAAATTTAGTTAATATCTCCAATTTGAATATGTTTTGCCAGTGACAGTATTTGCTGACAGATATTTCTCCGACCTTATCTCAACTTTTGTTGAGATATCTGTGTTTATGAATCTCTGTTATATTTTCTCTSCCCTGTCCAGCTGAGAAGTGGAGTAATAGAATGGCTTTGGTRGGTGTCTGGCATCCAGCCTGGGTCAACCCACTCAAATGTCCATGACATTTTGGCAACTCAAAGTCACAGGCGCCCTGTACTAGCAAGGCTGTGTTTGTGACTTATGGAAATGGATTTGATTGGTGTGCAAGCTAAGAAAATAAGTTACTTGGTTTCTGATGATCATGAGTGAAGATATGGAAGATATAGAAGAGTGAAGATRTCAAGTAATGCATAATTAAAATGACTGATTCAGGATCAAGACACTGTTTTCACTCCCTGCTCTGAGGAATCCTTCCCCAAGTRTTATTTATTATCAGTTCAGGCTTTAACTTCTTTGTACAGCTCTGTTGCTTTAATATCTAGAAAGGCAAATGCTGCYGTTGCATACCAAGGAAACAACTTGCATCAGGTCAAAGGGTGTCACATCAACAGGATAACCTTTGTTACTATTACAGTGCCCACAGAGAATTTCACTGTYTCAAATAACTCTGTGGAAAGAGCCTGGGTCTGCACTTCAACCTACACACAGTGGTGATATAAAACTAATTGACTATCCTGCTAAGATGAAAAAAATTGAGGAAGAAGTGTGAAAGCATACACAGACACAGGCATAAATCAACYGTTGTCTTTTTGCATATTGATGCATATATTTTTGTGAGGGCTGAAGTCACAAATACTCTGTTGTAATTAATATTGTGCTCCAGTSAATTAGGAATAATTTTTGCAGTAAGCCCAGGGGACCTGTGGATGACCCTTCTGCAAGGGTGAGTTGAACTTACAGAACTACTGATCAGACTCCTGGAGAATTGGAGGACTGCTGGGGAACCATTGTGCCTTTGAAGTTTTTTGAGTTCACCTCTTGAGAACCTAAAGGTATTTTGTTGTAGATTTCTATATAATAGAGTTTTTTCCCTAGGTTAATGTCAGATTAATTCCAGAAACACAAAACTAAAAAGGTGAACAGTTATTTTCACAAGGGCTAGAAAAGAAACAACAGTCTTTTGAAAAATCCAGGAATACAAAATTAAAATTAGTAAAATAAATACAGATGTGACTTCTCTTGTTGGTTGGTAAGTATCTTCTTTCTTGTTGGCTTCCTGCTGGCCCATTTGAGAGCTGTCATGCTGCTGTGCTGATTTAATTCCTTTATGGAAAGGTTTGAATGTCCTTTCTTTTGTTTTAATGTCACCTTGCTGCATGACTGACCAAAAAGAAGAAACCTGGTGAGACTGAGGATATGAGAACTTGGGCCTTAGTAATGTGTTTTGTACACAGTGTAACTTTGAAAATGACAAGTTATAAAATATCAGATAATCTTTTGGTCTATGATTTGTGGGATATTTACAAGTGGAAAAACACACCAGAGACAATTTTTTGAATACAGACTGTATTATTGACTACTGTGCAAAAAACACCTGGTGGTCTGTGATTTCCAGGGTGGCATTTCCTGCCAGCTTGCCTGAAGTTGCATCACAGTTTACAAAAYATGCATTTTTCTTCTTATGCAGCAGACTTCACGGGAATGCATTTGCTATTTCTTAAATCCTTTAATAGCAGACATAGCTAGTCAAGGATAAAAGAATCTCATAAATATGTGATAGYTTGTTTTATTCATTCACAATTGTATCTGACAAGATACAATGTGTATTCCAGGGGCTTCAGAGATATTTTGTTGACTCTTTATGCAATCAAAACAATTTAAATAAGTAGAGTAAGTTTCCACTTAATTGTATTTCTGAAAGTATTTTTAAAAATCTGTTGGAATAACAGGCTGAAGTTATTTTGAAAATATTTTATGGTTTTTTTTTCTGAAATGATTTTGAAGTACTTAATTAGGTGTAATGTATACCAACAGGAAAGCTATAACTGCTGAATGTGAAATAATTTCTCATTTTTAGTTACRTTTCTGGCATTTAATTGACCTTTCAAAAAAGAAACAGTGCATGCATAAATGTACCTAAAGTATATTTGTAATGATTTTTCCCAGTCTTGGTTGAATTTAGAGATATAAAGTCAGCAAATTTTTGTTTCCTTTTATGATTTTGTCAATTAATGGTGTGTTTGGGTGGTTTTTCCTCCCTTTTTTATTTTTCCTTTTTCTTTTCCCCCCCTCTATTCTTCATTTGGTAAAAAAATTATGAGAGGAGAATGATTTGTAAGAAAAGCCAGGGGCCATTCTTGGAAGCTATATCTACTTCCTGGCCGTGTCTGGGCATTTCTTTGTGCTCTGGGCAGGCACATGGATTGTGAAATTCATGTTTATGCACAAAATATGAGGTCTGGATGAACGTAATAGTTATCTTGTCTGGAAATCAGGTACTGTAGCTGGAGTTTGGGGAGAAAACATGCTGATATTGATAGCTGAGCTATCCAAGTTCATTTCCCACTTCAATACAACTGGGACTGCATATCTACATGTTTGTAGGGGAGCAGTATTGCATATCACACTTTTGGAAGTTATCCACTTAAGACATCTGACTGCTTTATGTCTCTCTCTGAACACTTTTTGGTTCTATACTCTWAGTGTCATGCAAAGTTTTCATCCTTCTAGGGGAAAATTAATGTGGCATCTCTGACCATTGCTCCTAATCCTTACGTGCTGTTTGGGAATTGGGATAGAATTTGTATCTATCTGGTGGTTTTGCATGAAGTGTCACAATTGCATAGGAATACATGTTCTTGGCAAAGATTTCAACAAAAGCCACATGATTCTTAGCCAAGAACTCTTAAATCTTGTCTCTTCCTACAGCCTTTCTTTCACCTATCCTCTGTATTATCATTCTAGAGAGGTTTTTAATTCTCTGTAAGTTTCAGCTATAAAACTAATTCAGACCACTGTTTACTGGTCAGTGAGGTTCCTGTTTCTGCTACTGGCTTTCTTTGTTTACCTACAGTGTATGCCTTATTTGAAATATAAACTATTGACGTTAGAAAACAATCAGATTGTATTATATTTGACTGGTATAAAACGAGCCAAGAAACAGAAATGCTGAACTTTTCTGTTGCTGAAAAAAATAGACATAGAAAACATGAGAAGATGGGAATGATAAATTGTTTTCAATATTATTTCCATTATTGCAATTGACAGCAAAATCTCTGGTGCTACTTTCCCCTTTTTCCTGTTTGGTATCTGGAACTGGGAAATATTTCAGTAAAATATTTCAAAATTTTCCATGGAAAACACAGACTTTAGTAGTATATTTAAACTTATCAGACAATTCACATGCATACATATGTCATCTATATGTGCAAATTTTTGTTCCCGTTTTTTTTAAATTTTATGCTCTGTTTACCTGAGGACATGAGTAGAAATATAGTTTTTTATTTTCTGTTAGTTATCTTTTACAGCCACTTTTAATTTGAAGGTTTTATGTTAACAGATTTTTCAAATACTCTTAAATACRTTTTTAATACAGTGTCCCAGATTACATACAGTTTGGTGAGGTATTTACAATGTTTTAGAGTGATCTCCAGTAAAAGTGAAGGAACCTGATGTTAATGCTCTCTAATCAAAGCCCTTATGTAGAAATGGTGAAAGTGATGGTTTACTGTTGRTCATAGGAGGATTTATGTAATTTTGATTTTTTTTTTTTATTTTCTGTTGCACATTTCAGAAAAAGTTCTTGGAGAAGCCCCAGTTTCTCTCAGTCTGTGTGCAAGAAAGAGAGGATTAGTCTAATTCCCCTGTCTGGCTGAATTGACCTGTCATTTTTCTATGCAGAATTTAAACCCTTTGACAGAAGTTAYTGATCCAGACACATTTCATAGGAATCTATAGTTTTTGTCTCATTTGGACTAAGAGTTTGAGTTTTGTGGTCTGAAAGTACACTGAGCATCAGTAGCACATTATAGTGTCTCATACTGATGTGGTCAAGAATATCTTGGAGTCATGGGGTGTTTATTTCTGGCACAAGATTTTGCAATCTTWTCTTCTGAAGAGCTTCTATTTTCAAAAATTGTCATTTTGCTTTGAAAATTTCCTGATCAGGTGTAATCTTGCATCACKTAGAAATTATTAAAAATTCTTTGACTGAAAACCAAAGTTTGTTACATATTGTTAGAATTGTGAAACAAGTGAACTTGGCAGTAATATCTGGACTAAAAATTTAAATTTGCTATCAGTATATAATGGCTAATGAATTCTAAAAGTGTTATTCTTTTTATTTGCTTTGTTGTATGTCTCATTCCTGCTCACAGAAATTGATATTCCAGTGGAAATTGGCTGCTGGAAGCATGAAGCTATCTAAAGGAAAAGCTACATCAATTGAGGTGAGACAATCAGCTAAGATACATCATTTTAGAAATAGATTTTTGCACCAATTATTGAAAGGGCAACCTCTGGTGCAACTCTTAAATAGCTCATAACCTCTCTCCCTCCTGACAATGAGAAAGAAAGGAAGATGCTCATTCAGCAAGCTAGAAATGTTTTTCAAAAAGATGAAAATAGCTTTGGTTAACCTTCCCACGTATACCCATTATCAAAGACCTAACATTTTGACACTGATAGTACTTAAATGCTGTCCTGGTTTGTTTTTCTCTATGCAAAGTTTAAGAGGGTGTTCCATGTGGTTTGTTTTAAAATGTATTTTACGTGTCAGGCTTAGTTGCTTGTTTCACTCCTATAAACTGTGCTCTAAAATGATAAAGCATTCTGCTGTATGAAAATTTTTTTTTTTGTTGTAGGCATTTTCTGAAGATATTGTCTTTGTGTAATGATGTAAATTTAAGAATTATACTGACTTGTTTAAAAATATATCAGTCTGTTTATATGACTGCAATCATTCTTGATATTTGTCTCTTTTTTGGAGTGTGATGCAAGACCAAAGCCACCCCTTTCACTATCATATGGCAAGGTGCAGGGATGCTCCACTGAAGCATCCACTTTTCTATATAGATTCTATGARAGGAAAAAGTCTGCCTGAATGTAAAAGATTCTGTAAGATATTCCAGAAGTAATTTTAAGTGTTGTGACTAAGACTGTTTATAATATTAAGAAGTCATCAAAGCAGGAAGTAATTTGTCTTGCTCTACACATAAAATGGATATTCTGCAAATGGCTGGGATAAGAATGCTAACCTTTGTCTAAAAGCAGAGTAAAACATTTCTGAACTTTCTTATAACTTTGTTTAAAGCATAGCTGTACCTACAAAACCATATTCATAATACAGAGGATGAACACAGCTATAAATGTGTGTTTAATATCGTCTAGATTTCTTAAGAATTAAATCTAGGTTGTTTAAAAATTCATATATAGCAATTTATTTGTTCTAAATAACACTTTAACTACAGATGGGAAGTGGTGAAAAACTCCTTGTTTTGCTTGGCTTTTGATTTACCTATTAAATTRTCTTTATCTCAACCTGTGAGATTTGTCACTTTGACTCTTCCAGTTCTGTCTCCCATCCTACCAGTGGAGTGAATGCCAGTGACTGGTTGCAGCTGGGGTTAAGCCATGACACCATCTGAGCAGGAAAGTGACATGTGCAGAACAAACTACCCTGAAAGGTCTAGAACAAATGATAACAGGAGAATGAACTATACTGAAAACTAGTATTATTATTTATATCTTTAGTTGGCTTGCACAAGGTTATGTTTCCTCAACTCTTTTCTACATTAGAAACAAGACAAACACCAAGATGGAAGCCAAGCCAAATCCAGGATGTTGTTAAATGTATCTGCTTTCAGTTTCCCTGAAAGGAGTGAGGAGCCCCCTCCCTTCTCAGGTCACTTCTTTTTTGTCTTAAACCTTCATTTAGGAAGAATTTGTAACAACAATTGCATATTTAAAATTAATTTAATTTCAGAAGTCAAGAAGGAAACAATCTTCATGCACTGGCTGAAAAATTCTCTCCCAAGCTGTTATTCTGATGTTCTTTGTACTGAAAGTGTGCTTTCATGCTCCTGTGGGCTAGACCAGAAAAAAAATCTTTTTTAAAAGCCYTGAAGTCCTATGTCTGTATTAGACTTGTCAGTGAACTATTTCAATAACAACATTCAGAGTATCTCTCCTAATAAATAGTACAGGGAGAAACAGCTTTGCTAAAAATCCACCTTTGGGCTCTAAGCAGATAGCAAGAAGCAATCATAGCACAAGAGGATAAGCTTAGTCATCATTGCCCCATTTGTCAGTGGTTRCCCTGCAGTCTTTATCCACCCTAACTRCTGCACTTGTAGACCCTAGGAGCTAYTGAGATTAACTTTTGGCCCTGAAGACTGTGGGTTAACCATCCCCTTCAGCAGCTGGAGATGTCTAGCAAAGACATCTGTAATAAGTGTTGGCAAAAGGAAGATGTATATCCAGGGCTTTCAACAACTACATCAGCTCAGATGGAGGGTTAGCAGGCTCCAGKTTKAGTTACTGGTTCCCAATCTCACCTTAAAATTGCCTTTTCTAAGCCAAGCACTTAGATTTAGAGCATGACAGCACACCCTAACACACTAGCAGAGGTAAAAGAGCTTGTCACACATAGTCTGTACCACCACCATGAAATGTGGCTGCTTTTTTGTCTTGGTATTTAATTCAGGTTGACAGAGTCCTTCCCATAAAGAAAGGGTAACGTGTAACTAGTCAACCACCCTGCAAATTCTAGCACAGATTATACAATTTTGCAAATTTTCTTCATTTCTCTGCATCCCAGCTGTCCAGTTTGTTGAAATTAGAACAAAATAAGGACAAGTTACCTTGTAAATATTTATCTTTCTGGGTTTTTTTATTTAGTTAAGTCATATTAGGGAGATATACAGGACTGTGCAGGCAGTTGTGTGAAAAATTTATGTGCTTGGTTTATGTATTTTTTTAAAATTTGTTGTTTCCCAGCTGCACATTTATTTTAGTTTGAGTACCTGTGCTTTCAGACTTCCAATAAATTAAACAGTTTTCTTTATGCATATAAATATACCTYGGAATGGYAGAGCAATTAATWTATATAGTGGGTAAGTTATTTGACRGAAAGTTACCTAATGGTAAGGAGAACATAAACCATTGGATAAAAGCTAAACAGCAAAGTTAAAGCATTCTGTTGTTAAACAAAACTATTGTCCTGAAATCTCACGATACTGCTCTGCTTATAGAACAGGTCTGTTATAACATCCCTTGCYCTCTTTAAGTCCAAGCTGCTTTAATTTTGTCATATGAAATCCTGCATCACATCTGTCTGCAGTCTCAATCTACATGTGATTAAAAAAATTGTCTTTTTTGTGATGTGTCTTCAAGTCTACATCTTTATTTTGTTTTTTGGGTTTTGGTGTTCCTATGTGAGCAAAGCTCAAAACAGACTCATCAGTAAATTGTGCCTTTGCTTAGAAAGCAATTTACTATAAAAGTAATCTAAAGTTTGTTTTATTCACTAATTATATGTAGCTGCCTTGTGGCGAGTCAGAACAAGATTAAATTGCTAGGCAAAAAGTCCTATCAGTGTGAATGATGACAATGTATTTGAGGTTGTCACTGTCTATATCTATTTATCCTTCATGAATACCAGGATGAACTTTAAATTCAGGTTTTAATAATGTAGTAGCCACAAAAGTAGTGAGGAAGGACAACAAAATGGAGAAGAAGGAAAAAAACACCCCACTTTCATTAAGACTATTCAAGAATGTTGGAGGTGTTTTTCATTTGAAATGGAAGGTTGGCAATCTGTAGTTCATTGCTGACAAGCAGATTTGCTAGTGTTTTAAAAATAGGTAGGTTTTGATATTGTTGATTCTGTCTAAAATTCAGTCTTTTTTGTTTGTAGCACTGAATAAATTCATTATTTACTGCTAAAAGCCATGTAGACTGACAGTTATTTTTACCCAAGAAAACTACATCAGAGAAAGTGAGTGTTACCCTTACCATCTGGCTTCTTAAATACTGGAAAATAAGAGCTACAATAAGTGCCCTACAGGCAAAATCCAGGAGTTTTTAATGGCTCCAGGGCTAGTAGGTGTAACCTGAATTGTAGGGTATAGTAAAAGAGGAGAATTTGAGGACTGAAGGTTAGCAATGATGTTTTGTGGCACTGCCTGTTGACAGATGCTTTAGGGCAGAAGGAGGTCACTGATCTAAAGGTCAGCCTGAAATAGGAATGTCTRTATTTTTCTATCACTTGCTTGAACAAAATTTGGCATTTTCCTTCTCCTGAATATCTAGCCTCCTAGCAGACGTCAATACTCAATATAGATATAGTTAAGAATATATATCTAATAAATATCAGTTTAAATATAAATCCAAATAGCTGTTTATTTACATGGAATATGTAATAAAACTACCAGAGATAGGTATGTATATTATTCAAAGTACAAACATGTTATTTTATTTACCTGAATGAATTAGAAGACAATGGAATTTGCTACTTAAGTTCCTTTAAAAAAGGATATCTAGTTTATTGTTGTTACATGATCATTTATGTGATAACATATTGGCTTTATAGTTCTTGGTACAGTGATCACATGAAGACTTTTATGTCTGTCTCCTGCTGTGATCTTAGATTAGAAGCTATAGGAGAATACATGAAGGTAACTTGTGGGACAGGCTTCAATAAAATTGAAGTGATGCTATTTGCTGTAAAAGCTGATGGAASAAGGATGAATGCAATTTATGATTTTTTTATTTCATTACCTGAGGACTGAAAAGAATAATTTCATTCCAAAAAAGGAGAAGTAAAATTAAGATAAAATTATTTTGAGGTATTTTATGTAGTGATTTGCCTCAAAATAATTGACACCAATATTAAGAGCTCTGAGAAAAAGATAAAGACTGAAGGAGCATAGTCTTTCTGGCTCTAAATCAATAGATTTATTTTGATTTTCAGTTTTGATTTTGTTGAAATGACACCGGTTATTKGCACATGGTCAGTTTTCTGTTCAGCCTGTGGGTGGCTGTGAGCTTTCTCCTTCCTTCTCTCAGGTTTTGCAGTAAGTACACTTCTGTTCCTTAGTTGCAGCTTCCCTGGGGCAGCTCTTGAATTATATGGAAGCTGCAGAATTTCTAAGCTCCAGAGCTTCATGGAATGTCTGTTTTGTATTTTCCTGCTCTACCCATGCTAATATTGGATCTGTATTCTGGGATGTGCAAAGACTCCTGACTTGCTTCTACATTGAATTTACATATTTTGTTTTAGGAATGCAACTTCCTGGAAGGTACACAATAAAAAAAACAAAAAACAAACAAACAAAAAAACCAAACAAAAACCAAAAAACAACAAAAACCCACAACAAAAAACTTGGGAAACTAAGATTTCCGAAAGGAGATATGRACATATTCAGGGAAATTAATATTTTTGTTGTTAATCTTTGTGAGTTAAACTAGCTCATCATTGATGAAGAAAAGTAAGTAACATGATCCATTAATAAGAATATTTAAAGCTTAAAAAATCACACCTGTTTGTTCCTTACTTACCCTATTGATTTTTGCAATCTCTTAAATTCATGCTRCTCTGATACCTTTGAATATCATTCTCCCAGTTGAGAGTATGGATTTAAAAGATTATGGATATATCAGTCACAGCATCCCACCATTTTTATCTCMGTTTCCCTGTTCCCTCTTCATCACTGGCTGGCAATGCTTTCTGCTTAAATTTTTGATCCTACTTTATACTTYAGACTTGATGGGAGAGAAAATTTTGCTAGGTCATRTGAGCTTTCTTCATATATGTTTTGGCAAAACAGTAGTTTTGTCCTACCTAGTGAAAATCACCTTACATAGTGAAATTTTTGTGATAGTGGTGTGAGCAACAGTTATGTATCTTAAAACCTGGTACTGTCATTTTGTTTCACTGTCACTGAGATTAGATATTTTTCTTGTGTCATCTGGGGTTTTTTCTAGATATATGCTTTAAAAATGTCCATATTAAAGTGCAAGAAAAAAATAGCAATCAGAAGACTTTCTCATATTCAGTACCTTCAAAATTCAAGCAATGCTTTTATTGGCCCCCAAATCTGTAACCTGAGTAACAGTGAGGAAGAAAGTAGGTCATGCTGTACACTCCTATTGTTTCCTTAGCAGGTGTGTTTTGTGCCTYGTTAATGTGAGTACATGTTGTCTGCTGCTGTTTCTAATTATATGTGATGGATCACAACATCCTTTCAGTGCAGCTGAAGCTCMTGAAGAATATCTTTGGATGCTGAATCTGGGAGCACACCCCTATTTAAAATTCTTTTRAAATTAGTCAATAGATTAAATCACTCTTCTGAAGTGTGCTGACAGACGTTGGTGCAGAGGCAAGAGAAAGACATGCCTGTGGAGTCTGTGGGCTGCACAAGCCTTTCTTTCACAGGCTGTCATGGTAAAAATGAATTTAATGCATAAATATATTGTGAATGGCTATTGTTCAGCTTTCAACATACAGCAGTATTCCATAAGCAAGAACAGCAACTGAGGTACTAAAGAGTTTTTTTAAAAAAAAAACTCCATCAAAAAACTGGGCTGAATTTCAAAGTCCAGTGTATCAGCAAAAAGCAGATCCTTTACTTTTCTCTGAGAAAGAGATCCCACTGTTGTAGGAAAAAAGGGACATGTGCAGGTGACCCTGCCTGCTGGGATGTTTGTAGTCTCTTGAATCTGTGGCAGCCTCTTTGTACCCACTTGTCTTCTGGCTGRGCACTTGCTGCACTGTGTGGTGCACCATGGCCCTGCTGCAGAGGGTTCAGTCACAGCCTAAGCTCAGCTGATGTGTTGGTTTCATTGCTCATACTCACATTTTGTCCTGGTCTGGCAAATGAGTAAGTCCAATGCAGTTGTCCTGCCAACATCTCACATAGGATATGACTTTAAAATTAGATTGATGTGAGGATTGATGGAGCTTGGCTTAATTCTTTTTTCTTGTTACACATTCCAGTATTCTTACTAGGACAAAAAACTCATTTTCATTGTGAATGTAACCTGATGGTCCCAATGGACCTGGTTGGTTTTGGCAGTTAAAGCAGCAGCTAYTTTATTTCTATATGTTGTGCAATTGTCATAGGTATTGAATCTGCAGCCAGCTTCATGGGCCTCTGGCTGGAATTGAGGTTCCACTTGAGCATTAATTTCCCTGTAGCAGAGGTRGATATTGTGTCCTGTAAATGTGGTGAGCTGGCAGCAGAAACAGGTGGCCTTGTTACCTGTTAGTCAGGATCTGGGATGCCAAAAGGCCTGTGCTTTCCTCATTGCCCATTGCCATCCCAGATCCTGGGGAAAGGGCAACTTGAATAATCTCAGCTGCTGAGATTGTTGCTGAGTGGTGTCAGCCTTGCACATCAACTAAAGTTGACTAAACAAAATGTGTTTCTACTAAAGTTCTTCTGCTTAAACAAAGGAGAACTAGTGTCATCCATRTTTGTCACCTCCATACACTCCAGTGTTTTACTCAGAGCCTGTGAGCAGAAATTTGGAGTAAGGTGTTTGATGAGGGCAATTTCCCACACTTAACTATCAATCTTGAGACATTTTTTTTGTCTTTTCAGCTGACATCCAGGTCTGAATGTTTAGCTGAAGGTGTGAGTCTCAGTCCTTTGCAGGTCTTTAGAGCAAGAGTTATCTTCCAAGTGGGTATTTTTTGCAACCAAAATGATGTGTCAGAACAACACACAAATAAATGCAAATGTGGGGTGATTTTTCTAAGGGGAGAGGGAATAAAATGTTTATTCAGTTACCTGCAAARTGTTATCCTACTCCCAAGAAGGTTTGACATTTTGCTTTTTCTTCCCCTAGTTGAATGAGAAGTCTGAAATTTTTGAGTAGAGAAATATTATGAACTGTGGAAGGTAGGGAGATTAAATTGGGTTTTGGGACTTCAGAAAAGAAGGATTTCCTTTAAAAAGAAAAGTTTAAAAATTTTGCCTTTCTGGAAACAGTGCAATTTACCATTTGCAGACAARTAGCAGAGCYATACCTCTGGAAGAGAAAGTACAACTCTGGAAAAGTAGTTAATTAATTTCAGATTTCTGARCTACTTCAGCCATTCTATCACATTTTTATTACTAAATAAACTACTTTTCTAAGCATATTGCTGTCAAGCACAGTATATCCAGTTAACTTGTGCAATCATGAACAATTATACCTAAGCCCTTGAGGTGTAAATCTTTATGCCATTGATGGGAAATCTTGTTCTGAGAAATCATTATTAATATTTTCTTTTGCTCATAAAGAAAAGGCAAATAGGGCACAAAGTATAAAAGGCTTTCTGGCATCATTTGAACATTGTATTCACCACAAAAAGAAATTTCTGAAAGGCTTATGTAACACAACGATAGTAAATAATCTACGCTGTTGTTATCTGCTTTTTATTTTATTCAGTGAGCCAGACCCTACAGAAGCAGTGAACAATGTCAACAAGTCATGGATCTCATCCCAACTGTGTAATTAAAAAATCTAGTGAATAGGAAAGCATCCATCCTGATTGTGTGAACAAGAATAGCTTACTGAAGCCAGTGAAATTGCAACATAGAATTCTTAAATTTATGGTAGAAGGATGAATTTCCACACATAGCTATACAATAGAGGAAAATTCTGTATAATTAAAAGATATTAACTGTGTAAGTAATGATGTTAAGTCCAAGTAAAAATCTACTCACAACTAACTGAAACTACCCCCTCTTCCTAAAATCTAGGTTTCTCCACATCAAAGAAAAACCCAAAACCAAACTAAACAAAGCCAACAAAAAATCCTGAACAAAATAGAGGCTCTCCTAGTCTTATTTAACAATATGATTACAGAAGCAAGAATTTTTTAAAGAATTTTTAATATTTTAAGAATTTTTCATGCCCTAACACAAAAAGGAGAGAGAAAAGGTAAGGGTGATGCAGATTTACCAATAGGCTGGAAATGTARTATGGATTTTAAAAGAATGATGAAGGGAACAGTGATATTTTAAACACTAAATTTTAGTRGCAATCTGTAAAGAATAAACAGAACACTGATTAGTATTACTGGTGTTTTTGAGAACATATTTGTTCAAGTATTCTGGCTTTCTGTGTGTGTTGTCTGTAACAGATTCAAAGAACAATATACAATGAGGCAGGTGCTGCAAGTACAAGCAGGAATAATTATAGCTTGAAAGAACATAAATGTGTTTGTAACTCAAGAAAATAGTCCTTGTTTTACCAAAAGATTTTGGGCTTTATCAGTTATATGACAGAACATGAATGCTKCTCTAGTGCATTTGTTGATTTTAAATCCAAGTTATGAAAATGAAAGTGAAATTCAGTTGGCTATTCTTCTGCAAACCCTTTCTGAAATCCAAATTACACTGAGATTTATGTTGTTGTAGTGAAAATTTACAGCAACAAGAGAACTTATGTGTTTCTTCTCAGAGATTTGCAAATGTTAGCATTTTACTYAAATGATGGTACGAATATTTGCACATTGAATTAAATCACCTCTATAGAAGGATCAAAAATTAATTGAGTTATGGCTAAATTAATCCTTATTGTCTTTGTAAGGAATGCTCTCAGGATTATGGATTACTGAGAAGTAGCAACATAAARGAAAAATGGTCAAAGTTGATCTTAAGCACAGTGGTAAAACAGAAAAAAATCCCACTTTGACTACACTGAACATAGCTGATCTATTTGCCATTGCTATTATTATTATTATATATTTGCAGTCAGAATGTTTCTGCAACCAACAAACAATGTGTTTCTTCTCGTTAGCACGTTTCCTTACTGTTGTAAGAAATACTGCAAATTTTTTGTGTGAAGTCAGGTACATTATGTAAACCTGAATTGATCTTGTAAAGCTAGAATGCAGARTCCTGCAAATAACAGCATAAATATTGCTTGTCATGTTTCAGACATTCTTACTTAACCACACATGTGCCAGGATATATATTCCTTTTTGACTCAAAGAACCTCTCTCACATTTGTGTGTTGGTTTGCGTGGCAGTGTTTTGGTCTGTTTTTTTCTTTTTATTTTTTCCTTTTTTTTCCCGGTGAGATTTTGTTTCAATTAATGTTTTGGAAAGAAGGTGTTCAATTACAAAAAGTAAAAAAAGGGATGTAAAAATAGTTTATAAGGTTGACTGATTCTACTAGCTTAAATCTGCTGTGGTGAAAGATATATAAAGCCCCTGCATCATMTCTGTGTGTGTATTCCATGCTGATATGTTTACAGAAGTGATTGACAGTAAACTACTTTTACATTGGTTTTACTGTAGCAACATGAGAGCGTATACTAATAATGCTGTTTTTTTTTTAAAAAGACCTTAAACAATCTAATTACACTGGCACCATTTCTATGCTAATTTACTGYCACAACAGGCATGAAATCGTTCTACTAGTTATTTTAGGATTTTTTTTGTAACTTTGGGAGCAGCAGTATTGATGGTCACATCAGATGTGATCACTTTACTAGACAATGTAGTGTTGTTATAGACTCATTTGAATAAAATGCTAGTAGATTGCCCTGGATATTTACTGAATGTTATACACACTGCAAGGTCAGCAATATCTCTTATTGATTGCTGTAGCTCATCTCTGGAAAAGATGGTGCAATAAAGTTGTCTCTATTTCCAATGCCTCCAGTAATTATGGTGTTATTTCTGTATYTTCATCTGCTGATTGTTACAATTAAAATTGCATTTTGTATTGAYGTTTCTTCTCAGCATATTACAATTTAACATAGTTATTTTTTCTTATATAGGCTCACCAAATGGATAGAAAATATTATTGTTACTTAGCTTTAAATGGTGGTTGCTTGGTAACTTCCTCAATGATGCTTCATACTTTTTCTGAGATGTATTTTTCTGTGTTTTTCTGCCAGATGAACTAACAATAAGAATGATTTTAGTAAGAAGAATTTTTGTTCAGAGTAGGTTCTTTCCTTTTCAGATATCTCAACATACAGAAAGTGCTATTTGAGGAAAGAAAAACGATATTAAAAAAACTAGTGGTAATACATACTTGAATAGTGAAAAAAAAATAAAGCATTTTTAATACTTTATGCATCAAACTTTTCTGATGTTACTTCACAATGCTAACGATACCTATTTTGCATTAAATAACATTTCAGAATGGGACCTTTAATGGGCCTTTAATATGTGAAGGTATCTCACCAAGGAATAATGATTTTTCTCTCTTTTCATTGGTTTATTGGAGACAAACTTGAGAGGCAAACATTTCCAATCTACTGTACTTGGGTGGGCTTTGTGTGGTACTGAGGAAATCCATTTCCATTCTGAGAGAGTGTGTTTGAGTTTTGCAGGGAGGGGCACATGAATGAGCACTTGAGAATACAGCTAAAGGAAAGACCTAGTGTTCAAGGTCAGAACAGTAAAACTAATCCTTGACGTTATCTTAAAAGGCCTTCAAGAAGAAAACTATTTAATTTTCAAAGAAAATACTATATAATAAGTAAAATAAGTAATAGAGTCAGGCAGCAATTTGTTTATTGTGTTATAAGTTCTGGAGATGTGAAGAGGAACTGATAGCTTATTTCAGTTTCTTCTTTCTTTTATTTTTTTTCAGTGGTTTGAGAAAAAGTCCTTCAATAAGACATCAGTTATTATCATAATTTTGATGCACCACAACTAATGAATGAAAATTTTTTCTTAGCTACTTGGGACGTTCATTTGCATAAAGTCACTTTTAACTACCTGGGATGATCAGCTCCATAGTCAATCTTGATTTGATTAACTGTATAGGTAGAAAAGAGTCCAATTCAGTATTGAGAGTGTAATTAATGCAATCACGAAGGATGCAGTTGATACAGGAAATAAAAAAATGGCATCTCAGTATTTTTTCTTTTTCCATGGCATGAGGAGTCTACTCTACTCCAAAAATAGTAAGACTCTATCTGTCCCTGTGAGTCATGAACTTTGGCAAAAATTATGGCACAATTATTTTCTGACTAATTTATGATGTCAGACAGTGTGGTAATTTACTTTGCTTCAGTCGGGTGGTTTAAGGTCTGTGGCTCTATCATGTGCAAAGATTCTGGTGTTTTCTATGAGCATGGGACAGACATTGAATGCATTGTTTTGGACATCATACAAGTGCTGCAGTGACTGAACATAAAATACTCTGAACTTTGATCCAGTTTGGAATGTCAGTCTTTTGAACTGGTGAGATTCAAAGCTTGTTTGTTTTTTTGTTTTAGTGAAAACTTGAGACACTAAAGCAGGTCTGTGTCTGTTACCATTGAACATTTACACAAGCAGCAAAACTCAATAGACAAGGTGCTGGGAAACTGAGACCTCTTTGGGGCAGGCTGCCAGGCCGTTGGCAGTACTRCAGTGACATGTGAGTTACTGTCCTTCCATCTGTGAGGTTCCAATAAAAATTAAAGTCATCTTGACAAAGGTGTACTACCAATCTTGTATCTTTAATTCTTTTCTGCTTTGCAGCCATGTTTCCATCACAAATGCTGCTGCCACATTTAGCTTGGCCTTTTTTAATCCAATAAATTTCAAGAATTTGTGGAAGTAGAAAGTGCTCCACTCAAGTACTGAAATACAAAAAAAAGTCATTGTTATACCCTTGACCTGAATTCTTTGTTTGTTCTATTCTAGTCATCTAGATGAAGTCTASACAGCGGCTGCTGGAGTAATCAGAAAAGTAGGGAGTTCATTTTAACAGAGTGCTGAAAAATCCTGTCTTTTTCCATCTTGCTCATGGATCAYTTAATTGCTTGCTAGAAATTTATCAAAAGAAGAAGCAGTGCTGGTCCTATGCCACAGAGAAATTGTCCTAGTCAAAGAGGAAATGCACACAAATCAAAAGACCAAAGGCAAGGGAGACAAATACAGCAACATTAGAAGAGTAGGAATCTGGTAGCCATAAGAAGAATCAGATTTTGMAATAGGTTTTCTTTTAAGTCTGTTTTGGCTTTGTCCTCTAACCAATTTGATAAGAGAGTACTTCTGAAAGGGATTGGGATGCATGATACACACTGCCTCAGAAAACAAGGAGTTAGACATGATGACAATGAAAGTTGTTTTCATGGGTTTATTTGTAAAATAGTATCTTAAGCACCTTGTACCATGGCTGGTAATTATTTACAGGTGGCTGCTCTGATCCTTTTTCAGCTCAAATATATAGCATGGCTTATATACAGAAAAATTCTAGTTGTTGTCAATGTGGTTGCATTATATTGCTTTGGGGCTTATCTTGCTCCAAAAGCTTGTAATTCAGGCTGCTATGGTTGTAGAATTTGGGTGTCTAAATCACACTGATGTCAGACATAAATAATCATCAGGTGTTAGATATATTGGTTTGAAGTCTGCACTCCTTAGCTATGAATAGATTTGTGACTTAAAAGTGCAGTTTGGGGTTTTGAAAAATGGCTTTCCAATCTTAGTTCTGTATTTCAGTTATATTTCTATGTATTTATTAGAATTGTCTATTAATTAACTTAGTTAAATGATGTACACAACACTGATCTTACTGCTTTTCCTGTAACCTAAGGAGTTTGTTCATGAATTTGTCATATTTCAGCAAGAGGGAATCAGTTTTCCCCTGAAGTTGTTCCAGCTAATAGGCATGAAATTGTCAAGATTCAATGCATTAGCTCTTTGCAATTTTCATTTCCTTTCATGCTGGTTTTTTAAAAATATTTCATGACCACAAAATCTTGTTTCATTTTAAGAGGGTCTAAAATTAAGATGGTGTTTCTGGGTATAAAGCATATAAAACAGTAAAGTGTATGTTTACCAGAATTGGGTTCTTACAAAAGTGATCTCTTGGACTTGAGTAAAACTATTTAATTGAATTACTTCTATTTATGATCAGTAACATGCATCACTTTCATTCTGTTTTCTGGGGAAACATGCTGTTATCATGGAAAGTTGCTATGGTCATATAAAGACGTTTAATAGCTCCTTGTTTTATATTCAGTGCTTTTCATATTTATGCTGAGAAAAAGTGAGCTAAAGAAGAATCTGACAACTAGAATAAGAGGTGTCTGCTGACATAAGAGATAAAATTTTTTTCCAAGAGGTATGTCTTCTAGTTTCAATTAACTTTAATTCCAGTATCAGTTCTCTAAAGTGCTTTATTTTCTAATGTCAAAAGGGGTTAATGAACAGTAATTTCACTGAAGTTAATTGCTCTTTTGTACAGTTTTTTTGAACACTTTCATACAAAAGAATTCAGGATAAGCCTCTGCACTTAGCAGGTAAAAGGGCAGAGATCCTGGTCATCGTTATTTTAATTCTTGTAAATTAATTTGTCTAGATGAATTTCTGTCTGTGCAGCATTTAGGYTAAAGCTAGTTTGTAAGAGTTTCTAATTGATCTTCCTCTGAAGACTAAAAATGTCTTTTCTCTCTCTGTATCTTAAAGAAGAGTGTGTTTGCCCACTTGCCATTCTCTGTGCCCAAGTGTGAGATGTTTTTCTACAACTTTTTCACTTGGTGAATGTTCTATCCCCTCCACATGTGCTCAGTGACAGGATGGATCAAGCTGGTTTGGCAGAGAGCAGCTCCAACTGCCCTTTCCTCTGTGCTTCTCATCCAGGGCARTGTGGACCCCTTGGCAAGTCCTGTCTTTTTGCAAACCTTTGTTTCTCCCAACATTTTGTCATCACAGTTTTTCATATTTAGTTCTGCTTCATGGATAAACACATCACATAGTTTTGGAATTGGTGCTAATCCATACTTAGTGTGGTTAGCAGTGTAGAAGTGCACATATAGCCACAATTGATTAATATTTCCGATTAAGGCTGTTTTTAATCAATTAACATTTGCTTTTAATGTATTCTACACAGCTGGTTTGGATTTGGTGGTGCATGATATTTCTTAGCCAGGCAGCTATCAGAATTTACATAACCCACAATAGGGTGAGTAAAACCTTTCTCTTCTTTTCTTGTTGTCTTTTGCAGATACTCAGATCTTCAGGGACTTAGCTGCTCTTGTGCCAATGTCCCTTAGATTTTTATACTCTAAAACAACCAGTAAAGAATGTGTTGTTACTATTATAGTGATCATCTTTGTGATTTTACTTATAAGCAAAACCAATCACAATTTTGAACCAAGAAGCTTTGTCCTCAGGAAACAGCAGTAAAAGTCTATAAAAGCTCATCTCCATTATTTTTGTCCGTGTAAATAAAATCTAATTCTGGATGAACTATTTTGTTAAAGCACTGAGAACCCTGTTATGCCTATGTGGTTTTTTCCCCTTTTACTTACCCAGGACTTTCAGATTATTTTATCCATTTTCTCTCCTCAGTTTCCTGTTTGATTATGCCACAAATCTTTCAAAAGATCTGCTTCTTGCTCTTTTAATAACTGCKGGCAGGACAAAGATTCACTGAGAATGCAAAACTGCCATCAAGTAATCAAAAAGAAAGAAGAAATCAGAATAATTTTAGAATAGCTCTACATATGTGTGGTTGCAAAAATGTTTCTCAGGTAAGCAACAATTCTTTTGATTTTGTTAATTGTAGGTAGTCTCTGTGCRTAAATTTGAGCTACATCAACTAAGCCCACATTGACATACAGTCCACTTCAGTCAGACCTCTGGGTTTAAGCTGCCTCAGAGAGAACAAATGGCACCTAATCCAGATGACAATTCAGGAGGAAAATAAAAGGCTACAAAACATAAAAACTTCTGAGCAATTATTAGGTCATAAATGGTTGCACTACCTCACTGCATTGGAAAGAATTTCTTCTTACAATCAATCTTTTTTTTGCTAGGAAAATAATAATAAAAATTATTAATATTATTAATAAAAATTATTAATATTATTAATAAAAAAATAATCTAGGAAGCAGAAATGGCATTAGAATTTATTTTACTTCTAAAATACAATAGATTACTAACAAGATCAAGTTTGGTAAACAGATTATGTTATTCATGTGACAACATAGGTGGTGTGCATGTGAGTGAAAGCCAAATTGCTGGACACTGTAAATATAACATTCACCTTTCTCCTCAAAGTGAAGAGCTGAATAGAAGTTTTATATGGCTTTGGCAACTTTTCTATTAATGTTATATAAATAAGATTCAAATACAGAAATGCTTGTTTGCTTTAACAATGTATTATTTTGCAATTAATATTATAAAAATGAAAGACTTACAAGACTTACATATCCTAATTGAAGGAATTATCTTCTAGATATTATTGCCTCCTAGACTAGAGTTTAAAGCCTGATTAAAAAAAAACAACAGTATTTCTCTCTGTTAGAAATATTTTTGTCCTGTATTTGCACTTTGAAAAACTTAAAAAAAAATCTTTCTAAATCCTCAGAATATTGCTTTTCTGCTTCTAATTGTTATAGCARTTTCTTACAGAAACAAAAAGTGAATATTGAGTTTTCAGTTATCATAATGAAAGTTTACTATGAAAATATTATATGTAAACTTGGAAAGTCTGAAGAGATTTTGTACAGGACTGAGGCCTTTTTCCTATTTAAATGAGGTTACAAAATCAGAGCAGAGATAAAGAATTTCTAATATAAACTACTTAATACTGGAATTCATTAAGTTGCTTGGATCAAAATACTGTAGTTGAAAGACTATAGTCTGAGAAACTAATACAAAGAGTCACACATCTAAGGCAGAAGGAAAAGAACTAGAAATATCAAAAGGGCTCAAAAAAAGAGACCTTGACATGGGACCAGTTAAAGAGCATAGGATAGCCWTGGTTTATTATTAATGAATGCTGTGGGCAAWGCAAATTTGGCAAYGTATTTAGGCARTTGTACAGAAACAAAAGAAACCTTCCATATTTGAGTAGCTCCAGAAAGAATCTGATTTCTCTCTTGAATATTAGAATAATGCATTCATTGCCATGATACGTTAGTAAAACTACAATCTTAATGAGGGAGAAGAGATCAATGTGTTTATGTGGTAAAGTTAAGCACAGTTATGCTTCCTTGATAGACTGGAAATAATGCCTTGTGGTTCAAGACAGGCAAATATTTTAAARAAATATTCTCTTAAGAGGTTATCAYGTGCTTATCCAGTATTAATAAATCTTGTGCTTCTTTTGCTACACTCAGTACTGACTACTGCTGAAGACAGAACACCAAATTAGAAAGTCAATGTGGCTAATCTATCCTTAATGTGCCCATTACACAGCTATTTTCTGCAAAGACATTGTTATTACACAGAAACCAGTCTTGATTATAATCTAGAGCACAGAAGAAGGGGGAAAAACAAAAAGAAGAAAGAATTCCTTCAAACGATTATACAAACTGTATATAGCTATTTATTAGTTTTACAGGTTACTTCTTCAAAGAGCAGTGTAGAAGMAATTGCTTTCGTATTTTAGGTGATTTACTGATCCTGGTAAGGTCCATTAAATACTAGAAAAAAATCAACCTTTCATTAGATTCATTAGATTAAATTTCTGTAAATATAATTAAATCCTGTCTTAGATTTGTTCATGTATCAGTAAACTAATTCCATTTAGTCAAACATTTACTTTGAGTCTGAACAGAATTAAATTAATTTCCCTAGCTGTGAACTATAGGAAAACAACATATAATCAATTGTTCAAGCGTTGAGATTATTGACTTAAAAGACAGAGTTACAGCAGAAATGTTTATATATTCATTAAAATGAGTCATTAGAAGAATTGCGCTTAATTTGAGGAACAATTAATTTTCAATTATATATAACAAAGTAGAAGAATAAAAGAACTAAATCTTCTTAGAGAAGGTTTAGTTCCTTCTGCCTCTTGGGGTTTTATTATGAAAACTTGAGTTTTCTCCTCAAATTCCACAGTACAGTTGACAGGGTGAGACTAAAATTAATCAGAATTTGACAGAACAAGGACATCTCTTTTTGCCACTATATGAGTGGAAAAATTTAAATGGAAAGCATCTGAGAGGACTGGGACAAGCACTATTGCCTATGCAGGAGAAAAGCATCAAATAGTTGTCATKTGAATGTTCAAAGCTCTTGAGTCATAAAGGGTTTGTGGCTGGAGAAGAACAAATAAAAATATTTGGAGATTTTTAGCACAATCCTGTTCCATTTTCAATAAGGGTTTGCATYTAGAACAGGAGCAAGACAAGTTATTTCTACAGTCTCCTGTTCTACTTCTGCTCTGAGCCAAGAAGAGGACCCATGAACAAGCCCAGTGCAGAGCTGAGCTTGCCCTGTAGTTGTTTCCCAGGGGCACGAGCTCAGAGCTGCTGGGTGGGTGGATGGGTCCCAGCTCCACACTGGCAATATTCACTAGAGTTTCTGTCTGGGACTGAGTGAGCTTGAKAAAAGTGAAAGAATGCACAGTACAGAGACATGAGAGAGGCTCATGTCTCRTTTCATGATTAAGACTTTCATTAAGAGATGAGGATTCTAGGGCTATTTTAATTATTGAAATAATGTTGTAAAAAGACACAGAGAACATAATCTTCCTGAGTACCCTTCATTTGTGAAAGTCTGAACTCAGATACTTCCCCTCTGCATGGACTAACTTTTGAGGTCCTGTGACAGCCACTCTCCTTGCAGTAACGTTGTGAATCTCAGCCCTCCATTCCATCGATTTGCCTACAAGTGAGTTAGAAACTAAAAAAATCAGGGAATGATTCAGAAATTATTAATTTTGATATGATCTGAGATAATTTTTTTAAAACTACTGCACCAAAAAAGTAATTTTTCATACAACCATATTTTACTTAAGTGCAAAGAATATCTGCCTAAGTTTCTGAACTAGAGGAACACTTATTCTCCTTCAGTGTCTGATCTGAGTCCTGTAAGATTTAATCATAATTTCCTATTGCTTTGAATAAAAGGGATACACCCGTGAATAGAGAATTCATTTTCAAAATGCAAGTCCTACATCCTCACTCAATTTATCTTTAAACTACTTTATTACTGGTATCCTCAGGCTGGCTCCTTCACACTTCTTRTATGTATGGGGGAGTTTGATATCCACTAAATATAATCACAGAAAGACTGCCAACATCACCACTATTGTTCAGTTCTGTGCGTATTTAATTGCAGCAAATCATAGACAGAATAAAATATGGGGCACACTTCAGTATCAAACTCTATGTGTCTAATGTTTAAAGGAATCCTTGTAAGCAAGATTAATTGCTGAACAGTTTAGAATATCAGATAAAACACTAAGAAGCCTGTAAAGATCTGGCTGATATGCAGAATTACTGGCAGGTTAAACAGAAGTGGGGAAAAAAAAAGACTATATTTATCATAACACTTTGTCTTTTGGCACCTACTAACTGAGTCATCACATGAGTACTGAAAGTCTTGAAATGGTAACTCTTAAAGAACATACTGGAACAAATTTTTACTTATGAAGAGTAGCTGATCATGAAGTACAGTAAATCATACTTGTAGGATTCATACAAGGTTTAGAGTCTGCCAGCTTACTTGCCTCAGTACTATGTAAATCATRATTATTTAAGCTGCATAATTTATGATACAAAAAGGAAATAGCTGATTCACACCTGGATAAAAGCATGTAAAATTGATATCTATAAAGAAAAAAAATTTACTTATGTGCATCCATTTACATTGGTCACTGCTGTGTTGTCTAGAGACAAATTCAATTTTATATATTACAACATAAATTTGTAAAAATAAAGGACTTTTCTTTTACCAGAACCAGACCATCCAGTTCAGCCTGTAAGTATATTTAATTTATTTCGGCTACGCTACCCTACTTTTTCACCTTATSAATATTAGGACAGAACTCTTGAGAAGCTGTTTCCTTATGGTTTAACTGGTGACTACATTGTTAATAGACTTAATCTGTATCAGGTAAAAGTTAATATTTTACCAATTTGTTGTGGATTAAAACAGTCTGTTACTATCAAAAAGTGGTGTGAAGAAAATCAAATCCTAAAAGAAATCTAGGACTCTCTACCAATTTTAGTAATTTATATTGTTTGTTTTTTCTTTCTTAGTACAGCAGAACAGTAGGCCAACTATTCTTGTTCAGRAAGAAAAAAAAAGTATTCAGTAAGACTTGAAAAGCCACAAGAAGTAGAGAAACCAAGCCAGAAAGGACATAATGACAGARAAAACAAAACAGAACTCTTGTAGCCTGAGAACAGAATGTGTGAATGAGGCTATGAGGTGAAAGACATAGCTGAGGCTGTAAGAACTTTAGAGAGTCTGCTGAAGTTAACTTKGCATAAACTATACAGCAAATATAAAATGGAAARAAATATTGCTRAGAAAAGGGTCATCTTAGAATYTGTTTRGCAAATTCTGAGACTGAATAACTAAATGAAAACAGCATTAAAATGATGGGGGCTACAAGAAATGTCACTGCAAAAACAATCCTGCCCTCCATCTACTCTACTATTCTGTTTTTAGCAGCGACTCTGAGTGCCATAATGTGTTTTAAAGAATGCTGGAAGATGACATGTGCTAAGCAATTATAAAATCTGCCCTGAGGAAAAAGTTTCTTTTGTCAACCCATCAGTTAGAGGTTTGTTTATGCCTTTAGGCATGAGTTTTATTATTCCTTCCAAATGCTTTTGTTTAATAAGATTTATTATTATTATTATTATTATTATTAGTAGTAGTAGTAGTAGTAGTAGTAGTATTGCTACCGGCACTCTGGAAGCCAAGGATGTCTGCAATGATAAATCCCACCATATAATTTTTTATTTATGTGATAGAAATATACTTTATGACTTTAAAGGGCAACTGGAAAAAGTTTGTGCTTCCAAAGACTTACTGGATTCATTGCTGACGAAACAGAAAGGTGAGAAGAATTAAAAAGGCAAATGGTATTTAAGGGAAGAAATTAAATGGAATGAAAATAGATAATAGGAGTTTCAGCAGACAGTTATCATTCATATAGTCCTTGTGACTGCCAARAGTAAATGTGATAGAAATTAACTATAAACATTTGTTACTTAAAATTGTTTAAAAATTGCATTCACCCAAACTTCCTAAGGGTCAGCAAGACTACTTATTCACCTGAGTTCATTTATATATCCAAGTCTTTGTAAACTGCAGTAGTATCTACAATGAAAATACCCCTATAAGGAGACATTTATGAAGGGGTTTTTTTTTACTGCTTTGGGAAACTATATGCAAGACAATTCAAAATAGACACTACAGTGCCAATAAGRCACTAAGGATTAAATAAAGCCTCACAAATTCTCTTTAAACAAATACAATATACAAGTATTTATGTTTCCCTTTCAATACCTGAACTCTTTGGGGGTATTAGAGTTTATGTAGTAGACAGGAAATGCTCGTATTTTCTACTTAATGAACAATATAATTGATACATAACACAAAAYATGTGTGTAAAGAACAGAAACCTTCAGGTAAGTATCCAGTCTCACAGGAGTTCTGGAGGAAAAACCAAAACAATGCAAGACCAAGTAATTCTATGGCAACCCACACCATCTAATATATTCTGAAATATGTATTGGTTGCAGAAATCCCTCCTAGCCCAAACCTTCTGCATCTAGAAAAAGCAAAGTGAGAGAAAGAACAGGTCAGAAAAGGSTGGATGTCAAAGACAGACCAGAGGAAACAATAATGCAATGACAAATAAAGGTCTTAGCTGTGGTGTATAACCACAGAACTACAGTGGATAGTGAAAAGCTATCTTGCTTCTGGTGATGCTTAGGGAGCAATTATATAAAGATAAYCTTTCTTGAGTTCCTGATGCCAAAGAGCTCTGCTGCTGATGTCAGTCTTTTAAATAGCCTGTGTGGCCTCCAAGCTAGTGACCTAAGAAGAAAAACTGCTATTTTGCCTTCTGTCCACTTTCTGCTGCACTGCCCTTCCCCTGGCTCCTCAAATCCCCATTTGAGATATAAATACCTATCACAGTGGATACTCAGAGGAGCAAGGGCTAAGAAAAAGTTAAAATATTAAGTCACTCTGCATGCTTCCCTCTCAGCTCCCACCTTATCCAGTACTTCATGATCAGAGATACTTTCAATTCTCTTTGCSATTCTATTTTTTTTCCTATGACAAAATCAGGACTGCAAACTGGCTGGTAAGATCTTGTAGTTTAGGCTGTTGTACCAGGTGAAGGACTTGTAAACGAATCCTTATTCCGTTTTTACTTACCCTGGTAACAAATAGTACTGAAATGTGTGTAATATGGGTTCTTTTGTGCCTATTTCTTAATTTTCTGTTTTTCACTTGGCTCGAGCATACGTTTTCTACTGATTACATGACAGCTGGGAGAATTTGCCATTTTCTTTGTATAAAATTTCAAAGAACTTCAACAAGCAGGTAACATTTTATTCTTTTAATTGTAGCACTCATTTAACTCTAGTTGTATTAACAGTTTCAATTATAATGCATGTTAATATGATCAGAGCCTTGTAATGGGTAGACTTTTATGTGTTACGTCACATTTTATATAGTATTGGGTTTCACGCTATGAGGCAGATTTGCCAGAAATGGTTTAACTATGCAAGCAATGAAAGCGAACAAGAGAGACAATATTCTAAGTCTGATAGATATCCAATCATGAACTACTCACTACAAATTTCAACTTGCATTGAAGCAAGTTCTTTTCTAATTTKGAGATCTCTTTGACACCTGCATCTAATTATACCTTCAAGACCCACTTGCAATCAACCCTGATAAACATARGGATAATACCTTAGTTCAATACAGAACTATACAGGAGGAGATCAGGACTTTTCCTTAGCACATGTGCSAGCTTTTTTTCTTTTTTATCATCCTGCAATATGCATATTGCATTTCTCCTTCTGTTTGTTTGCAACTGACATATGTAGCTTTTCACACATATCTGGATTTCTTGATGCACCAGAATACTTTTTCCCCAGGTAGGTTGCCTGCATGTTTATTTTGAATAAAACTGAGTAAAATTTCAATCATGCTTGCCCTGAAATGTCAGAGAAAATTAGATAAATTGGGGAGTTTTGAAACAMATTTGTACTTCCCATATATTGCAGCCTCCCAGCTCAGGTGTGGGAACCGACCTCTTGCTGACTGGCTGTAACTCATCTGGCCAATGTAATATTATGGTGGTTTAGGGTTGAAGAGGTGTGGAATGTTGTAAAGCAATCAGGTCTACTTGCAATGAAATCTCTTAAAAGCTTTTAAAAAGAGTGCAGAATTTTTTACTTGGATGGTGTGTGCCCACAACACAGCWTGGATGGCAAGAATATTTTTCAGGTAATGCATGTATTTGCAGAACTACAGTAGTAAATGCAATCTCATTTTCCAGTGTGGATGAATGGGATTTAGACAGAAAATGTGCAGGGCCCGCTGTCTGTGCAGTGGGCAATGTCACTCAAGTGGTAAATCAATATAACCTTTCTTTTGCAAAATTGTGCACCAGGATGCTTTGGTGTGTAGTCTACTTTTATATGTGAGAGCACCTTCTAGTTCYTTGCCCTTCTAGTCTCCTTGGGCATTGTTGTCTCTGTGGTGGATATGTGGCCCTTCTAACAGAAGTGATGACATCAMTTGCAGTGCTTGTATCAGCTCTCTGAGAAAAGGYCATYACTGTCATCCCAGCCATGTTGTGGSTTTCACCACTTACATAATTACTGAGCTTTTTCCTCTACTTTCCCTAAAGGGACAAATAACAGTGCCTCATAATTTTTTGGCTGCTCACATTCTCTATTGAAGTTGTTGAATTTATGCATTAACCCTTGATTAAAATCCAGCTGTATTGCAACAATCAGGGATTTTATCTTCCAACCAGCAGCCTGTTACCACTGTAAGTGTGAATGCTCTTAGGGATTATTTTAGTTACTAGCTTAATAAGAAGGCTGCTTTTSAAATTGATTAAAATAATTTTCAGTCAATTTTCAACAAATGCCAGAATTTTAAAATAGTCATAAATATGGCACATGGTGGCCATAAAAACTTGCACATCTCTAGCAGCAGGACTCAGCCTTCCTTGAAATACTGATTTGGAGACAGTGAGAGAGATGTTGTGATTGCAGTAAAAATTGAATTCTGCTTGGGTTTAAGACTGTGTCAATAGTAATATAATCCACAGTGTCTGTAAAGTGCTGCTTATTATGCTACCATCAGCTGCCACTTTGCAGAATACCATTAGAGAGTGATATTTACTATAAGAAAATATTCTCAGGAAGCAGGGTAAGCTGCCAAATAAAATCAATGATAGCTCAATTTCTTTAGATGAGTCCAGTTTTGAGATGCARTTGTATCTGTTTTCACTGGAATTAGCTGTGGACAGGGAGCATTCACTGTATATGGCTCTGCCTTAGGATATTGTACAATAAAATATAGTTGGGCTGGAATGCATGAGAATATTGGCACAATGTTTAAACAGATAATAACATTTGCAGATCTGTTGGGACTATGGTTTAGGTGCTGTATTTGTTTCTTCTATGCAGTAATTTTTGACCACTAGATGGGACTGTGCAACTTCATGCAAAACAATATTTGAGAGGTTTTTTTTACTTGCAACTAGTACTTTTCTTTCCCCTGCTRAAGGAGGGCTTTGTCCCCAACCTCTGAAAAGGATAAAACCAGCAGAAGCTCTTGTAAACAAGGATCCCTGTAATTTGAGTGAGAACAAAAAATAACAAACATTACAGTCCATTCAAAGATCTCTAAAAAATCCAGCATACATTAAAAAGCAGTTCTAAAGTTGCAAGAAATCATCTTATCGTCTTGACTGCACTACCACTACTACATATTTAATCTTCATCATCTTTCTYCTTGGTATGCAATTATCTTGGCTGTTAACAGCTGAGCCTGACTCTCTAAACTATGCCTTACAAACRTTTCTTTCTAATCTTTGGCTCAGCCAGGGTTCTATCATACTTTATTTAGATTAAGATGCTGTAAAGTGTAAAATAAATGAAAACTAGTTATCCTTTTCCCAGCTAATTCATTGCATTTGTCTTTTGTTTCACAGTTATTGGATTCACAGTGATCTGGAGGCTGTAGCAGTAAAGCACTTACTACTTTGATGAACTCAGCAGGTTTTATTTCATWTTGAAACAATGTATGGCAGATGGAAAACAGATCTTGGTTGTCTGTTGTGATTTTATGCTTCTTTTTCCTTCCAAAATATTTTTGGTGGTTTGAGTTTATCTTCAACCCCCTCCCTTTGTTTTGCTTGTTCTCCATCTTAGAATAGTAATTGCCCCATGGTTCTTTTCATATGATTTCTAAAGAGGTTGACTTTCATCAGCATAGAACARCACACTTAAATCCCAAGGCTATTTTAATCTTGAATGTTCAGGGGAGGTCTTTGCCATGTGACAGGGGTTGTTGCTRAATTTATTTTTGTTTCTTGTTGGAAATGTGACTTTCAAACTCTGTGACTGTCTTTTAAAAAACTTACTAAAAGGAAACAAAGTKAAACTTTATATTTTGTTTGTGTGTCTGGAATATTTGATAAGAGCATCTGGAGCACACTTACAGATTTYGGACTAACTCTAACAATTTTAGTCATCCTTTTTGTGGCATATACTATCTAATTTACTCGTATATCCACAATGCTTATCTAATTTGTCTTTTACCATTTAAGCTTAGGCACTGAAAGACATCTAATTTTTAGGTTTATTGTTCTCCACAGAGAATTTGTACTGAAATAACAAGGCAAAGGATAGGATCGGTATTATTCCATTTTACCTAGGCAGCACAGAACAGTGACAATACCAATAACATACTGAAATAACATCCAGCTGACATGCACACACATTGTAGAAGAGTGGCTCCTTGAGAAAATGACATTTTGGTAGATGAACCCACCATTGTTACTGAGATACTCTGAACAAGACRAATTCCCATGTTCCAGTAAATGTCCTTTCCTCTAGGGTCTAGACATGTCTCAGAAATGCCTTATAGTTATTAATACAGAGAGCCAGAAACAGAGGAGGCAGAATGAGTAGGTTGTCTTTTACCATTGCCAGGAAGACAATAATAATTAATATGACAATGTAATTAATATGGTTTCTATTTCTTACTGYTATAAATGATGTGTGCATGCCTGTATGCCTGCCATAGATATCTGGGTAAAAACATGCATTCTGTTTATTTAAGGAAAAATTAAGTATGGTTACAATATATGAATTGATATTTGAAACTACCTTTTTAAACCATGACTGGTACTCTTGTTTCCTTGTGGGTGAGGAAATCTTACTGGCAGGGTTCTTTGGCATTTTCAAAGATCTGAGTCAGGAATACCTGACTCAGCAGAAGAGTTGTATGCATGGAGAAAAAGTACAGGCTGTTCTGTGTACATTATAGAAGGAGAGTATGGATGGTACATTCACATAGGAGTGTGTATAAATATATATGTGTGTGTTTGTGTGCACACTTTCATGGGTGCATATTGAAGGCTACTTCTCCTGTCACTGTCCCAAGTGTATTTAGAAAAGTTCCTGGCCTGTCAAAGATTCCTTGAAAAACTGACAGAACTCTTCCAGCAGTGGTACCCTTTTGTTGGCCAACTCTGCATATCCTGCTTCATAATTGGCTTTGAAGGCTTGCTTTCCAGCCCTGCCCCACAAATTGGTATGCACCACGGAGAAGAAAGAATATACAACAGCTGTAATTTTCTAGGCAGAGATGCCTGGAATTGCAACGTGTGCTTACCTGTTTCCCATTTTCTGATCACTGACTGACAGTGGGASGAAGAAGGTCATTTGTGTGTGCAAAGGGACGACGGCAGGATGAGATTGTTTCACGTCTGAACATGAACAGGATCAAGCAAGACCATTCTCAAGAATATTCTTCAGTTTTTCCCTGAGCTTCATGAAGCAGGTATGTGGGGAAAAAAAATCAAGCTTTTTCCTACCTTAAAACACCCTTTATAGAAAATTTTTGCAGTTGTTTTCTTCAAACAATGGCTTAGAGTTTTACAGTTTCCTCCACAGGGAGAGATTATGACTGCTGCTCCTGTTGTTTAACTAAAGTGGAATGCAAGCACTGCTGCTGATTTGGAAATGAGAGACCTATTCTTCCTTATCCTTCATGTTCGCAGGTGCMCGGCTGTTTTATTTAGCCTTGTTGCTAGAGAGAAAATTCTGTCTTTAGGCAGACCTGCTTTTGCATTACAAATCTTGATTTTCAGAAAATACATGATTACTKTTGCTTCTTAGAAATCACATATTCTTATGAGTAAAGCTGAAACATTATCTGTTTCCATTTGTGTATACAAGCTTGAGGTTACATGAGATTCTATGCAAATTTTTTGAAGGTTAAATGATGTTCTTGTGTAAGATGAAAGCTGTATTTTGAGTAACCCCAAATATTCATGTGGAGGTTATTTCATAGGATGAAGTTAGTTATTACTCCTACTCATCAAATTTWTGCAGTGTCTAGAGGTCTGGCATGGACATTTGTGTAACATTACCTGCAATATGCTTATGACATCCAGCTTGTCTCMGCTGAGGGAGCTGAGCAGGTGTTTTAGTCCATCAGAAATCTGGGGCATTGATGGGACCTGCCTCAAAACACCAGTACTACAGTCTGAAGGGCCAACAGCTGTAATAAGTTCTTTAAGGGGGGCAGTAACTTATTAATTTTATCTTATGCAAACTGATGAAAAGGGTTTGATAGCAGTAGTTTAGATGACAATAACTGGTTAACAAGATTGGCTCACCTGTGTACTGSTTTACACTTTCAAACCTTACCTGACTGTAAGATTTAAATAAGTGTCAAGAGATGTGAATGTGGACTTGGAGAAATTCTGAGATTTGTTTGTATTGTAAGTGGATTAACCATGGATTTAATTAATTTTTATAGTTTCAGAACCCATAACTCCATGAACCCTATCTGATGSTGTGGATTTTACAGAGAAATACTTGTCTCAGTTAAAGGCTAAGTGAAGCAAACATCAATATGTTGTATTCTCTGGGGTSTGTAATCATTATAAATTGGGTACTACTCACAGAGAGCCCAAAACACTAACATGTTTCTTCAACAGGGTAAAAGGGTACATCTTCCCATTAGCTGCCTGAGCCTGTTTGGAAGTTTGCAGTGAAAGGAGAAAAATGGTACTCGATAACCTGTGTAAGCCAGGAACAACTTCTGGACTTGCAGRTCCTGCAGGGTTTTATAAAGTGTTATGTTTTGTGATAGTATCAGGGCTAAAAATATAAGACGCTTAAGAATGCATTAATGTGTGTGGTCTTGCTGGAGATTAAGAAAAACAAAATGGTTGAGGAATTTTTTGAGGATATCCCAGTGGACAAAGAACCTCTAAATTGTGTGTAGCACAGAATCTGTAATAAGTAAAGTTGAGGTATGATTCATGCYCCCAAAACAGTTATTTTAATCTTTATGCAGAGAAAAAAAATCCCTGAACAAGCCAAGAAGAAAAAAAACCCCAAGCAAACTGAATAACCCAATCCCAAAATATGGATAGCCCTGAAAATAATCAATAGAGGAACTGTGAGACAAGATACATTCTTTGTAGCTCTAAAAAATATTTAAAAAAAAAATAAGAATCAGATAAGCACGAACAAGAGGAGAAGACTGATACTGATATGGGGAGGGTTTTGTTTGTTTTGGTGTGGAGTGGTGTTTTTTTATGGGGGTGGGGATTGCTTTGGGGTTTTTTTCATGTTGTTGTTTTGGTTGTTTTATTGTTATTGTGATATTCTCAGGTTTACAGCAGATTTCTTTAGGAATAAAAGCTTACTGCATGCTCTCATTCACTGTGCATTTTAGGAGACACTGTTCTCTCAGGCTACCACTGATCAYGTTAAGGCTTAGCCAAGAAAATGCTAAAATGTGCAGATGTCTGAATGTGATGAAAGAATGGTAGAMAAGCATGACTCCAGACTCAGTGCAACTGTGGAAGGGGTTTATCAGAGGACCTGATAAATTAAAGCTTTCTAARAAAAGTGTTAAGTTGAAATGAAGATAACACACTTGGAAAATCCTGTAGAGAAAAGTGAGCAAATGGGCTGTATTCAGCAGACCAGCAGGATGTCTGTAAGGAACTTGGTTGGTACAGTCCTTCTCTCATAYGAAAACCCTGGAGATGTGTGTCCTATGCATCACCATAAATAAGGAAAATTAAACAGACAAATGTCTTTGGCATTAGTCTCTGAGAACAAAAAAAAAATAGTTTGACTTTTTTATTTACAGAAGGTGACTGTTAGATGAAATTGGCTCTAAGCACTTACTGCATTGCCAAAAGGTGGCTGGCAGACAGGATCTAGTGAAGAGTAGCATCATTTTCAGCAGCAAATGCATGTGTTTCCAGAAAACAGGATTTGAGGAAAAATTTGAGATACAGATTCTCAGGCTGCTTGACAGAGGTGGGTGGGTAGCACTCCAGAGGTTTTAGGTTCTATACCTGCCCATCTCATACAAAGCAGGCAAACAGAACTGCCCTGTAAAGGCAAAATGAGGGGTCATTCTTGTATCACAATGTCTTATAGGTGRTAAAACAAGACTGTTATCCTGAGGCAATCAAGTTTTTTACTAAAGATGATTCTATTGAAAGATACATGAAGAGCTGCAGAAGAATATAATAACAGGGAAAAAAAAGATGATGCAGAGCTGAAAAACATCCTAAAAATTTTGTTTTATACACCAAGAAGACTGATATGAAAGAATCTATAAATGATTTTTTCCCATGCATCTTGCATTCCCCTATATGCAAGAATAGGGGATAGATAAAGTAGTTTAAGAGCAACAGTTGTAAATGGCTCCAGTAAAGTGGCTGCTGAAGTAATGCATGCACAGAGAAATTTACGCTTAGGAGAAAATTATTAAACATCTCTCTCCACCTTGYATTCATTTTGGGCTGCTGTTCTCTCTGCCCTCTTAGAAATGTTTACTTACATAAATCTCGGCTGTGCAAATCAAATGCATCTTCATCAGATATTAACTATATTATATATAATAGTTCATAGTGGAGTTTAGGAGATATGAGATGAGCCATTTCCTACCTATTCCTATCTATTCAGAAAAGTGTTCAATTCATCCTTCTCTTGTTTTCCTTGGAACTATGAAATTATAGAGCAACAGAAAAGGGATGTGTGTTGTTACCAGTCGGCAATTTTACCAATCTAAAACTGCAAAGTAGAAGAACRCCTTCCCTTGTTAAAAAGTGATAGGGACTTAGGGATTTACAGTCAAAGATGCAAATCGAGCAGGTATGGTGATATGAAAGCTGCTGAAACAACCTCTCATGGTCACAGAGCTTATCAATCTAGAAATACCTGTACTACTGAATTCTGTGATTCCTAGCAGAACTTCTGTGGAAGGACCACATCAATCAGGTACAGAGACCCTTTGATGGAAGCCTGAGTGCTGATGAATATTTGGTATCCCACAAGCCTTTTGGGATGATCTTTGTGGTTACTAATCCTGAAAGATGGACTGGCCATCCTCTTAGAAGAGTAGCAAGAAGGTGCATTGTTGGCCATGTGACAAAAATAGCTACTCACCAAATCTTCTCTAAAAGCTTGTTTACCTATAGGCCCTGAAAAAATGCAAGATTTTATGTTTGGTAACATAAAGTTTCAGGATTTCTTCCTGCTCTTTCCAAAATGACAGGCTTAGGCTGATAAATTGTTTGATGAGCTTTTGCAGCTCTCTCTGTGGGAGAGGTGGATAACAGCTGGAAGACAGGGGGTACTCTATTTTAGGATTGCCAGGCTGCAGGGAGCATCCCTAAGGAAGTCTTGAAAAATGATGTACTGTCAAGCATTGTGAGCCTGCCTGTGGCTGTCACATCGTGGTATTGGTGGATAGCTGAACCAAGCTTCCCAGGGGAAGGCAGTTCTCTCCTCTGGGAAGAGTGTGCACAGAATGCCTGCAGCTCACACATCTCTCTCTAAGGAATCCTTCACAGCAAGACAATTTTGCACTGAATGCCCAGACCATCCAGAAAGGAGCTTTGCATAAGAAGTGAAGCTGGAAGGTGGAGGATGACAGTAAATACAAAGGGATGTAATAGGCATAGACTATAGGCTTCTGCCATATGCATCCTAAAGCTGCAGGTAGACTGTCCTGTGACAGTCCAAAATGACTTTCTGTGTGTTTTTCCATGTGCTCACAGCCAGGGCTACACAGTCCTGTAGAAGCACAAGAAGACTGACATGGTCAGAGTCTTCTGGCTGATGTCTCAGATACAGGGACATGTGGCTAGTGGGAAGAGTAGCCACAGCCATGTGGCTGCAGAGAGGAGGCACATATGCATGGTTCTGGCAAGTGATGTTGGCTGGACCTCATCACASCAAAGTCTGGCCAGCTTGCTGATTTACAGAGGAATATTTCATTTTGTGGCTGAGAAAGCTGGACTTGGGATCTAAGCAGAGTGGAATGTWGTCTGCAGAYTTCAAAAAGCTTGGTGGGTCTGTARGTGCAGGTGTGGCTCCACTCCTGTCATTTTCTGGGTTTAGGGGAGAGGCAAAACGTTGCTGCACTCATTTTGTGTTTTTCTGGCAGTAGGATGTGGATAGTGATACTGGTGTGTGTAGCCATACTGGCCTGTGGGGTGAAGTATGTCTTGAAAGATATAATTCCTAGTGCAGGGAGTGACCAAAGTGCCAGGAGTAGTAGCAGCATAATTTAAAGGACTAAGTGCTAACTAACATTCATGCTCAGGAATAACAGGATGCACTGAAAGAGCCCACTGTGATGAGAGATTTGGCTGTGCAGACACAGCCAGGGTTAGTCTAACAAAGCAGTATATATCAAGTTTATATTGACTTGATTAATCCTTAGTGCAGTCCAAAGCACAGTATTTCACTTCAACTGGTGGACATAATGATTTCAGCAAAGCAAAAGTRAAGCATGTTTGTGTTATGAAAAGCCATGCAAAGTTGAAGTTATTAATTTGAAAATGCTAACACAGTAGTGTCCGACTTCTTAATTGTTTTTAAAAATTTTTAGAAAATGTTATTTATTTGCATAATACTATGGACATKCTTTTGTCTTGTTCAGTCATGCATGTTTTGATGAAAAAAATGAACCAAATATTGAAACTTGCTTGTACATTTARTAGAACCACAGAACCATTTAGGTTGGAGAAAACCTCTAAGAACATTGAGTCCAACCAYAGTCCTCACASAGCCAAACCCACCATTAAACCATGTCCCCAAGTGCCACATCTCCACACCCAGGAATGGTGACTCAACCACTTCCCTGAGCAGCCTGAGCAGTTTCRATGCTTGGTAACACTTCCAGTGAAATATCTTTTCTTAATATCTAACCTAAATCTCCYTGGTGTGACTTARGCCATTTCCTCTTGTCTTATTGCTTGTTACTTGGGGAAGAGACTGGCACCCCCCTCATCCCAAGCTCCTTTTAGGTAGCTGTAGAGACTGACAAAGTATGCCCTGAGCCTCCTTTTCTCCAGCCTAAACAACCCCAGCTCTCTCAGCTGTGCCTCATCACACTTGTGCTCCAGATSCTTCACCAGCTCTGTTGCCCTTCTCTGGACACACATAAACCCCTTRYTGTGAGGGGCCCAGAACTGAATACAGGATTTGAGGTGTGACCTCACCAGTGTCAAGCAAATGGGGACGATCCCTGCCCTGGTCCTGCTGGCCACACTTTTGCTGATACAGGTCAGGATGTCATCCTTGGCCACCTGGGCACACATTGGCTTATGTTCAGCTGCTGTTAACCAGCACCCCGAGGTCTTTTTCCATTTGGAAGCTTTCCACTCTTCCCCCAGCCTATAGCACTGCGTGGGCTGTTGTGACACAAGCACAGAACCTRTTACTTCATCTTTTGAACTACTTGCAATGGGCCTCAGTTTATCAATCCAGCCAGTATAGATCCCTCTGTAAAGCCTTCCTACCATCCAGGAGATCAGCACTTTGGTGTTGCCTGCAAACTGACTGAGAGTGCATTCAATCTCCTTGACCTGATAATTGATAAAGTTATTAAACAGGACTGTCTCCAGTGCTGAGCCCTGGGGAACARCACTAGYGACTGGCCACCRTCTGAATTAAACYCTGTTTACCCCATCATCATTGATCCTAGGATCAATTTAAAATTTGAATTTACATTGTTTAATRACTTGCCTCACTGTGAAAATTTTGTGTGCACTCCTGTGCAGCCAAGACTTAACAGGAGACCAAGGCAGTCTTGTATCATGGATGATGTGCTCCAAGGGTATATGTGAAAAAAGAAATGACAATGAAAAGAAAAAAAGGGTTATTTATTTGTTATGCTTTGGTCATCTTGCTTGCTGTAGACAAGTTGTATTTATTTTGCTCTGACCTAAAGCAATTTCTTTGGTAATCAACACTGAGAAAAGAGCATAAGGCAACCGTGAGCACAGGATTCATGGGGTAGTACAGATGCCATTCCCAGCAGGTTTTCAGTGAGTGAAAATTCTACTCATCTTTTATATCCAAGAGCAATCTTCTCTGGCTTTGCCACGCAGATATTTGCTCTCACTGTCTTACATAGCAAAATAGTGACTATGATGGTTAAGAAGTGTAATCACAAATTCTCTGCATCAGCAAATTTTATTCTTTTCAAAGGACCTTATGCATTTTCTGTTCAATACTGAAACCATAATAACTGCTTTTAAAGAAGTAATTTATCACTGAGAAAAAATATAATCTTATTTCTTTAGTGTTTTATGTGTGTTCTTAATCAAAGTTCAGCTCTTACATTTGATGAAAAACTAATACTTATTCCTGTGCTTCGTAATGAAAATGAAATGACACGTATAACCTGCTTTTTTGAATTCCCACAAGTTGGGGTTTTTTTTTTGGATGAACTTCAAGTACAATAGAATAGTTCATTTCTGAAATCAAGAGTTTTTCTTTAATGGCTTTGATTATAGCCTGTGATGATTCCTGGGATAGGATTCTAACATAACTAGTTTTGTCCTTAATACATTAAAACCTCATCAATTTTGCTTAAATTATAKTCAAGCATGAATAATAACTGGTAGAACTGTACTAGTTGCTGTGGAATCATGGTGGAATAAGGAAGATGAGATCCTTTTATGGTTCTGACTGCACTGTTCAGCAGGAACATTGTGCAAATCACTTGATTAATAGAGACTGATTCTAAACAAAGTATAAACAAGAGAAAGTCTCCTAATTAGCCTTTTCAGCATACAGTGTAAAGGAGGGTAGTTTACTATGATACTGATTTTTCATTAGTAATATTGTCTCCTCCCTATCTCTTACACAAAATTGCACAGAATTTGAGGAAGAAATATAAAGGCATGTTTTCATGGCAAGTAGCATAGCTTTATGCTTTTTATCGTCAAAGAAGGAACTGTCTCAAGATTAGTCCAGAGAACTGAGGCAGCCAGTGCATGGGCTGTTCTTCACATATGGCTTCTGTTCTGATGTATATTTGTATATTCACATGGCTTATTGTATATTTGGTGAAATTTAAACCATGTAACTGCAGTTAGTTCTTTGTATTGTTGTGTGATTTATGTGGGGGGGGGACCTCTGTGAAGGATCAGTAGGAATAGCTTCTCAATACTTTGAGGTAGAAAAGTCTCAAGATTGAATACATCCTCTCTATTTTGACATGATTTTGCTCTTTTGGGTCATTGAACTTTCTGACTTGCTTTTTTCATTGATAATTTGCTCATAAGCTGTCAGTCTTTTTATTAGACTTTCCCCCTTCTTTTTCAATAGCTTAACCTTATATAGGTTTTAGTTCTAGACACTTTTACAACAGCTGAGTTAAAAGTGTACTTCTCTGCCTCCCTGCTGCTCTCCTTGGGCACATCTTTTAGTGTGTAAGTCAGCCTGCAGCTTCACTTCYCTTTGTGATATGCTGTGGAGGGTGCCAGGTCTGAGGTGCTTTAAGCCTCAGAGACTTGCTATGTTTGATCAAGAAGGGTAATTACTGAGCTACTTATACTTGAGTTTAAATTATACCATCCAAAGATAGGTTAAGACACAGGCAACTTGCTTTCCCTGCAGCCATTTAGYATCTCAGTCTAAATCTTTATTCACTATTAATTAATGACTGGAAACCAATACACTGATTTTATTGATACCATGATGTAAAGTCCTCCCTTTTTTTCTTATATATAATCTAAATAATTTCCTAACTTGGCTGATATAATTAGGCATAGCAGTTCGAGTCATGATTTCTGACTAGAAAAAAATCAGGGGAAAAAAAACAACTACAGGATATGACATCTTTCTTTTACATTATTTCTTATTGATGACAGAATGGAAATAAAATGATATGGAGAATATTACATTAAAAGTTGAGAAMACACACAAGAAGGACCCAAATCCAAATATATAAAGGAGAATTCTGTGAGAAAAGATTGAAGAGATAGTGAAGGAAAGGTCAGGTGTCAATACATAAAGAAAGAGACGTGTAAAAAGGGCAGGAATCAGGAGAAGATTGTCATATGCCACCTGTTGGGCAGTAGGTTTTTTATCTCAGGTGTGTAATACTTTGAAATCAGTGATAGTGAGACTAATGTAGATGCATGACTGAAATGACCACTCTACCACTGTGTCTTGGGTATAACTTCAGACTTCTTAATCCTAAAATGTCATGGGCTAAATTGTAGTCTATTAGGTTTGTGTACATYGAGTAAAAACACTTGCATTCAAAGAAATTACAGTGGCTTCTATTCAGAGAAAAAACTTGGTTTGAGGTCAACATTATAAAMTGAAATAAAACAACTGACAGTTCAGAGTAAAGGAAAGCACTRAAGGTGAAATCCTACACCCTTGGTTTTTATTACCAAAGAGGATCTATGAATGCAGACTATCTTTTCTGCTAGTCATTAAATGAGTAAGAAAATGTATCTGAGAATATAATTCTATTTTGGTTAAACACAAATCTTTGACCTTGCTGCATTATTCACTCTTTGAAATTGAGGAATTCAGTAGTATTACATTATATATATGACAGTCTTTTAATTTTTTATTGGTACTTTTCTCCCAATGTTATTTTAAAGTCAACAGCTAAAAAAATATTTAGTTATTAATAATAGTTTTTATTGCGTATTTGTGCCATAATCAACTGCTGTTAGAGATGTAATTTGAAGCATTTTTGTTTACTATGTTTTTCTTCAAATTTCCTAGAGGTACTTTTTCGTAGGGGAAAGCTTACTAAGCATGAAGTTTAACTATGCCAGAAAAGAGAMGCAAATACAAAATATAGGGTGTGAAAACTGTGCCTGATAAACTCACTGCTCTCTGGTCATAATRTCAGAATTAGTTGCTATGAATATGATATTGCAGGGCAAACAGTTTCAGAAGTTTGTTTTTTTTTTTTTTACCAAAACACTGGGTAGAGTTTGTTTCTTACAACAATGTAATCCATAATTACTTTTTACAAAGTTAARAATTAAGACCAAAATCCCCATCCTTTAGGACTTCAGTTAGTTAGAAAAAGAATAAATATTATGATTGTCARTGCCTTCCTTACACTCGTGGGAAGGTACTATTCATTAATGATAAAGCAAAAGATACTGTTGCTGTCMACATTTATTTACCTTGTACTCTGAACTTTATTAAAAATGAACAACAACAACAAAAAAAAAGCAAAATCCCAGCACACATTACATATTGTATTTTCACAATTTTACTATTTGAGAAATAAGGTCAGGAATKGATTCAGATTTCATACATTTAATAAAGTAACTGTCGCAAACTTTGAAAATTTAAACAACATTTGGCATTTCACCCTTTATTTGAATAAGGGCTGATATTAGCTTTGGATTACTGATATTCCCTTATAGCCAAAGCTCTTCGTTTGAGATGTAAATTTCTTTTCAGCTTTACTTAGCTGTGAAATTTCCTGGACAGTCTTGAACACTCTCTTGTCTTTTGGAGCAGTCACACAAAAATGGATCAAAACACTGGAAGAATGCAGTAAATGGCAGTGAAACACCAGGCAAGAATTGTATTAGAGCACAAACAATAACATGCCATCATTCTGGATGCAAGGTATTCTCTACTGCCAGTAGAGTCTAGTAAAGGTAAAGAGCTATGGTGAGTTGGCCAAATTTGGACCACTGATGGTGCTCCCTCACAGCAACTGTGTTATGAATGCAATTGCACTTAAATTGCTTTTCAAATGTATTGAATTAGTGTAAATCATACTGATAAAATGATGRCTCTTTTTTAGCTAGGTTAACACGCATCCAAATATTTACCAAAATATTTAAGCTATAACTGGCTTTGAGATTTAAGTTGCACTAGGTAGTTTTACTCATATTCCTCAGAAATGCCAAACTTAATTCCCAATTGCCAAATTCAAAGGAGGCAACCTTTCTTCAAATAGCTAACATCCTCTTTAGACAGTTCTTCTCTTATTCACAGCATCATATGTAATATTAAGTTTATACTTGAAAAAGTAAACTGATGAGGATTAAATATTACATTTATCCAATAATATTATAAATGGCAAATTTGATGTATTTTGCTTCCTTACATTTTTAAAACTGAAAAATTCAAGTATGTGACTGATTTTTTTATGATTCCGTCTTGGAAATATTGGAATAACAATAACATTATTAATTCCAGTCATTCTATGATTTTACTGAAGGCTATTTGAAAGTTACTTCAGAATTTGCAGAGCAGAATTCTGGTCTGGACAACTTGGAAAAAGTGGCACAGATTCCCTTCATGTTTAATACTTTTATGAAGACTAATACACAGCTAACCCGAACTCCAATGGGGCCTCTACACAGCTGTGCAAAACAGCTCCTACTAATGGGTCACCAWAATTGCTTTAGGTGCTTTTCCAGTAATTAAAAACAGACAGTCAATAAYATTTTCCGCAGTTTCTAAAAAAATTTAGTAGTTGCTACTTGTGTAATGAAACACTGATACACTAGTTTATAAGATGACTTTGTGAGTGGGTAAGGACAAAAAATGATTAGAGGAAAAAACCAATCTTGATAACATAATCTCTTCCATTTAAGACAAGATAATCTGGATTTACAGCAGCATAGGAAATAACATTTAACCTACAATTCATAACTCTTGATTTTGAGTATTAAAGAGAATGAAGGTCTCAGTCCAGAAGCTCCAGAAATATTCTCCATAATTTACATTCATAATCAAACTTTTCCTGCATACAGTTGCTCCTGATTTTCTTTTCTCCCACCCCCTCTACTAACWGTCTAACTTGCACTGTTAAAGAAGAAATGCTGCAGATTTGCATAGGTCTAGATGTGCTTCTCAATTAGATCAATACACCCTCCTTAATAATTTTAGAGCTTTTGACTAAGATACTACAGTGAGACAGGTTCTGTCTGTTCCAGTTCTGTGAATAAGTGACAAATTAAGGGAGATGTATACAGCAATGTTGAGTTTTGAAGAACTTAATTTTTAATATTTTGTCTTTTTCACAGAATCTCTACGTTCTCAGAGTAGTGTAAAGTTGTTCAGTGCAGGGTTATAGGAGCCTGTATACGTAACAATTTGAAATTCTTAAACWACTCTTAAGAAATGCTTAAATAAAGCATGCATATTTAAATAAAGTTTTGATTTTTATGACCTGTAAATCCTTCTTTGTATGCACTGTATTTTTATATTCTAAAAGCCAATGTCAGTACTTTTTCATTTGCACAAAAAATATGTTGCTCTGTGCCTGGCAGCTCAGATGGTAGCAAATACAAAATTTGAGAGAAGTTATGAGTCTTCAAGTACTTCAAAGACAGGTGGATATGGGGAGAAACCTTGAGTTCTTTTTAATGGTGTGATTGCTATAGGAGAGGTTAAAAGGTCCTGCAAGCAACATTGTCAGCTGACTGCATATTTTCTTGATCCTGGCAGAATTCAGTGAAAATTTAGTCAGCTTTTTATTTGGTGCAGCTCTGCTCAAAACACTTCTCTGGATATAACAGACCTGAAACACCTAAGTTCATTAAGGAATTTAGAGATTAGAAGGTTGTGATTTCATTAGGCATTTCCTAAGAAGAATATAGAACTGTACATAGGAATGTCTTTTTGTAGCTTTGTCTATGCTGCTTCATTGTCTAGGAATAGCCTTCCAGAGGCCACTGTGTGGAGATGAATTGGTAGCTGTAGCTTGTTCAGTTGTTAGCATCCAAACCTGCAGCCCCCACTTTCAATGTAGGTGGGGCATATATTAGGAAAAAAAGTCCCAGTGAGGTTCTATAATCCAGGGTGGTTGTAAAATTCTTAATTTCTTCCTCCAGGAAGATTCTGGGCAAAGGATCTTTGGAAGGAAAGGGGAATTAAATTGGCTTGGTCTCCATTATGAGTTTATAGGAGTATTGGCAAATAAAGATGAGACTAAATGATGAAGCAAGGAGATGTCTCTCCTGTTTTTCTTAAAATAATATTTAAAATTGGTTTTTTGCTGAATGTGTAGTATCAGTTGAGTGACACAAATTATCCACCCTTAGGTGGATAACTTTACAGTCTTAGTAAAACTTCAGTATCTACTGGCATTCAATCCATCAAAAAGATGAAGTGGTGTTCAGTGCAATCATGATAATTACATCCAAGGGGTTAAAATCTATTTCRGTGRTGCTTTCTGGTTAATGGGATTGATTTGACCCTTCTCTTGCAGATATCCCTACACTAATTTGTACATWATGTCARTGCTGTTCTCAGGATGTGTTTTGGTTGATTCTCCAGCAGAACKTATGCCGCTGCTGATCCTTTTGATGAAGCATGTGTAAAGTCAGGGAGTTCTAATACAATAAACTGTGGTAAGACAAACATAAATCACTTCTGTGTGTGTGCATAAACCTCTGCCTTCTATTTTTTCCAGTAAAATCTCTGAAACCCAAACCCACATAAATCTGCATCCCTCTGTGAAAGACACACCTGWTTTAGAGCTTGTCCTTATTGAACAATGACTCATTTTGTTTATCACCTACATGATTTGTCTGTGGAATACCAAAGGCACCTTATACTATAGAAAACATACAACTTCTAAGTGATACTCAACAGCTGGGGTGTGTGCTGTATGCAAGTTCTTATTGAGTATTTTGTTCATTTACRTGGGTGTAAAATAGTTGTGTACAAAAAATGAGGATTTTATCTTGGATAGAATTGTTKACAAAWTKKKTTTTTTTWWWAATAATAAAACTCAAAGGGTCATCTCATAGTCTTTATCTTCTACTACTTCTGGCTTATATTTTGATTTTAGACCATGTTTCTAATTCATGCCATATTTACTTAAGTACAGCTAAACAACTATTTTTAAATACATCATACTGCAGGTGAAAAGGTAAAACAGTAAAGTGGTGCCTTATGAAACTAGTAGAGCAAGGTAAGGCTTATCTGTACATTGTGCACTAACAGAACTAAGAAAAAGAGAAATATATATAGCAATATTTTTCCTTGAATTGTTCACTGTAGTATCTTGAATGTCATTTTAAGCTGGTGGATGTAAATCAAAAGAGATTGTTTTCAATCAAGCTAGGAAAGAGGCCTAGATTTATCTGGATCCTCCAACCTATTCTTTGCTAGTTCCATAATACAAAAAATATCTGTGATTTATGTGGCAGGGTTTAAAGTAATAATTATAGAGGATATATTGATATGCCAATTAATATWTTTTTTACTCTGGAAATAGAACAGGAAAGACAATAGCAAGTGGCATAGATTTAAAAGAATTTTAATATTTCTTTYCATAACAAATATTTCCCTGGAATCTAGAATGCAAACCAGTCTGTTTTGCTATAGATTTCTCTCAGATCAGTTTGACTTTGGAGTCTAGGAAGGTTAAAAGTCATCCTGAAGTCTTTCTCTGAGGACAGGTATTCAAAGGATCTTTTGCCTCYGTTTTCATTGAAATTGTAGAAGTGCAATTACTTTTTGAGACTGTTTTGCCTGTGTCAAATTCTTCTTAAATCATTCAGTTAATATGAAAATAAGACACTATCATCAGTAYAGAGAAAATTATTGAATCTGCTTGGTGTCCATGGAAAAAAAGCTGATGTAAACCAATGGGCAATTTATGATAAAAGTTCTTTTTTTAGAATTTAGAGGTGAGGAAGAGGCTCCCCACATCTGCAAGTTGAATTTAGCGTATCAGATGTTATTTGTGTAGTCACATTAGTTTGTATTTTAAATGCACTGTAATGTTTACCAATAGATTTCTGTGTTGCCATTTTATTTTCTGCCTTGAGACCTGTTGCTATTCTTGTTAACGCTCTTGCTTTTCTAAGAATGAGAATTGATGTTACTATCACTACCAGGTATCTAGAGGTCATCCATTTCAGACTCAGAATTGATGAAATCAATTTCTACTTTCTGCTTGATAACAGGAACAAGAATATCAGGAGATAGAAAGAAACATAACTGACCTGCATCATGTTAGTTTTTCTGGGTGTCTCAGAAACACTTTTCTGCAATCACTTTCAAAAAACCCTGGAAATGTGAGATTTGCAACAAACTTTTCTCTCAAAACACGTTTCACCTACCCCCTCGACTTCAAAAATATTTTATTCCATTTTGTTGTGCAAAGTGCTGTTTTCAGTGACAGTGYTAAATAATAGTCTACAAAAACCATTTTGGAACATAAATGTTAATGTGCTACTGTCGTGACTCTGAATTATAGTGATCTTTCATTTCACTTCACTTATCTGTGTGTTGTTAGAATGCTTTATTATAACCAAGGCATAAACAGTGCTGAAGCCACACTGATTTCAAATAAAGGGATGGTGACAATTCCTGCAGTTATGAGTTACTTTTCTGCATGGGAGTTTCTGGCTAGTGAGCTGGAAAAAGAATATTATAAGTGATAAATAATGAGCCAGAGAACCACTCATCCATCACTATATTTTGCARTGATAATTTTCTAATAAGTAGGAGTCTGTAATGCCTCAGAACTCTTCCCTGTGTTCCTTAAGACATCTAATTATTCAGTRTGATACTTTTTTCAGACACAACTAAATTCAAATACGAAGATTTGTTTTGAGACTGTGGAATACAGGTATAATCTTATCCCTTAATTTTCTGAATTTTAGTTCATTTACTTAATAACTTCTACAGTCATGCTAAAATGATAACAATGGACATTTAAACAGTCATTTAAATTATACATAATTTGAAAGCTACAATCAGAAAAGGAGTCCTTTGTAGTAGGTAACACTGAAGTACAAAACTAAAACTATGTCAATATGAAATTCTAAGAGGAAGGAAAATAAAATAASTAGAGGTGTCTGAAGTATTGTAAGAGCAAGATCTGAAAGAGGAAATTTAATTTTTTTTTCTTTTAGAAACTACTACATAGTTCTAGAACAAAGAATTGTGATAACAGTCTGCACCTTCYGTATTGGAGCTGTTTTGAAGCTGGAGTTGATGCCACTGCTTTCTCTACCCATCTTTTCTTGTYCTCTGGCCAATGGAACATATGAAGGGAGGGTAAAAACCAGAATMCAGGCATCAAACAGTTATCTTTCACAGCCTAACAAAATACGAATTTTGCCGTGGTTAATTTAAGTAGATAGACTTTATATTGACCTGACTTCAGCTTGAACTGATTTTAGCTTCTTTTAACACTTTTCTAGAGCTGACTCTTGCTTATCTGCTTTAACTTAACCTCATCCTTGATATCTGACACGTGTAAGGGAGTAGATTAACAGGTCTAACATACCAGGTAGTGTGGTAGTCCAGCAAACAGTCCTTTGTGCCAACTGAGACAGTGGCAGCTTATTCTACCGCTTTCAAARTTCATCTGAAAACCAGTGCAGGGGGCATAAGGGAGGGGAGATAGACTGTGATGAGAAAATACTTAAAAATAGATTCAAGGGAATGCAAGAGCAAGGAGGAAAAGACCCCGGTGAGCAGCATTGTGGATAATTACAAGTTTTGGTAACTCACAGTGAGATGTCACAGGATAGCTCTGCCTGGRTAAGACCAGAAATCACCAATCTTCTGACTTAGGAGGGCATTGGAAAGGAGAYTATAACATGAGAGAAAATTTAGTAGATAGTATTTTTTCTTTCATTACAGTTTTAAGGCTTTTTTATTATTATTAATAGACTATTGATCTTATTGTATCTAAATTAATGAGAGTATTATACTTTGAATAATTTAGATGCTATCTGAGCTAACAGTAAATTTTTGGTTTCACTTAAAAAGTATGTTCTACTTTTACCAACAACACTTAAACCATAACAAACACTTTTGGTAAAGCCTTTATGGAGACAATGTTATCCTGAGCCATGCTGAAAAATGTTTGCCTCCCATTTTTTTCTGCCTCCAAGGTTTAGCCTTGGGGAAAGCTGTGGGTATACTGGGCTGAGAAGCAGTGTGTGGTGTAAGAGATTACAAAGCTAGAGAGAGACTGCTGCAGGAATGTGAGGAACAGTTCTTGCTGTTAGAGGAGCCTCCTGGTATGGCCAATGGGATTCAATTCAGACTGTAAATTATTCTAAAATATTCAGAATGCCTGTGAAAATGCAGTTTTGGAGAGGGTTGTACTCTGTATCTAGGGATTAGAGAAAGCACAAGAGGGTTCGGGATTAGACAGTGAAAGGCTGAGGAGTGAGGTTGCGTTGCTTTTCAGTCTTGGTTTGGGAAGATGCAGAAGGGGACACAGGGAAGGCAGGAGAATGTAGTTGGATGCTAAATGGATTTGGACTGTAGTTACTAGAGCAAAGTTTGATAGTTGAATGGCACAATTTTTTCCCCCAATTGTTTTCTGGTTAAAAAAAAAGAAGAAAGAATGTCACATTTATTTCTTTGCAAGTCTGGAGAACCAAGAAGTTTTWAAATGCTTGTACCACTTATTTTATCTTTAGATTTGTACAAGAATCTGGGACTGAACACCGTGTTCTTGTTTCTTGCTACTTGTTCTACGTGTGTGACAGTCCGACGGTTTTGAACTTTTTGCATCTCTCAAAGGAGAATCCTATATTCACAGGGCTTTCTTTTATGAATTCCCTGATGTCTCAAACATRCCAAGTTGCATTTTTTAACCCTCTCCACACCACCACATTTTCTCCTGAATGTCTTTCATTTTCAGTGATATAGTCAGCCCTAATTGGTAATCAGTGCTTTCCAGGTAGAAGGGGAGTAACACGTCCAGCAGTCATATCACCTCTATAGGTTTTAGGGACCTATAACCCCCCATTAAAATATTTTCAGATTTCCTGCCTAAGGGAAACCCATGTACTACCATATGTAACCATCACACAACTGGACTTATGGATTAGTGGGAAGGAGCATGTCCTGGTAAGCTCTTTATAATAGGGTTTCATTTGAAGTATTTTCTTCAGATAGACCAGGATTGATGCACTATTATTATTCATCGGCTTTAGATGTGGAGAAGCTTGACACAGTAAGAATAGCTRTGTAAAATTTAAAAACTGACTTAGAAATGTATCTCATGTCAACATCAAACTTGGTTTTAAAAAAAGTTGTCGTMGAGTTGGATTGCTGTATTTTTAAAAAATTCTGGTCTGGTATTGTTACATTTTGAACAACTGAGCTGGACCAGAACTTGATTTTTTTTGTTYGTTTGGATTTTTTTTATTTTGTATTATGAAAGACACTTTTAAGGTAAGAGTCCTACATAAGACTCATTTCTTGGACATGCTTAAAAGTGTGGAAATTTTTTTCACCACCTCACAAAACTCAAGTGACGTATCCTTCCATGACAGACCACCCCAAAGGACACAGTGCATATGCTTTCCTGACTCCTTTGTGTATATTTATCTCTCCAACAGCAGAGCTTTCCTGAACACAGAAGGCTCACATGAGCTCTTACGATCCATTTTTTAAATTATGGTAAAAAAATRAYRCCACATGAAATCTGAATTTGCTGACCTAAAATTCCTGATTWCAAGTGGAATGAGAAAACAATTTTAAATCAGTAAGTAGTTCAGTGRTGTACTTCCACTGKYAGAAAATGTATGTGAAATARGGTCCAGATCCTGTTAGACTGTTGATCAGCAAAAATGAAATTCTAGTTTTCTCACTGTATTTGTTGAAATCCAGATACTATGAAAGTAACAGAAATGAAGGAATGTATTCAGAGCAATTAATTGAATTTTGAGGAAAAARCAAGGGATTTAACGTATTTTTAACATTTCAGACTTGAAAAAACATTCTTTTGGGGTTTYGCTCTCAGTTTTGACCTGAGTTGGATAGACATTTGTGTATACATAACTGCAGAGAAATTTTTGAACATTAAATTATTCTTGRAAATAGTAACTATTATTTTTGCACTTCTATAAGTTTTTTAGCATTATACTAAAATCATTCCTATAAACACCTTCTAGAATGAAGGCTCCAATGCAGAATTTCAGCAATGATTAAATTACAAGCTTCTGGAAAAAAGTGTTTGTTGTGGAAATGCTGATACAACGTTAACGACAAAAGCTGTATTGACAAAATGAACAGGTTTGATATTGGGTCTTAAAATGGGTTACAAACTTTTTTGTGCAGTAGAAGTGATAGTGATGGCATGACTAATTYATTTACCTTTTGTAACTGTAGATAATCATATACATTTGTTCAGCTGTTAAAATTCACTTACAATTGTTTTAGCATTCTAAAATAAAATGTGTTCCTGTTCCAAAGTTATAATGGACCTGCTAATGGGGTATTGACTACTGCTTCTTGTCATCCATCTCCTGGTGAAATGGCGATCATTACTTTTCWCTAAATAATTCTCRGTTTTCTACACATTCACATAAAATTCCTTTTACAAGGAATGCATTCCACTCGCATTTGAAGATAGCTCCAGCTACTGTTCAATAGTTATTTTCTGTATAGTATAACAATACATTTTCAGGGATTTGCCAGGGTTAAGAACCCTTTTCTGAACTTTATGGGGTTTGTCAACTATATGCATGTCTTCAGATTTGAAATGTAGCTGCTTTTATTAGAGCTCATATTGCCTTCTGTTTCCTGGCCAATCCCAAAAATCTTGCAAAATTTACCCACCTTAAATGTTTGTGTATGGTTGAATCACTGATGACTAAAGTCAAGCTGCATTTTACAAAGAGATGCTTAGGAGTGAGCTGTAGTGCTGTCTGGGGTTAAAACATTTCCCTGGGATTGCACTGTTTTCCTAAATTTGAATGCATAAAATCCGTGCTTCAGGTAGCAGTGTGGCTGAGCACAGAGACACGATTATTTTATAATAATTTTAGTTCCTTATAAATGTATTGATTTATACTGGAAGAGCATTTTCAGAAAGTTTTAACAGTCCAGTTCATATTCTGCTTAAACTGCCCTTTAGCTTCSTGATGAGCAGCTTTCAACAGGGCTGTAAAGAAAGGATGAGAATAGAGAGTAGAGGTTTTAAACGTTTCAGTTTTAGAGAGAATCTGTTCAGTGTTCAGAAATTTTCGAGATTTCTAGACAGGGTATAGAACCTCTAACCAAAMCAAAGAAAACTCTTTGTTGTATAAGTTTAAAGTTAGCTTTATCTATGATCCTCCACTAAAAAACGTTCCCAATTCCTGACCTGAGTTCCCATGGCAATCTGTAGCAACTCCAAGTTAAGAGCTAAAAGCTCTGTGTGCATGCTTTAAATGTGAGAGTTCAGCTATGAGATACTCTTTGTAGTGACTGGCCTTTATTTTGTTACAACTCTTACATTCTGAGTTTTCTCAGCAGTTGCATGTGTGAGAACTGGACATATTACATAAAAAGTGAACTTACTAAATAAACATACTACTTTTCTTTTCTTTTCCTATAAAGGGATTGTCTGAGACTTTGGTGTAGTCTTCCAGCCTGCCTCTACGGTAAGCTTTTACAGATATTTTTTCTCTACTTAAGGAATTTCTATCATGTTAGAACATAATGARTCATGATATGGTGCAAATCATAGTTCCTCATGTTTAATCAGCTATAATCAAGTAATTCTAGTTGATACTGAGAAACAGACTTAARAGTGGTTGCCATGCACTACTGCCCAAGAAACACTGAAAAGATATTGTGATCTGCATTCTAAACTTATCATACTAAGACACTAACATTGTCTTTCTGATTGCCTCTTCTTATGAGTCCACATAATAAACACATGTAACATGTAAATAAAAAATTTGCAGGCACAGACATTCATGGATAGCAAGAGTAAACAAAATTASCCATCTGCTGAAGAGTTTTTCAAAKACAATAATTTAGAATTGAGTCACTGATTTCTTGTGAAAGGCCATTGTGCCAGCAAGTTTGTAATATCTGGGAACATGAAATAGAAATGATCAAATGAATGAAATTAGACACACTTTTTCAAAAAATACCAAACTACTAAAATGTGTCATTTCACCTACACTACATAAAGCTATTGATATGTGCCTGATCTTTTACTTCCCTGTGARCAAAAGTAATCAGGATAGCACTTTGAAATTCATAGTGTGCTGCTCTCTAAAGAGATCTTATTTCAGAAATTCTGTCTTCTTCATATAAAATGATTTTCATAGCTAATTGTAAGAYTTTCATTTGACCTCCTGAGATCAGTGAAATGGTGTCTTAGTTGGCTTCAGAGGTGGTAACATTTCCTAGCACTCATGTTTTCTGCTATGGTAGTTTGAACTTTTCATCTGTTATTGTACACCTGAAAAAAAAAGTGAGAGAGTCTCAGGCATTAATTATAAGCTATGTGGTCCCACATACTCACACAAGGCATAAGGATACTGAAAGGAGCAGACTTTGGAAGGAGCGCAGCAAGAAAGATAAAGATTCTCACACCTTATCTTGCAGCTCTGGAGAGAGATCCAAGCAGGGAGAAACCCTGCAAAGCTATGTGGGGATGTCTGGTTATGCTGTGCATTATTCACCTAAGATTTATAATTCTTATGGCAGGAGACTTTRCTGCTCTAATAAGGAGCAAGTTACTGTGTATAACTTGTTTTGCTGCATGTTAAATACATCACCTACATCACCCACATGACTCACCATGCAGAACTGTCTAAGCATGAGGGAGATCTAAAGAAATGTGGAAATAATTCAGTTGTCCTTCTCTGCTCTTGGTATTAAGAAGTTTATATTCAATTCCTCCAAAACTTGCTTTCTTTGTTGATTAACTTTTAAGAGCAAACAGTTCAGTAGAACAGCAGTGTCATCACAAAATTATTCAAACCTTAGGAACTGAAGATAAARGTTTGATTTTATGGAAATAATTGAAAATGCTCTGCAAATGTTCCATGGACTACAATACTACAATGCTTTTATGGTATAAACAGATTTTTAAATTCATCTTATTTTCTGTGAGAGGAAGAAAATTATCATTCCATTTACATTCTAGCAAAGAGGAGAATGTAGTGAGGTTCAATAATGCTGTGTATGTGCTACCAACAAAAAATAATGTAGTTGGCTCATTGAATGCTGACAAAAATGATTATCTCAGTTGCCATTTTTAATAGGGACAGTATCTAGGTCTTTGATCTGTGACATGGCATAGAAAATATTGTTGACTACTCTGCTAGAAAAATTAATAATAAATGTTATGGCACAGCATGTAGTACTGCAGAAAGAAATTAATTTGAGGACCATTTTGGTCATCTGCTTAAGTAGCTGTGCTTCATGTTTTGAGGATCCACCTTTGCCCATGGTCTTCTACTGTGCATTGGTACCTGGAAGAGTTAAATCTTGTTTGCTTTGTTGCTTGYATTTGTCTCTGTCTCTACTAACCTGATTTTCACAAGCACTAAAAATGTATGCTGTCTCTGCATGGAGCACTCCTTTCTGCAGGTATGCTGCCTTGTACCTGTGCCCACAGTGATGCATGAAGACAGCAGACCACTTCTGCAGTGCAGGGAGCAGGACTCCATGGTACACTTGAGGGAAGCACTTCATCTTATGTCACATAAGGTCCAGAAAAATCTGCTTTTTAAAATATAGTTCACGTTCCCACTGAGACTRCAGAACAAACAGACATTGGAGTGTTTTATTTGTAAAAAACGTGTTGAGTACCTAGAGAAATATATATATATATTCTCATAAGCTTTATCATCTGCCTAGCATTCTTTCAGCATTGTATATTATTCTTCAAACAYTGGGGAAAACGTGTGCACTATTAAGAGTAAAATAAGTTCCTTGAAGGTGTTCAGATGTTTGTAGCTTCCATTATTGGCAAAAAAAGAGCAGGAACGAAACCAATTCTGTAGATCAGTTTACTACCCAAGCCCCATGTACAGAGAGGAGTTTTAGACTGAATCTTTCTTTGAGAGGAAAACATTTCTATTAACATCTAGTCTGTCATTCCTATTCCATTAGTTCATCTGGAACTTAACACAGGAGGACCTCTATGGGGCATAGGATTGTGTGGTTTACAGGTAAAAACATGTTTGAAATTAGAGAGAGTGCAGCGTAAAGTGTTATTGGGGAACACCTTTTACACTGATTTATAAGCAGTCTCATCTCAATAGCCAATTGACTCCTCTGTGTATCACAGCTCTGAGGAACATAAGTTGTATCAAATTTTGTGAGGTTCAGCTTGGGAAATCTCAGTCTTTTCCCATAGACCATCTGGCCATGGAGCAAAGGTTTTTTAAAGCTTCAAAACTTTGGTTTACTGTGGTTATTCTTTTAAAGTGACTATGGTGAGATGATAAAAATATCCAGAAAATTCTATCAAAGAAATTATGTGTGTATTCTTATTTCTGTGGTGAGAGAAATAAWGGTAAATCCAGGTCTGGTCAGATCAAACTATACTGAAATCAGACTTTGCACTAAGTCTTTCCACATTTCAAAGCAACAGGAACATCATCCAAGTAAGATATTGGGGTAGACACAGTCAAAGCATTGGCATRATCCCATAGAGTTCATGGAATATTTGCAAAGCATTTTCTCAGTTATTTTGCATGAAAACAAGCCTCCCTTCAGATCCTTGAAYACCAGTATTTCTGTAACTCTTGTGTTAGCACTGCTGCTCTAKTGCTCTCAAAATCTATATAGTACAGCTTCATGACTGACAAGTGCAAACGAAAAGATGCCAGAGGCATATTTCTTGCTGCTGAAAGAAGAAATTTGTGTTTCCACATTTGAACTGTCAGCCATGAGCTGTTTAGGGTACCGAAGAACCAGACACAGCACTACTGTGCATAGCCTGCTCCTTTGTAATACTTGAACAGATCATCCAGGCACRTAACCACTCACACAGGCTTCCAGCTACCAGGGAAATCAACCATACATCACTAGATATATGACTATATTGTTCAGAAATCACAATAAATTAACATAATTTTCTAATAGATCTAAGCCATGAAAAGTCATCTAATATGACTAATATACTAGTTTCTAGTAAGACAAGCTGTTAATTAGCCACATAAGAAGCTTATTTAGATCCACAATGCTTGGAAAAACACTTTGTAACTCAGTGAAGAGTCAAAATGAAGGAAGGTTAATTTCTCCAGGGCTTGTGGCTTCATACTTTTTGTATTTTGTATTTTTGGTACTAAGTAGAGTACTGGGAAAAAGTACAAATCCTACTGCTTACTTCCTTCCAAGTATCACTGAGTTCTACARAATATCTTCACACACCKGGAATRMTTTAAGCTCCTAGCAAACCTTGAGSAATCACTCTTGTAATCTGGCCTAGACTGCATGGGTTGTAGGTCTCCAATTTCCAGTAAAGAAGTAGAAGGAGTGCCAGCATCAGGGAACCTGTCAAAGTGGCCAAAAAGAGAAATAATGTTTCAAAACCATGAGACAAAATTAAACTTAGAATATACATGTCCCRTGGGTTGGCAACTTAATTTAGTTAGAATTACTCTGTTGGTATTGACTATTAAAAAGGACTTTATTTGACCAGAAATKTTCCCCTTTGTGTTTTACAGTACCAGAGATAGCTGTGCATCTAATGTTATTGAGCTCAGAAGCACAATACACAAAATTGATACTGCTGAAATTAGATGAGTTAGAGTGAGGCAATGATGTTGCCCTTTCTATTTCTATTGTTAGAGTTTATTGTATTAAAGGATATAGAAAACTGTGCGGATTTTTAATACTGTATTTTATTGATGTTTTGTACAGTAAAGAAAAGTCTGGTAACTAAGCAGACTTTGTAGAATTAGAAATTTAGCAAGCAGTCTTCCCTCATTCTARCTTTTATTTCTGTTCTATATATGCCTAACACATTACTCACTGAAGGATCTTTCTAAGAAATAAATTCAATAATGAAGTAGTTGGAAGCCCTGTATATTCACATTTGTAAATGGGAAAAGTATCAGCAAAGGCGTGTCATTATTGATTTTGTAATAAGCTGCACTAATTAACTAACTAATAGGCCAGCTGGAAGTCAAAATTGATTTTTTTTTTTTTTTTTGCACACAGGTTGAGAAAAGCAACATTACTACTGGAAATATTGGAATTGTGTTTTATTTCAAGGACATGTGCTGGGAAAATAAATGAGTCCAAARCAATTGTGCAGTATGGTTTTCCAAAGAGGAAATAAATAAACTGAACCACTACATAGAAACTTTTCTCTGCAAAACCGTACATGTTTCTAGYTGACTTGTTCAAATTAATTTTCTTTACTGGGAGTGCCATCCATTATTTTGATATGTTTTATGGTGAGTAAGTATCCTTGATTACAGCTACACACCAAAAGAGTTTTGCCCCTTTTCATTAAAAAAAACTGTCTTCAGAAATCAGACTATTTTAAGGTCTTTGCTTGAGAAAGTACTTGAAGAATGCTCSAAAATGAGCTTTTTAGGAGATTTCAGCTCTTGAGATAATAATAACAACAATAACAACAGTAATAACAATAACAATAGTGGTAACAATAATAATAATAACAGCAATAACTTTTTTACAAGTTTTCTTGTAGGCAAATGAGAAATATATTCGTCATGTGTTCAAAGCCAGAGTGCCCCCATAACTAAGAACATTGAAACATTTCTTAGAKAAGTAAATTCACAGGTTAGTTCCAAATAAGATTAATTGGACTGACTTCAGCTTGGCTGGTTTCTCATGGGTAGAAAAATAGGACACAAGAATTGCTGTAGTTTGTTTGAATCTTTTTACTGAAATTTTTAATATAAAACTCTAGTACTGTGAAACACAGGTACTGAGCCTCTATTACTTTGTAAGKGTATAGTTTACAAGGCATTTTGGAAAAGTAATAGAAAACTATATTATTGTTTTGTATTGTGGTATGCATTTGCATATCATTCTGGAGACCTCAGCCAAATTTTAAATGTTTCTTTATTACTGTTTAGATGTTTCAGTTCATGAGTTTTGAGGTGAGATGTCAGAACCATCATGGTCAACTTKTTCTGACTTCCTTTGCCACATAAGGTATAGAACTTCTGTACTGATATCTGACTGGAAGATGCACAGTGTTCAATAGTCATTGCTCCTAGGGAAGAAACCTCGAGCCTTGGATCTCTTACTTGTATTGATAAACAATCCTTATTAAGTTATGCCAATGGCTAATTTCACTCTCTGTTATAAAGATGGCAAAAATTTTTATATTTAATGTATTAACCTTTAGTCTACAGCTTGTACACATCTCATATCTTCRTTTGAGAAACAGAGGAGGTAGATTTAAAAATCTGCTTTCTTTGTCTTACATATGCAGGTTGTATGCTTCTTTGCAATGTACTGCATTGAATTAACATCTTAACTTCWCTATAACTCAAAGATTATGATTCTTTGAATGTTCATGGGAGTTTATATTTTTTTTTCCAATTTATTGATATACCTCCTAAAATCTGAAGGTTATACCTGGATATGGTGCTCTAATAGTGGCCACATCAGTAGCACAGTATACAAAGAGGTAATGTAACCTTTCTTCTTCTGCTGTGACCTACATGATAATAAAGTGAGTAAATAATTCCAGGATGCAAACTCTTTGTGCCACAGCCTTGCAAGTTSACTTATAATGCAATGTCTTCAGGAGGGAAGAGTTGTGCCTCTCAAACCCACTCCCTGTTGTTCAGAAAATTCACGTATATTCAGGAGCCTGTGTTAGTGGACATGGAGATGTTTCCTGCTTCTGAGACACTTGGATGAAGCCTTCAAACTGTCCTGAGCCCTCCTCAAGCTCCCAAAAATGGTGAGAGCAACAATTATAGGCAAGTAGCTGATTTTGAGGAAACAGTAGTCTTCCTGGTAGGTTTTGTGCTTCAAGCCAAGTCTATGAGTCTCAACTTAAGTCAACAAAATACTCTTTGGCAAAATGACATGCTGCTGGTGCCATGCACTGAAACAGTGGTGTACTTCCAGAGCAGGGGAATTCACCTCCAGTCACAGTTCTGGCAGTGACKGCACRGTAGTGTTGGTTTGTTTTGTTTTAGTTAATTTTGTGTGTTTGTCCTTTTAAARTTTTATTTAAAATTGAAATAATATAGCCATGTCGTATGACACAATATCTCATAAGATGTAGTCCACATGTAATCCAAAAGGTAGTGAGCTGAATAAGAGAATCTCAAACAGTCTCTAAGCCTGACGTTTGATTTTCTTAATTAAACATAATTTCTGGACCTCAAGATTTTTTTATAATCCCTATTATTACACCTCAGCATGTAAYCAAAATTTGCATGAATGCAAAAAGAATTCAGTCTTTTGACCATTATTCATAGATTGATGCATTGRCTTTACATCTAATAACATGCAATTAGTTTAATGAATTTAATGTGYTCAGGAAATGTTTCTGACTGTGCTTATATTTTATGGTGTTGACACATTTTCAGAGAGTAAGGGTGCCTGTTGCTGTGTTAGGCTTCGTAATTACTCATCTCAAAGCAAGCAACAAACCTCCAACTGATGATGATGATTTATCTGTAATACTTCTGTTGTTTTATTTTGGCTAGTGAATGTAATTTTTACATCTACACTTTGCTTCAATTTGAACATACTCCGGATGTAGTGAAATCTGGTTGCACTTTTCTGCTGCATGACAGAGCAATATGAAATATGTGTCAGGAGTTAAATATGAAGTAAAGAAAAAAAGTTYAATTATTTTACAGGTCAAGTCTCTGCATTGTATTGTTTGCTTTTATTCCTACCATTATTATAAACTCTGTTGGCTTTCTGCTTTGGGGATGACAAGGTAATAAGAAGCAAGTATTGACTTTTGCCTACCAAAATCTTCCCATGCTGAAGTCCTGACAATATACACTGAAAGTGATATAACTGATAATGAAGGACCAGGGAAAATATGCCTTCTCTGGCAGAGGTTAATTGAATTTGTTCTTTCTGCTTTGCTCTATCTRGTTCTCAGTTTTGTGTTTCCTTCCTTTTTCCCCAGGAGGTATGAGTATTTGTGAGCAGGCTGCAGTGCTGTCCTTTATCATTTTTCACAATACATTTCCACAGGTTTCATTTCACATGTTACCTCCATCCTGTGTGATCTTCATGTCCTGCAAATGTGTGGAATATTGTCATGCATTTCTGCATACTTCATGTTTCTTGAGAGCAGATTTCTTCTTTATGAACTCTGTTGTAGGCTTTACTGATCCTATTATTTTATCTTCATTAATTTAACTGGAAAATATTAAGAATGAAAATCACATTATAGGCAGAGCAGTCCAACTTATCAGGTTTATAGTAAATGTCTTTTTAGAAAGTACTTTCAACTAATTTTTTCAGGATTTTTTTCTTATTTTTTTGATAATACAAATCCCATAGCTTCAGTCATAAATGTTTTCTTTCCTTGAGAAAACATTCATTACTGCACTGGAGTTTAATTAGGCTCAGTTTACAGTATTTTAGGTTTCCTCTGACCATAAAATTGGTATACCTACATTTTAGACGTGTTTTCAGAGGTATTAAACACTRCAGATATTTCAATCACTTTTTTCTTCCAGTTTAGATGTGTGTTATCACTGTGCTTAATTTCMTGATGTATATAAGCTCAAAACCACTCAGTAGTGCCTCTGAGTAGTTAAAGCAAACCTTCTAAGGATAAARTGAAAACCCATCAATTTCTTGTAGAACAAGACCCTTGTGAACAGTCAAACTGGATCTTGCAGTCTTTTAGTTAAAGATAAACTTGTTGTAATTGCTACAGATTTATTGTCTTTAAAAAACACTTGGCATCAGTTTTAGTCTTCTGATAACGAGGATGCTGAAGATGCTAAGACCTTTTGARCCAGAGGTTGCACCAAATTCCTGTTTGCATGATGCCCAGTTCTAACAGCATGATTCTAGCAATAACCTCACCATGTATGGTATCAGTCATTCACCACAGACAGTTTTCAGCAGAAGGGTGAAATGAAACACTGACCTTACTTCCAGTTGCATAAAATCTGGGACAATTCAGATAATTTCCTTGCCTTCTATCCTTCCTTTCACATACGTTTGTATTTGTTTGCTCTCCCTACTAGATAAGTACAACAGTAAAAGCTGTGAATGTCTTTAGTCATTATTGTTTCAGGATGTCAAATAAAGATTTACAGACTCTGCTGAGTGGTGACAGAATGACAGATGGATCATTAATGMTTTTAATAATATATAACTTGTCATATTTACTTTTGAAGGTTCAGCCAGTTTTGGTCTGTCTTTTTGCTTTCCTGACTGTYAGCTCTGACATAGTTCTGCCTTCTTATGTCACTTTTCATTTTGTTATTCAGCTTGGATGTAATTTATAATTAAAAAAGTCCCCAATATTGATTCACTGACTTATTGATCTGTTCACCAAATAGTTCAAATGAAGTCATTACCCTATTGACCTCTGCATTTACTATTTGCTTTGCTTTCATTTTACCAGTCTGGATACTGCAGAGTATAATTTTTAAGAGGTGTGAAAACAAAGGGATTTGCAAATTGTAAGCATGCTGTAATTCTTTATGCTTTTTAAAGACTTCTCATTTAAGATTTTCCCTCCCTCCAGGGTAGCTATGTTGGAAAAGACTGTGGATTTTGTACAAGTGATATGGTATCAAAGCCCTCCTAGGGATTAGTATCACACCAACTTTGTATGGGTGTTAAGCTCCTCTGTAGCAAAAATTAACATTTTCCTTTCATATTTGCTAGGTTTGCAAAGATATTTTTTCTTGTTTTTATTGGTAGAAAGATAATGAGGTATAATAAATAATTTTATGTACACCTTAATGAGGTAAAAAGACTTTTTTTTTTCCTGAAGGAGAAACAAATTTACTCCTTTGTTCTTCACTCATGTTTCTCCATCAGAAATGACCACAAGTCTGAGTTCCCAATTTTGCCTGTTAGTCTTGGAAGAGTGTAAATTTTTTTTTCAGATGATACTGCATGATAACCTGCAGTTTCTGAGCAGCCCCTTTAGAACACCACAAGTCACTAATTGCTCTGCAAATATAGATCAAAATCAACTAAAATATAGATTTAAATAAGATTCTGTGACTAAAATAAGGAACGAAAAGTTACCTATTTATTATGAAAGCCATTAAAAAATGTCTAATTCTTCATAAAAAATGGAATAATTTTTAAAACCACTGTGCTTAATTGGGACTTTTTATTGCTGGCTAATATTTTAAAGTTATGAACACTGTACTTTTCCTCTTCTATTTTTTTGAAGTTATCTTCAGTGGTTATAGTAAAATCTGTGAAAGAAATACAAATAAGAAATCCACCCCCCCCCCCCAAAAAAAAAATCTCTCCATGTGCATAGATGTCAGATGCTTTCTGAAGTTTTATTACTACTTCTTGTCCATGTCACAGGGAGAAAAGGATTTGACAAACCCCTCCATCATATTTTTGCCAGTGCCTGGAGTTAGATACACAGAGTGTTACTGTGTATCTGAAAACTCTAATACATCTACAATTGCTAGAAAGAACCAGGAAAGATGAATGTAAAATTAGGAGGACATTAGAGCATCCTGTTGTGTTTGTCTGGCTGTTCCAGCAGGAATTTTGATAASAGGAAAATACCAAGAAGCTTATATATGGCTTTTACCCCAGCATTAATGCAGCCCTGGGTGGGTTGGATGTAACATGATCATCTGTAAGGAGATAATAATTTTAATACTTTTCYTCACTGCAATAAAGACATAAACAACTCCTAAGTATGTTCATTGGRCTAACATGTCAGCAATCTTGGATAACACTTYGTGATTTGTAATGAAAATGTCATTTGGCTTAAATCCTGTATAAGGATTTGGCATTTCATGGTCCTTTATGAATATACATAGGAATTAACATGTGGGTACTTCTTTTACTTTCTTTTCTCTTAGATCAGTTTCATAATTTTGTAGCATAATTGACTAAAAAGAGTTATTTTTTATTTGCAGCTCTGTAAGTCAAAGAACAATCAGAGTTGTAATTTTATTTTTTAAATTATTTTTGAATTTAAGACTTTCTGTATCAGTGTGATAAATCTGTAAGTGATTTGTGCTTGGGTATATGCACTGGGGAGAGAAGGGTTTGGCATTTTCAGAGGTRATCTGTAGCCTGGAGTTGAATACGGTTGGTAAACAAATCTCAGTCTCAGCATTGTCTAAAGCCCTGATGAGACCACATGAGATGATGTGCAAAGTTAATGTAGGGCCAGCTTAGAATTGCAGATAAAGCACAGTGGGGGAACTGTGGCTCAAATTTGATTATAATTGGGGATGAGAAATCCAGCAGGTTTCTCTATGATTTATAAGGGCCAGATAAGAAGGTACAAAAAAGAATTTCATTGCTGATCACTGTTCCAGTGCCTGTGTGTGAGAAACAACACTGAGAGCATATGAAACTCTCCACAGATTAATCCTTTCCCCTTGATCATGTACTCTATTCAAGTGCAAGGTGAAACTATATCATCTGCACAATTTTTTGGCTTCTTTTCTTGTACAGACAGCTTGAAATGCTGAAAAAKATGGTTTCAAACTAAGGTAGAGTTAATTTCTTCTCAGTAGCTGTTGGTGTGCTTTGGATTTGGAATGAGAATCACGTTCATAACACACTAGTGTTTGGGGTTTTTTTGTTAAATCATGTTTGTCCTAAATCAAGGACTTTTTATCCTTTTCTTATGCCCTGCCAGTGAAGATGCACACAAAAAACCAAAAAAAATCCCAAGAAACCCCAAAAACCCAACTAACAACAACAACAAACCTGAAACAAACCTCTGGGAGGGGACATAAGTGGGGCATATTACCTGAACTRATCAATGGGATATTTCCCACCATAGAATGTCATACCTGCTATACAAACCAGGAGAGTTACCCAGAAGGAGGAGCCAATCTGGATTCAGGAAGAGAGAGGGGTCTGGCATCAGTCAGAGGGTGGTGAGCAATTACATTGTGCATAATTTGGAGTTTTTAAATACATTATTATTACTAATATTATCATTTACCATTATTATTGTACTTTGCATTATTTTCAATTATTAATCTGTTCTTAGCTCAAGATACAATTTGATTGATCAATTGATRCAATTTGATTCTCCTCCCCATTCCACCAGTGTGTGGGGAAGACCTTCAGTGAGCGGTTGCTCAAGGAAAACTTTGAGTGTGTTTCATCTCCAGCAAGTTTTAAATCATGAGAGAAGTATTTTTCTCAGTGCCACAGCTTTTGAAATTTAACTAGATTATCTATACTGAAAGCAAGAAACCTGGTTTCCTTTCAGCTTCTGCAAGGAATCTGTCTTATGAGTTCTGTGTTTTGGCAGACTTTTCTGCCTTTAACAATGCATTATCAGGTGATATCTCATTTCCTACTTAATACTTTCAGATATGTTTGACAGTGGAAGCAGTTTTAGTACTTATTATGTGCATGAATTATACCTTTAGCTGTACCTAGAAATCAAGATGCTTCTTTAATTAAAGTTTCTGCCAGGCTCAGAGCCAAGGTTTGATTTGTATGACTAGTCTGCATCTTAGATGAATATCCTTCATGCCATGCAATTGAATGTACTGGCATGAGTTGCTTTCAATCTATTCTTTATATACTATAAGTAAGTAAGTATCCATAGATTCAAAGAGGAGCTCTACTTACCTGGAATATGCCAGAATCAACCAAGTCCATACTTACCTGCTTCGGTGCAGATGCATGAATGTGAGCAGTCCTTGCTTTGGTTTGAAATGATGTATGTAGAGAGCTTGGTCTAAGCAGGAAGTTTTCCACRGAACATTATACTTCTTCTTTCTTTTTAATTTTGCAATGGAAAAAAGTATTGTATTCAGGAAAATTCTACACATCTGTAAGCATTCTTGCACTTATACACACTTGCATTTGTCAGTGATCAATAGCAGTTTTCCTTGGTTTGGTTTCGATGCCATGGATATGCTGACAAAATCATTCGGTTATGTAAAAAGCTGCAAGGAAAGAAAATGATGTGGGTATATTCAAATCATCAATGTGGTTGTTTAAGTTAGGCAGCTCTCCCTATCCTTTCTGTGCCACTGGGGCATGTTCTTCATTTCTCCAGATGTTCAGGATAGGAGATTCCTTTTCTTTCTCTGAATTKCACCAAAAAATAGCCTTCTTTTCTCTGGGGTCTGTAATCTAGACCTAAGGAGACTATTATGTTAGCTTCAGCCTAAAGTAGATTATTCTGATTAGAATATGTTAATATTCAACATGTCAGCATGGAAATTTCTCTTACTTACTGCTTCAGTGCCTAGAAAATGGAAGACTTTGAAAGGGGAATCAATATGTTACTTAAGAATTTAAGGTATAATGACCTAAAAAATTAAACTTAAAAATATTTGTTCTTATTAGGGTTCTTTTGGTTGACTTTGGTATATTTTCTTGCCCCCCTGTGAGGTGTTGAAATGCAAGGATTTTTTTGATTTGTTATATTTCACTCACCTTGAGTGAYTGCTYATATAATTAAACAGAATGAAATCCTTTGTTTGATTACATTTTGAGAATCTCTATCCATTTGGAAWATAATATTGCATTGATTTACTCTGAGATAAATGCAAGATTAAATCCTAACAGGTGGTTCCTTAAGGGGGAAGGTTTTGCAGTGCTGTTGAATCCTCAGGTTATGTGACTACTCTATATTTCTCAGGCAGAAAAAATGTTTTCTTTTGCATGGTAGAAGAAATCAAGTTTTTTAAACTTTCAAGTCTGTTCTAGTGTTTTAACTAGTTCTAGTGTTTTAACTAAGATCAGTGCTGCTGTGATTTCTTTTAAAATATTTCTTTGTATTATAGGGAGTTCAGGTRCAGATGTAGCTTTTTATGTTGACGATATAGCTGTCTAAACTACCTGACAATTYATAAATTTTTATTTTATTATCATCCAGTTATTAAGACTATGCACAGTCTTGGTCAAAAGATAGGCAGTACAGGCGTTAAAATAAATTATTGCATGGGAATTAGATTATATTCCATGTCAGAAGATTTGTCATTACACTTACATATGATATTTTAGTTAGAAAGCAGTAGAAATTTCTTTGGAATCCAACACCAGTGCCACAAACAATTAACAAGCATTCTTCTTGTTCCTGTAATTTACTTCATGTTGAGTATTTATCCAGAACCTGTTCTCATGAAACTTTCTAGGAAAATATTTCTGAGCAGAAGAGGGTTTTATGTGTGCTTGTGTATGTGTGTTGGGAGGAATGAGAAGGAGCTAGAGAAGGGGAGACAAGTGAAAATAGATGAGAACATCAGTGTGGCTAGGGAATGCTAAAGGGTCTCATGTYCATTTTTGCACTGTAAATGCTACACTAGACATTGTAAAAAGCTGCTCCATCTGCAAATACCTTAGCAAATGGTTCATTGAAATCCACTGTCCTTTGCAACTCTGCCTTGTTTGTAAGCTCCTATCATTTATCATGGGAGCAGCTGTCATTGCAGGGCTATGGGTTGAGAYAGTCTGTGAGCCAAATGCTGCTGCTGTATRCTTCTGTGAAATTTTASCTTAGATTGTTCGTATCTTATCAGKATAGAMTCCATTTGGCATGGCAAGTAGTCYTAACAGGAAGAACTTTATKGGGAAGGATCAGCAATATATTTGTAAAACAAAGTGAAATGRATTCATCAAGAACAAGAAGGAAATCAAGACTATGAAGGAATTGGTGAAGGCCAGTAAAGTCCAAGAGGAACTGAATTTGCAGAGGAATTGCCATCTACAGTGGCAAGGTTTAACTGAATAGTCATCCTGATGTACTAAAAGAGAAAAAGTCAGCAATTTTTACTTTGTAAAAAGCCAGATACTTTTAAAGATTATGCCTATCTAAGACCCATTTTAGAAAAATGTAGTTCCTAGATTAYAGACAGGGGTGTATTTCTGTTGTTGGTTATATGGATTAGAGGAACCTAGAACTTTTTAGACTGCCTCAGAATCACAGCCTCCTGAACGGAGGCAAATTTGTCATACAAACATTTTGTGTCAGTTTTTTACTAGTTGCTTCAGGAGAAGTTATCACATCTAGATTCAAATACTTTTTCTTAAATAAAAAGAATTAGCATAATAAATTATTTCCTGTAACAAGGTAAGTGTGTCTTTCTCCTTTCATGCTATTACATGTCTTATTTCCTCTTTGTAAATTGGTTGAGTCAACACTAGCAAATGTGCGSTGGGAAGCAAAAACCCCCACAAGGAATAATGTTTATTTTGCTGAGCTTCACTGATTCAAATAGAGTGAAATCTGTGCTATCTTTGTTTTCTGGATGTGCACATTTTAAGTTCACCATAAATTAGTTATTTTAAGACCAGTGAGATATTTTAGGTGACTGATATGCAGCCAGTGTCATAAAAGATGCATAGCGAGAGGGGTCAGGGATTYTCTCCAATTCACCTCACAGGAGCTGGGAAGCAGTCTACAGTGATGTAATTGCAATGTTTTGATTGAGGTCCTGTTTCCATGCAAACTCTTTAAAGCCACATGATCTCAAATATAAGCTGAAGGTGGTAACCAGGCCTGCTACTTTCACTAAGATGAAGAAATTKTCATTAGCTAAAAGTTGTGTTTTGTGGGAAAAATAGAATATAGGAGAAAGAATATAAGACATAAATCTAGCATATGGATTTTTTGTCATGTAATGGCTAGAATAGTCCCAGAGCTGGCAGTCACTAGGGTAGAAGTGAAGTAAATCAAAGAAGATGGTTGAAGTGACTACATTTGTAGTTATTTATAACCCTAGAAAATGGGAAACCTAAAATCTTGGCTGGAAACCTAGATGTATAGCTTAAGTTTTTAGTGTGATGTGCCTCAACTCTGAAATAAATGTTTAGAATATGATATTGTGGAATAAAATAATACATGTGGGAAAAATATTTGCAACTTTTCTGTGCTCTTGGTGAACACTTATCATATTAAAACTTGTTGGTTATGTGCAATATTTGTATTCATTGCCATACTTCCTTGCTACAGGAAAACTGGTTATTAAACTAAAAAATTGATATTTACTGTACTAGCTATCAAATATTTCACTTAACTAAAATTGGAAAGTTATATTATTTATAATCTTTATTATTAAATATAAAACTTGTACCTTTATAAYCAATTACATTTGCTTTAAAGAATAGATTTGAGAATGTCTTTGTATGCAGGTATGGGACTGTTAGTTTTAAAGCACAGTAGTTCAGTAGTATTACAAGCTTCTTAAAAGAMTCTTCCATGCTTCTGTYRCCTACAACCTGAGTGTTGTCTGATGTGGARTGCTCAGTGGGAAAGGAAATTTTACCTTGAACTCTTCCTTGCAAAGCCCTCCATTTTTCTGACTGTACTATCTCTCTAAAGGTAAGAATCTGTGTTTATATGCATCATAAAGCAGAAAAACATGGCTTTGTAAATCTGAAAGGCTTATAAATTGAATGTCTAACTACACGCGTTCATCATGAATTTTGACTTATTCAAATGGCCAAGTGATCATTCTCTACTGGCTTTAGTTTGGAGTGTGGCTTTATTATCTAAATATTATTTATCTAAAGCTTCCTATCTAGTAAGCACAGACTCCATGTTTGGTAGGGGTTTGGAATAAAAGACTCATTTGAACCACCATCCTCCTTGACCACTTGAGTTCTGGAGGGCTGGAAAATGAGAAAATAATTTATTAACCARACTTTTCTAATTGACTTTTACAGCTCTACCGTGGTAGAGGAAACAGTATGCGTATCTTATATCATCATTAGTGTAATAGCTCACCCTTCAGAGAAGATGGCTACGAACTAAACCATCTGTATCTTTTCACATTGCCAAGAGAAGCCAAGTCCTAAGCCGAGGATGGCATATGCTCAGGAATCACACAGGGAGAAAATCATCTGCCATTAAGTCAGTGATGCAACTGTGAGCTTCTCTTAAATGCTATTACTTACTGGTAATTACTAATCTGAATGAGCTGTCAGAGACCAAGGGGAGAGGAGACCAATATATGAGAAAAGATTTGTTAGGAAATAAWTTGATTGTTCTGTTCTGCCTTTCACTATAAAACTGACAAGAAAGGAGTATGCTAAGATGAAAGTCTACTGAACATTTAGGAGATGATTCCATTTTCCTCTGGTGAGGATCCAACCTGGATCCAGCTKTGGGGTCTCCAGCACAGGAAGGACACTGGCCTGTTGGAGTGAGTCCAGAGGAAGGCCAACAAWATTATTAAAGGGATGAAGTACCTTTCCTATGAGGAAGAGCTAAGGCAGTTTAGATTGTTCAGTCTGGAAAAGAGGAGGCTTCAGGGTGACCTTTATCACAGCCTTCTAGTACCTGAAGGTTGCCTACAAGAAAGATGGAGAGAGACAATTTACAAGGGCTTGTAGTGACAGGACTAGGGGGAATGGCTTCAATCTGAAAAAAAAGAGGTTTAGGTTATATATTAGGAAGAATATCTTTACTGTGAGGGTGGTGAGGCTCTGGAATAGTTTGCTCAGAGAAGATATGGAAGTGTTCAAGGCCAGCTTGGATGGGGTCCTAAACAACCTGGTTAAGTGAAAGATGTCCCTGTGCATGGCAAAGGGATTAGAACTAGATGATCTTTATGATCCCTTCCAACCCAAGCATTTCTATGATTCTATGATTTATGAGCTATTTATAAAARCATCCTAGCCACATATGAAACAGAAACAGTGGTTTGTGTAGTCCTAAATATATAAACTGCTTGGATATTATATTCCTTTGCTCTTATGTCAGAAAGACAGTCTTCTGTGATGCAACAAATTAAAATAAGGTAAAGAAAGGGCTTTCAAATAAGTCAAGTAGTCCATTGTGATCTAAATAGAACATAAGGCAGAAGAGAGAGTCAGGTATGACTTCTCAGTGGCAATGCCTTGTCACAATTACTGGCAATCACACCTTTGCATGGTACTGATGGAGGAGGTTTCTTGTACTTCCAGATAGGTGGAGTACACTGTCCTGTATCTATCTAGTAGAGGTACCTGTAGTAGTTTACTTTAAAGCAGTAGATTTGTGACTGTGTGAAAATTTTGCCTAATTTTCCTTGCTGAGAAGACAGGTGAATCTGAACTCATTATTGTGCTGCAGCTGGTGCTCACTGCTAAAGAAGTCCCTGGACTATCTGCAGGATGTCACACGTGCTGTAATCTTGTATTTTACCTTCATGAGACCTGGGCTGAAAAACYTCCCTTTCAATAACCTGCTAGACACTGGGAAAGCAGACTGTTATTACTGTGTATGTGCATGTGTGTGTAGACATGAAAGTACCACTGAYGCATTCCTTTTATTACTTGTTATAACCAGAAATGGAAGTCAAGACAAAAGTACTGGTTCAGCTGAAGCAATTTTTAGTTCATGGCAATAACATAGATTCTGTTTATTGTAGGATGTTATGCTTAGGTCGTTGCTTTTAGCATTACCTGTGTGCTTCCAGGTATTGTCAAACTTGTCACAGACGATAGTATATTTCCTTTTWTTCCATTGATGTTGCTCTGCAAACTTTTTACCCAGGATAACAGGATAAGAATACAATTGGAAGACATTTTGTCAATGCTATTAGTGCAATTTTTGAGGGCTTTTGCTATCAGTCTGAAAAATTTGAAATAACAGCAATTTGGGATGCTTGGCTAAAGGCTGGAATTCATTGAAATATGTGGTCTTATACAGCTCAAAAATGTTATCTACTGCTACAAGGAAAACATGCATGTGAGAAAATTTTTGATTGGCTCTTTTCCTAGAATCGTATTTCTGCTTTCAACTTACATATATATATGTATATATATAGATGTATATATACATCTATAATGTACTGGATCTATATTATGCCCAGCTGAGACTTTTAAGGTGAGGTCTATAACTTGGTACATAAGGTATTAGACATGTTTATAATCTTGAAAGTCATACATATATATCAATACAGAGACTTAAAGTATCAATAGCAAAATGAAGCATCATTATTTACCAAGGGAGGCGAGAGCAGTATTTTTGATAATGTCTAAATAAAAACAGTACTCATTACTACTTATGAGAATATTGTTGTGGAAACTATAAGAAAGTACCTCTTTACTTGAACTGTTAAGTGTAGTCTCTGTCCTATAAATATACATTTTATTTCCACTATAGTCTTTATAATAAGAAAGTAGCAAACTTAACAAATTTTGCATCTTTTTTTTTTCCAGTTGAATTTGAAATGTGTGTTAGAAAGACACAAGTTGTCTTTTTGATGCACACAGAAATTCCCTTTAAATTCTACTATAAGGTGAAGGAGTGTCATTTTAATCTCACAGCTCTTAACTGTCTTTAGTGGAAAAAAAAAGAGGTGGAATTTATACCATATTTGAAATATGTGTATATAAATATATATAAGTACATGAAATTACAGAAGATAGAAGCCAACTTCACTCAGAAATCCTTGCTGATTTGGGATGAAATACATTAAAATATTGTGCTTGGTCAAACAATTAGATGTGACAATTAAGATGAAGGAAAACAGCTATGAAAGGTGGGCTAGCCAAATGTAAACAGGTTAGTGAATATATATTCTGTAAAGAAACCACACACACACACAAATATCCCCAAATAAAGAGCTTAATTTTTACAATTTTGCCATTTTATTATTTCCACAGCACCCGTATCAATAATTCTGTCTCCTACCCTGCTAGCATTTCCTTCAATTTCTACCAAAAGTTCTTAATTTTCCAACCTTTATCTGCTTAAACAAATGAGAAGAGGAGAAAATGAACTAAGCTTGTAGAAAAAAACTATTATTGCTCACAAGGCTCTGTGTTTAGGTGGATTTTCTGTTGGAATACCCAGTGTTTGTCAACTTCTAAGGCTACAAAATGTGTTGCAAGAGCCATTTTTCTCTTCATGTGCTCTGGGCAGCTTTAAATTATCTACCTGGCAACTATCTATCTTTCCTACCATCTATCTAGCTGTCTTAGCTGGAGAATGTRCTATATGGTGGTCTCCAAATAATTTTGTTGAGGTTTTTCTTTTGTTATGTCCAGTGAATGAAACGCTTTTGAAGAATATTGGGGAGTTACCCAATGACTGGTTTGCACCCACATGAGAACAAAAAGCTATTTTCTAATGGTATTAATCCCATGCAACTTCAGCTCTGGTAACTCTCCCTCTGGGATGATTGGAAGGAAATAAATAAGTGTCCTTAATTTTATTTATTTTAGAGTGATCTTCAATATATGTTATGTCATTGCCCTAGTTGGACAATCCACCTCAAACTAAGAAAGAGTTCACCTCTCAGATGAAAGTTAGAATCTGAAAAATTTCACCCCATATAATATTAGGAGCCTTCCAGGAAGTGGTGGCCTAAAACTGATGTAAGAAAAATGGAGAATAAGCAAGTAAAGTTCCTAAGCCAGAGGCACAATAATAATTCTTAATAGAAAAAAGGACCAAATAGAATAGTTAAAACAATTTATGATTCAATTGTCTATAAAAGAGCTATTAAATCTGAACAAAAAAAAAGCTCAGCTCAGAAGCCTGGGTCTACCCTAATAGAAGCACTAAATAATGACCTCCTCCACTGAAAAAAAAGTAAGTGAACTTTTGGAAAAAGACTAGTATTAAAATGTTATGTCATTGCAAATACCTATGATTTTGTTCCTTAATAGTGGTGTAAGTCAGACATAAACCACGACARCTGACATTATCAGGAAAACAAAACAGATCATTAACAGGATAGTAACTTTGCCTTGTAAAGGACATTCAGCAGTCTTTGGTACCACTTGAACTCCAGCTGACATTGCTGCAGGAACTATTGAAAGATTTTATGCTCAGTACCRTCTCTGTTACCAGAAGGAGATGATGRCAGTCAAAGCAATTCCCCTGCTTAGCCAGCCATAAGAACATTTTCTATCCCCTCGAGTTACGTATTTTATGTATGATGTGATGAAGATATTWTTAACTAGTTCCTGTCTTCTACCTTTGTACATATATTTATGAATTKCAGCCTCTGAAAGGATAGAATCATACTGCCATGCCGCAAACATAACCCAGTTATTTTTGTTGATTCAATTAAAATCTCATGAAAAACTCTCCTTAAATTCTAGAAGGACAAATTTTACTWMAGATTTTCAAGCACAYGCTAAACATTTTAAATCCCCACCTCATTAAACTCCTTGTGAGTTAAGCTAAGTCCTAAACCCAGTTTTCTTTTGTTCATACTGATACTTTCCCGGTAKCAGGTTCCTTGTATTGAGTCAGGATTAGATCTGGTTCTTCATGATAGAGAARAAAAAGCCAAAAAGACTGAAAGAAGATTTGCTTCATTCATGTATTTATTTAAGTATAAACATGGAAAATATTGTAGCTTCTATACTTCTTCAGTATGGAGTAAAAATTTTGTTTTAATCTGAATGTAGGAGAAAAAAGTACCTGTATAGTTTATTTGGTTTTCAGAGTTTCAGCTGAGACACCGGAAGGCAGTATCTGCTGTAATACCCATGTCTTCTTTGATTGGTCTTATGTGACATTATTGACACCTTTGTGTAGATGGTTCTGCATTCATAATGATGATGGAATTATTTAGAGTTTTAYTTTAATTGTGGCTGATATCAAAATACCTTCTATGCAAGATGCTTATTACTGTCAATCCCTATCCCTGAACCCTAGGATACCAAGCATATATAATAACTCTTTCAGCAGTTATCAGAAAGGCATTTAGKGAAATATGGATCTCAAATTGCTAATTGTATTAGTCTTTTATTAGAATAAAAGAAAGAAAATGGTGTCAAAATTCAAGTATTCAGGAGCTGGMTTTTGAATGCAGTTCTTTTTAATTTTTGTGAGCTTTTTTCCCCCCACTACTTCAATGATATGCAAAGACATCATATATTTTCAAATAAACTAGCAAATATTCCTCAAGAGATAGTTTTCAAGCATTGTGGACATCAACTAGGATTAATGGTCTAGAAATCAGCCTGCCTCTCTAGTAACTCTYTCCACTGATCTGACCTCTCTGGAATTAATTTTTTATGGTCAGATTAGAAAGATTAAAATAAAATAGAGCTGAGTGTTGGGTGGTATAATTGTTGTAATATAAAAGAGAATACTTGAGCTCTTTTGTTTCCCTAAACCACCTATACAAGCACAGTTTTAATGGCAAATATGATAGAAGCATTTTGTCCTTTTTGTAAACGAATTCTGTCCTCCTAATGCAGAGCCTCAGTTCATCTGAAGCAGCTCTCAGACCTTTACTGAAAGGATTACCTCCTTGAATTTGCAATSTCTTTTAGAGATGGACTGGTTGTTACACAGCTGGCACTGTTATTGCACAGTCCCATTTTAGTAATCTGTAATAGCCATCTGTGCACTCTCAAAACCCTTCCAGATAAAACCCACGCATTTCTACAGTCCAAAGGTGTATACTAATGTTTCAGGGTGGATTTAGGATGAGTATTTAATGGGAACATAAAATTATGCTGTAAGGAGAATATTGGCTTTAGAGGAATTGCTTCTATGTATTGAAAAAAAGATCCAGATCTTCACATTAACCAATTTTAGCATTTTTTGTCTAAACTAATTTTATTTTGAACTGCTGAAAATCAGAAAATTCTTACATTGTAATGGTTTTCTAAGCCTCTTTAAAGAAGAGGCTCTGTCATTTCATWTGGACTAAGACAATTCATTGGATARTTAATTGAGCTTCAAAATATATAATTTTTAGAAAGAAAAGTTTGATTCYCTGTCTTTTATAAACCTTTTTCTAAATAGAATATGGGGCATATAATTGATAATGATTTACCACAAATAATTTAGTTWATTTTCATTCAGGTGTAAAAGATGAATCAGCAACAAATACAGACAGAACTTACTGTTTGGAGCTTTTTTTGTTTGTTTGTTTTGTTTGTTTGYTTTTTGTTTGTTTTCTTTTAGCCATTACTTTCTTTCCTAAACTAAAATAATTTTTAAAGAAAGAAAGGCGACACATTTTCACAATTCTGCCAAGCTTTCTGTATTTTACCCATAGGTGAACTTTGTACTGTACACTCAACAAATGTCTATAGTCTTTTGTTTTGTTTGCAGGATCATGCTGATAAAATGGTATAAAACAGAGTTGGAGATGCTTGCTTCTTCTAAAAAGCTAAACATTTGGAATAGAGGACTGTAGTGYGCTATTGGTACTTAGATTCTTTTAAACACCAAAAGGCAGCAGAAATGCTGTGCAAATTTAACTTAAACAATTGCTGACCACAGTTCTAAATTATGACTTTACTTATACACCAAGATCTGCTTTTGTTGCTCAGATCAGTGGGTAAATCTAAAACTACTGAAATTCGCACTGAAAGCCATCAAAGCCAATGAAATTATTTTTAGACCATTTTTGTGCAGTGGGTGATGGTAGCAAGCTTTGTACAAGCAGCTTCCTGAGGGGAAGAAAGTAAAAGGAGAGGGGAATTGTCCTTGCCCCTGTCCTGTGTTTTACTACCTCTTTGTCTCAGGCTCTTCCAGCACAATAGCAGATTCTGCAGGGTGAGAACAAGATAATGAGGGAAATATGAGGTGTCTTAGTTCCTTCTACCCTTGCTCATAAAGAAGAATTGGGGGATTTTTCCTCCAGACAGGTAGATGTACTGTTGCCTGCTGAAGCCTCTGTTTTCAGTGTGGTCTCTTCTGCATCTTCAGAATAGCAGGCCTTGAAAAAGTCTTTCTACATGTTATGCAAAGTAAACAACCCAGTTTATTTGAATCTGAGAGGTGGCTTATTTTTATGTATCAGTTGATTTCCAGAAATTCTGTAGTTCAGAAAGTAAAATATGATTGCTATATCTGGATGAAGTAGTCATGAATCCTTTTTATGTTTTTTTATGTCTTTTCACATAGTAGTGAACCTAGGGAAGTTACTTTCTGTTGCCGTTGCACGTCATATTGTGATAGTGTATCATGCATGTAAGTTTGCTTCTGTGGCTAAAGATCCAGATATGTACACATCATAGAAGTGACAGCAAGGACTTTAATATTCATATCTACTTCTGTTTTCAGAAGTGAAACCAAGATCAATTCTTAAAATTCTCTTTCCTTGTAGCTTGACCATAAACCCCAGCTAAATATATTGCTGCAAACAGAAACTACTGAGTCTGTTTTCTGAGCACTGAGAATGTAATGCTTATGAAAATATTTATGATTTTTTTTAAGAGTAAGGGAATGAAAATGAGCTGTGGAATAGTTCTCAAGAGGTGTGGTTATAGAGCCTACACCATGCTGCTACAGGAAAATAAAGGTGTTTTCTCACAATCAGGTATAACTTCATGTAATTTGCTTAATTACATAATAGAACAGGCAATGCTTTTGTAACAGAATAGACATCCCATATAGCCATAAACCATACTGGAAAATCAGGGGGAAAGCCTCAAAGGTGTCTGAAGAGTCTGATTTCTTATGGAAACTCCAATCCTKCCATTAACCCTGTCACATTCTCAAATAATGTGACGTTTTAAAAGCCTTTCTTCTAATCATAACAACAATGTTAGAGTGATAGTAACTTTCTGTGCAATAATAAAAAGTCTTGTTTAATTTATTGTTTAATCAATCATTATGACATGTCATTTATTTTAATCTCTCTAAAACATAATCCTCTTTAAGAATTGCAACAGGATGTGAATTATATTCAGAGACAGAAGTGAAATTTCTGTTTTGCCATAAAACATTTGTTGCAACTCCTATTATACTATTTCAGTACCAAAATGAAAAASTGACTCTGCCTATACTGGTTTGCTTGATTAGAGAGCTTTATTTATTTGAAATGAATAGAAAATGAAATAGAAAATGAAATTTAATGAGATGATATTAGAGATACACATCTTCATTAAGATTTCTGTATCAAAAGATTTGTGGTCCAGAGATTCAATAAGAAGCTAGGAAAAATAAATCACTCTGTTTTCAGAACATTTTGATTTTACTGTTCTGGGAATTATCAGCCTTATTTATAGGTAATTTTCAATTTGATTTATTAAATGATTCTACAAAGAATGTTTTACAGTGCAATAAAATCATAGAGCTTAACACTAAGGTGACCTTCATCTGAAATATGCATATGAAAATATTCAGTTGATGTAAGGATAACCATTTTATTTTTTTGGCTACATTAAATAATCATTTCCATTTATACAGCAGATATTGCTCATGTGCCCCAATAACTTATCCAGTAGTTTATCATCTTACTTGGTGGTAAAATCTAAACCATGCAATCATTGTCATATGACTTTAATGATTTGATGAATCAATATTAAAACAGCTGAGAAAAACAGTTGCTTGTCACTGAGGTTGTCCTTCTGAAACTTCTGTCTAATTAGGTTATTTTTATTTCACTCTATTTTGCTATTTCATCTAATTTTTTGCTGCCCATTTTGGACATATTTGGGTATGAATATATTTATCTGATTTTTTTTACATGACTACAGGACAGCAAAATTTATGATAATCATTAACACTGAGAATTCCACTGTTATCCACTCTTCATTCATAAAATAGTAAGGAATGAAAAAGAATTTTGTTTCGTATCTAGAACATACATCTGTAGATCAGGTGGTGTAAAAGTCAGGAAAGRTGTGACAAAAGTCAGTACTGTTATGCAACAAAATGGGTCCCAACAAAGAAAGGAGAAAAAATAAGTTGAGAAATAGCACCATGATTTAAAAAAAAAAAGAAAAAAACAAGGAGAAAAATCTATACAAGAATAAAGTACTTCATCAAATGTTTTTCTGGAGCAGCACTGCTCTGAATATCCCTTTTATCTTTTCCTTTGCTCTGAATGCACTGTGTATCATTGTAGGAACAACTCTTCAACTTTACTTACCCTGAGGCAAATTACACAGGCTGGCAAAGCTGCATATTTTGGTTTTTATGCTTTATTATTTGGACATGAAAAGATGAGTTGCTACTATTATTTACATAGGTAAAAAARTAAGTATTGCTTCATTTTCTTTACAGAATACATCTGCAGATGTSCCATCTAATCCTAATTATCCTGTGATTCTGTAATTATGATGTAATAGGCAATGCTTTGATGAAGTCTGTGTTTTCCCCCTTTGGAAAATGCTGATGGATTGACCCTAGAAATAATGACTGYTAATTAATTTTTTATAGTGCCTTTTATTTCAAACAAGACTTTCAATGTGGGGAGGTGCTGAACACTTTTTAAAAAATACTTACATTCTCAATTTGATGGAGACTGTGGGTAGAGTTCAGAATCATAATATTTTTGTCCAATTTAGTGAGTGAATTGGCACTTTTTTTTTTTGCTAAAGTATGATTTTTAAAATTTTCTATTCTTATGGAGGCCTATTTTCACTTAGACTGGATATTCATTTTTGTATACCTCTGATCCTGTTTTTTCTGATTGGATAGGCTTTTACTCTTTGTGCTAGTTTTYCTGCAATGTAGCAGTGGCTTTCTAGTTTCCTCACACTGATGATGAGAAGATGTCATAATTTCAGATACAAAGTAACTTCTGTCAATTAGGCTGTAAGGAGGCTCTCCTTGACTCAGCGTATACAGGGAATCTTTCTTAAGAATTTAACATGAAGATGCTGGGAATGCTTGCCAGATTATTAAAAAAAAAAAAAAGGGACCCAACAATCCAGAAACCAAAAAAACCCCCTCAAAACTCAGAAAAAATATTTTTTTGAGGAACTGAAATCTCTCTTCAGTGATTCTCARGGCAAATTCCTAGGCAGCTCCTAGCCAGCATGTTGTATATCGTTGATGTACACAGAAGATCATATGGAAGCTTGTTAGTTCCACACCTGTAGTGTAGCATCTTCATTCACKACCCAGCAGAAGTAGAATCCTGGTGTTCTGCTTCTGGGCAGGAGGTTGATTCTTTGAAAGGATTGAAATTTAGCCTATTTGTGCAGCATGGATTTATCAGCAACGAGCCTTGCTTCCAGGTTTCCATTTCTCATTCTTTCCCCCCTCTGTGAGTACACATGATTTTGCAGTATAGTTCACAGATGGCTTTCTAGCAAAAGCTTCCTTTGTGAATAAGACAAGCAAGAACTTGTTTGTGCAGGGCACAAGGTACAGTAATAAGAGGAGGCAGCTATCKAAATAGTGCAGGGTAGAGAAGGTCTCTTAATCAGTCTAAATATTAATATRGAACTGATTACAAATGCAGTAAGAACCTTCTAGTACTTGTACTCAACCYGGGATGCAAATAGTAGCAACACCACTTAATTCAATGCTAAAATAAARTGCTTATTTAATAGTTAATCAACATAGAGCT
>CADDXX010000140.1:1292254-1412153 GCA_902810485.1 Alauda arvensis
ATACTAAGCCAGAATCACTTCCCCCCCCTTAACCTAGTGAAATGCTTTGATTTATATATAGAGAAAACACTTCAAGAAATAGATTTGGATGAGAGAAGACCCCAGCCAATGAAAACAGTAGAAAAAAGAGCATTAATAAAAATAGAGTCAAGCAGCAATAAAATCTAAAGAATAAGAAAGATCTTGCAAAATACTTGTGTACTAAAAGCATTTTCTCTGTGAACCCAGACACTGAAGTAATTATAGGAATAAAAATTCTATTGAACCAAGAATTTTCTTGTGCACTCTGATATTGCAAAAAAGGTGAATATTTTATAATATTGGCATGACCATAATCTAAGATGCTCGTTCTCTTCTCGTAATCTGSTGAAGCCTTATGTGCTCATCTTTTGCTTTTAATTCATTATATTTGATTATTGCATAATCCCAACAAATAAGCAAYTATGTGAATTTGGGTCCATTATATTTTGTTTTCATTTAACATATTTTGGGCCTTCTGGTGCCTGACTTTGCCAGCAGTAAACTCATTGCTTTGTTTAATGAATTTAATTGGTCATATTTTTATGGAAATAATTAAACAGGGATTCTATGTGTTCATTATAGTATTTACCTTTCACTAAGCTGTTTGGACTTAGATACAAAGTGCTGCATCTTTGGTTTCTTCTTATAATGAAAGAAATTTGAAGTACTGTTAGTAACCTCTTTTACTGTAGTTTGTTTTTAATTGGGGGTGACCTTTGCTAACTCAAGTAGGAGTCTATCTACTAGCAAACATGATTTTAGAAGTAATAGCTATACAAATAAACTGAGATTAGTATTCTGCTTATAGGACCTGTCTTAGCATCTCCAAATTCTACTTCTCTTTCACAKTTAGCTTCAACACCTCAAGAGCATTGGTATAACATAGTTTTATGTGTCCCAGAAATAAGCTATATTCTAACAGTCAATGAAAAGTGTTGTGTGCAGAGGTATGTCTTAAACCCAGCTCCTACAGAAGGCTGTAGAAGATCTACAGAGATTTAGCACATATGGAAGGCTGTAAGGAACAGTTTATACCCAGCCATACCTACCCTATGGCCCATGAAAAGAAAAAAAAATGACAGATATATGTGTAGGCTGTGTGAATTTATAATAGATTCATAGGAAATGTTACAGAATCACGGAATGTTCTGAGATGGAWCTTGCAATTACAATTCTCATGTAGCTATCAGGAAGTTGAAAAACAGAATCTAGGCAATGCAGCTCAGGTTCAGTGCCCAAGTCTTCWGACATTAGGGATTCCCATTCAGGAGACATTCCCACTCAGGATTAGGGAAGGCTGGAAATATGTGGGATTCCTATTGACCCAAATTTGGCCAGTTTAGTCACTGTACCTGTCCAGTGCAAGGTAGCTTGTCCTCCTCTTTCTGTGCCAGCARTACTGGCAGAAGGTTTCATAGCTGTTTCAAAGACCAAGCAAAGTTTTCTTACCCTTGGAAACCAAGGTGAAAAAGGGCACATTCAGAATTTTGATGTGTGTTGTTTCTCTTGCCCAACCATGCTGGGCTGGGTTTCTAAATCTTTTATGTTAGACATAAATTTTAAWGTGATTTAGAGGGAAGTCAACATTTTCATTATATTTTGGCAGATAACTATAATTTAAGAATGGTTAAATTTTATTTTCAGCAGATTTTAGCAAAGACAAGAATCATTTACACTAAAATTCATTACCTTTTAATTTAGATCACTAAAAATAGACATGTGTTGCATTATAGCACACATTAAAGACCCTGGAAAAGCAGTTCCTGTATATTGAAAAGCTATCACATATCTTCAATTTGACATTAAAATATTTTTAAAAATACAGAGTCCATTTAGTCCAGAGCAGCATGCATCAGATTAAAAAACAATAATTCAGATTACATATCTGAACTATATTAGTAACAAAATATTTTGCRTTTTTTGCAAAGTTTCAGAAGTCCAGAAAGTAATCTGATAGAATATTAAGATTAGAGGCAATCAAGCCGAAAATTTAAATTAACAATCAGAAGAGTTTGGAACAAAAGCCTTTCTTCTATTCTCAAGAGCAATAGCACTTAATATGGGACCTTTATTTGCTGCTGGCAGTACACTAAAATAGTTCAAGTGTAATTTGGGTCCATGAAAACTAGGTTTTTTCCTGTTAATCATCCTATGAGGGTGACATGATATCCTGCAAATCTTCCTTTTAGGAAAGRGAATGAAATCTTGAAATCAGAGAACGAAGTGTAACAAACACTTTGGCAAGGAGATATGATCAAATACAAAACAAATRAAAAATACCAGAAAATTTGGAAATTGAGTGGCTACAACCAAATGTACTGARATTAAATGAGGTGCAGTGAAAAGGACAGAAAGGAAGAAAGGTAAACAAAGAAGAGAAGAGGAAATTAAATGCTGAAAAAAAGGACAAAATTCCGAAACTAAGTGAAAGCAAGAAAAGCAAATAGGATGACATGAAGTGCAGGGAAATGGACTGAAGCTTGCCCAATTGATCCTCATTGAAATTGCAAGATTTTATTCTCTTTCCTGAAAGGAATCAAAAAGTATAGATTAATGTAGTAAGTACACTGRGCTTTCAAAATAAAATACATTAAAAAAAATAACTCATAGAGATCCCTATTTCTCTAAACATATGCCCATATTTCTAATTATATCTTACAYCTCTCTGAACTATTTAATTACAGAATTCTTTCTCAATCCAAGAACTTCTTGCTAAAAGAAAAAAGATGCCTCTGACATAGTGCCTATGTGAAATGCACTGTATTGGTTGAAGCATTCTTTTTAAAACATGTTTTGCTAAAATAATAGTAAACATCTGTGATTCTGTGGGCAGAAATAACAAAAGAAATATAAAAAATGAGGTGCAATTATTCCTTCTTGATTTATTTAAATGTGGCTGCCATAGTGATCTTCCAGCCATGCTTCTGAGGTAGTTTTATTGCAGGCTGTTTCTGGATTTATTTGCTTTCAGGTTCTAGCTCTGCTGTGATGTTCTTTCCTTGTAAGCACCTGCAAAACCCTGCAGTTATGAAGAGTTATTTGTTATTCATCCTGTTTTCTGAGGCAAGTGGGAGACAAGAAGGATCATAGGTCACCATAAACATATCAGGTCAAGCAGTTTGGATTTCAGAATCCCTCAGAGCTGAGGGCTTYCTCAACAGCTAACAGCATATCATAAAATGTCAGTAGTTTTGGTGTCAAGAAAGGGGCAAAAGCAAATAYAGAAAATAAATATAATTCCTGTTTAATCTGAACAAAGGTCCTGAATATTGTTGCAGTTGTGCAGGAGTTTCTTAAATTTATTATCCAGTTGGCCTTAGCAATAGTCCCTTAAGATATGTGGGGAGATCCTWGCTGACTAGAATGCAATACCATCAATGTTCAACTAAAACACGATGCAGAGGGTCTATTGCCAGCTTGTATTTTGCCATMCATTTTTATTACATGTTTGTTTGTGAGTAGAATCGTGTTCCACCTATTAGGTGACTGTTCTCAAAGTCCAGAAAAGCAWGAAAGAAAAGGAAACTGGAATAATTTGGAAAAATATCAAACATTGGATACACACTTGTAGAGGTAAGGTGTAACAGTAATTTGTAAAGGTAAAAGTCTTCCTGCTGTATCTTTGTTCAGCCTTCATATTGATGTATTTTTACTATTGTTAAGGACAGAGAGGTTCAACACAGAAAATAAGATTGCAATATAGAACTCAAAGCTTGTTTGTTTTGGAGAGTTTTTTGAACTGTCAGTCTTCAAGCAATGTGCCTTCTTTCTGTATACCAATTTCAGCCACATTTTTTACATGATGTCTGTGTTAAAGCAGAAGTCTGTAAAACCCCAGCTGCTGATATTTTTGAAGTTGAATGGGAAAATTTGAGCCTTTTATAAAATGGTTATAGAAAATTTGTCCAGCAGGTTATAGAAAATTTGGGGGAGAAAGGGCACTTCTGAACAAAAAATGAAAACATCTTACTATTTTTTTCATGGCAGCTAACAGAGATCTAGTTTCTTTTACCTTCAGTGGTAAATTCTRCTTTAATTAAGCAGAGCAGTAAATTAGCTTCTGGCACTTTTTATACTGGACAGCTGCAATGCTCAGAGCCACAAAGATGACAATTAGAAAAGAAATTACATGAATAGTGTGGTAAACTGAAGGGGCAAGAAAGAGTTGTCTTAGTCCAAATCATTTATCCAGAAAAGATTTCATCAGGCTTATGTGAAACAATGTTCAAAGGAAATGTGCTTTGTCTCTTCTTGAAAAAAATCYGGCTGAATTTTCATCTGTTCCTGGTTATTTGCCCTGTGTGCTATGTATCCCATCATATCCCATGTTAAAGTAAATTAATTACAATTACTTATAGACTAAGTTAGAAAACTAAATAATTTCTTCTACAGTAAATAATATAAGATGCTTCTTGAAAGAAACTAATTTAAAAAGCAATTAAATTATGTGGCTTTTTTTTTTGTTTTTTTAAAGTATCTTAAGGGAAAAGAAAATGCTTTCTATACAATTGCACAATCTGCTAAATTTATTATACCCTAAGTTTTTTAATACTCTTTTGAGAGGAACTTTTGGTTTGAGTTGTGGGACTGTATTATATAAACATTGTTTCTGCATTACTATTTCTTTTTCTCCATTTGCTGTTGGAAAATTAGAAATGCTACTTCATTAGTCTCTAATGGTAATAACAGTAATGACTTCAGTWCCTTGAATTGATTTCAGTTTCCAAGAGATAGAGAATATGGCAAGAAATAGAATGATTGCTTAGATATMTTTGATAATTATTCTACTGAAGAAGTCAGTTATTAAGCCAGACTCAAAAAAMCCCATTTTTGTTTGACCTTCCTTCTGTTTCAGTAAAATTGCACACTGTTGCTTTACAGTGGTTTATGTCTCTCAGTTTCCATAAATTAGTTGTGCAATCTGTCCCTGTGACCTCARGAACAATTCTCCTTCTGTTTGTGTAAAGCATCTGAACAGGGATGCTGAGACTGGAAAACTTAGTAGAGCTGATAATTGATGATTTGCCCTGTAAGTAAACATCAGCTGTGGCTAATATTGAGTTGGGTGGGTAACTTTCTTGAATCACAGCCTCACACACACCACACAGCAGGAGGGAAGGGAAACTTGTCAGCTGCTCACAGATTAGAAGGAAAGGATTTTAAGTCCTTGTCAGACTAGCAAATTGTAACGGATTTCTAGCACTGAGTGTGAGATAGAGACTGATGTGTTCGTGTTGCTTCCTTCTGTGGCTCTGAYCCCCAAACATCAAACCAAATCTCTGAGAGCACACATGTATGGGAGAGAGGAAGGGTTGGTGGTTAGCGTTACGGATTGTGGATATACGGCTAGAAAAGRAGAGGAAAAAAAAAAGGCTATATATAAAGATATAAAGAACAAAGATAGAGTGGGCTTCTTGAGGTACTTGAAGCTCTGTTCCCTTCCCTACTCTTACATTTTTACATATATTTATGCTATTTAATATTTACCTCCCCATCATACCAATTATTAGAATGCTTTTCAATGCACTTTGATAAACCYGAGATCTACAGAAAGAGGCAAAGGCATCAACTGTAATTTTCAACAAGATTAAAGCAGAAGAGATCAGACATTCGAACAACACTTCTGTTCCTGCAAACCTTACCTTTGAGGTCAAAAAGATGGCTAGGAAAAGCTTTTGAACCCAGCTTTTTCTGTTTTGCTCCATAATCCCTTGCCAGGTTTTCTCTCATTTGCAAAGAACAGGAGTGCTCCCTCCACATTTTAATTTCCATKTTAGAAGTTCTGTCTGTTAAGGCCTAGAAAATACACTTCTATTAAGTCATTGCAAGCAGAATTTATTTTAGCATGACCACAGACACTTACTTCTCATAACTGAAATAATTCTTCTTTCATCTTAATATTTGCTCCTGTCCCTTCAATATTTGCAGACTTTATCAGCTTCCCTTCTCTGTTTTACTTCTGTAAACTAAACAAACCAGGTTCTTTTAATCTATTTTTCAGCTAAAGAAAAAATTTTCCAGTCRCCTAATCATTGTATTAGTCCTGCTATGCAATCCATTCCAATTTAAATTAACATTTCTAAAAAAAAAAACATAATAAAAAGGGGCCAGAAATATATGCAATATTCTGAGGTTTTTCCAGTTTGGCAACTGATTCTGAGTTAATTCACCTGTAGCTTTAAAACACTGACCTTCTTAGCCATTCTTGTGTTTGTTAAGTTATAGCATTGCCTTTAATTCATTTCCTGGCATTTCATGTCATAAAAAAGGAATCACAAAAGCATTTGTTTTCCAATTATAATTTATTTTTGTTTTCTTTTGTTTTGTGTTTTTTTTCCCCTTCTCATTTATAATTCTAATAATAATAAGAACAAAAAGAACTGGTGTTGACTTWGGTAAAAGGTGCCACCATGGGCCATCACAACCAGAGAACATATTATATTGATAAAAAGAAACTTGCTATGAGTATAAATGTGTTATTTGTTTGTCTCCTTTTAAGTGTTACTAGTAACTTAGGAAATAAAGGACAAGGTTTCCTATGTCTATAAAATGTCCTCAATGTTACATAAAAGCACAGATGAGAATATGCTACTGTAATAAAGTACATCTATTATTTGTTATCCAAATAGAGAAATGTTATAGCAGTGGAATATTTATTAAAAAAATCAGTAAAACTGGTATATCAGATGTTTTCTACTGATCTGAYACTGCCTGTGGATTTAAGCATGTTGCCTGTGGCCATCCTGCAGCTTTAGAGGAAAATACCTAGAGGTTATAAAACTGACTGTGATGCTGTACCTTTATCTAGTAAGACTAAGCAAGCAAGAGTGGGAAATAGARGTTATTTAATCACTGTAAATTGTGTTTATATTGTACTTATTTTTCTTGCCACTTTAAGAGTTAACAGAAGAAAAGCAATATAATGAAAACATGAGGTAACAACATATTCATAACGTTCTTGAAAGAAAAGATAACGCATAACACAAGGCAATTGCAACAACTGTTAGAGAAAGTGACACAGTGTGTATGGAAGATAAGATGCAAACTCCAGGTTTAGGCTTTGATGATGTTTCCTTCGGGATCGGCAGTTCATTCCATGATACAGATACAAGTTGAAATGGGAAGAAGATATAAACCTTTTTCAGCTATGAAGTATTTACTAGTCATGATGAAAGAATTCTTATTGCTACTGACAGGAATGCTTTTCAAAAAATTGCTAACACTTTCCTTTTGTTCCCCTGTCAAATACCAAACATGCCTGTTTAAGCATTTCGTTTGATCATTGTTGTTGGGTGCCCTTGGTCCTAGATTATCCTGCTATTTGAATAAACATGAAAAATCCTATATTTATTTTCCAGAAAAGTACATCTCTGGATATACAGAGAGAGAGATTGGCAGGGGGTGGTGGAGGTGAACAATTTTCATTTCTATACAAGGTTATTAAAAGATCATTTAGATTATACTGATATTTTGTGTGGTACTCAATTCATAGACTTGTTGTTGACTTACTGTGCTGGGGCAAATTTCTTTAGGAAGTGCAGATCTGTAAAAAAAAGTCAAGAACAGCCTAGTTTATTATTAAGAACCCATATTCAGATGAGATATATTCAGTATATATTTGCTTCCCCAGAAGAATTCCARTGCCTGAAAGATGAGGTTTAAATTCAGTCTAAAGCATTTGAAGATTTGCAGTATTATTTGTGTCACATCTGTCATAGAATCATAGAATGATTTGTGTTGGAAAGGACCTTAAAGATCATTGAGTTCCAACCCCCCCTTACCATGGGCAGAGACACCTTCCATTAGACCAGGTTCCTTAACGAGCCATTGAACTTGGCCTTGAGCTTGTCCAGGGATGCAGCAATTTTCTGCTGCTGTTGTGCTTCATCTTCAGTCAGTTGTGTAACAAAATAAATCCAGAAGTGCTAATTAACTGAAGAAATGACAACAGAATGTGTCACTAACCACTGAAATATAGTYTGGGAATTAAAGAAAAAAATCAATAAATCATCAGACTTTGTTAAATCAAATCAGTCACTCTAATAAACCAATGACACAKTGCAGTGATGTATAAAAATATTGAGTACAAAATATCACTTATCATTTTACCCCAGACCATAATTCACCAGCAGTGATGATAGAATGTAGGTTAATAAAGTCTGTCAGCAGGTGCCATTATACTGAGGAAGACTGACTTGATAGAGTCTATGCATCCAGTGAAACTCCTGTCACTTCTAGAGGCAATTGAATCTTATGCTGACTGCAGCCCTTAAAGTGGAGTTTCCCTACATTTTTGGGACTATCCCTGTTGAAAACCAAAAAACAGGAGTAGATTCTTTTTTTATGTGTTCTCTTGCAAATATGAAGATACTTTGGCTTCTAACTCCATGSTTTTCCCCCCATAGTCTGATAAGTAACTCTTCTTCAGTATTTTTAGTTATCAGAGTCAAATGTTGGTCRTTCTCCATTCACTATGGGTTTTGCCTATTTTTCTGTTATTTGGTTCTTTTCCATGTATGTAATGAAAAAAGTAATTTTGGAAAATGATTTATAACAAATTTCAATCATGATGCTGTAACTTTAATTTCTTCAGAATGGATGAATAGCTGCTATATTACTTCTGCTATATTACTTTTTAATTTACAAGCTGGATGTCCAGGGAACACAAGGTGGAAAAATGTATTTTCGAAATTAAACTCTGGATGTTTATAAGTACAATAGTAATAGTACGGAAAGAATTAATAAATCATGTAAGGCACAATATAAATAACTCTAAATTTAACTTGAGGATAGTAAGAGTATGTATGACATGTCTAAGAGTACAACAGTCTTGCAAGCTGTTACTGCTGTGACAACACAGATTTTGTCAAGAACGCAGCCAAACTAGGTGTTGTACACATTCATTAACARCAAGACAGAAAAAAAAGTGGCTAACATGTAATGCTGGTTTTTGTGCCTTCTATGACACTGTTGGTGTTACCTGGCACTCTGCCTTGTACACAACAGGAAAGTGCTTTTGCAACAGAAGATTGAAAGGCCGTCTTACCTCTGGTCCTGGAATCCTGTGTCCCATAAGGTAAGCCTATATTTTGGCCCTTTCCATTTTACCCTTATTTTGTGTCTAGGGATTTCCTATATAAAAAAAAGTGTCAGTAATAAAATTGGATGCATTTTTATCAGCTCTGAAAAATGTGAATTGCTTGAATCCAATGCAGTGATTAATTTAAAAACAAAATGCAGTTCAAGCACTGCTGCCCAGATGTCTGTGGAAATATTTTCATAAGATCTAAGAAAGATTTGTAGCATTTTCAAATCTCATACTGAGACAGCCAGTGCTATGGCAGCAAAGGGCAATTTCCAGCTATGATGTTCCTTCTCAGTGGTCAGCTTAGTTCTGAAGGAATGAGAGCACCAACAGTGCTGTCATGCTGTTGGGCACCACCAGTCACTGTGAGCAGAGCTCCCCTTGGATGTGACTTACAGACAGCACAGAAAATGTTGGAACATAGTTAAACAAGTGCCTGGTTTATGAGAGAGGTTGCTAAGCACTGAACTCTCRAGTTTAAGATAATCACTTAGGTCTGAGAATTAACATGRTACATCTTGGATTATTTTAATGTATAAATAACTGTAATGAGAAGTCTCACTCTTTGCTGAATCTTGCTGAAACTTGAAGCTCCCTTTTTCACTGGATTTATACTGTTTTGTTTAGTTTTGTTTTGCATGTGATAATCATCCAAAACAATGATTAGTCTACATGGTTATTTTGGCAGCTTTGATTAGATGCCAACTACTATGAAGTTAATGTGTAATTTTGTGGTTTGGTSTACTTTGAGTATCCTTGCATCCAATAATGCCTGAAATGACTTTCTATTACTTCTGCAGGAGTTGGGTTTCTGTAAATATTTCTAGAAATCTGCTCATAACATAATTTCTCAATGTAAGAAAAACACGTTTGTAGACTCTTCCTGCATTTCTTGTCCATTCAGACTTTCAAAAGCATGTGCTTTTGGTCCTAAAGTTCTATTGAAGATAAAGCATGGCTAATATGAGGCATTTTGCTATGCTCAATACCTTAAAAATAGTCACTCCTCTACCTTGAAAGCAYCAATTTACTGATTAATGGCCCATCATCTTGCCTTTGTATGAAGCAATTGCACTTGGCTCCTGCTGAATTACCAAAGGAGCTGTATAATAGACTGCTGCACACCGTAAGTGTTTCTTCCATTCAAAACTCAGTGAGAACCACCAGATCATATTAGGACAGCAATTCCCATCTCCTGATGTGTTCCTGAGGCAGTTGACCTGTTGTTCCCAATAAGGACAATTTGATAGCTTGAGACTGTACACGTTAGTAGCCTCCTCTGGACTGATCTGTGCCCCACTAAAATAGTGTACTCACACTTTCAAGCATTCATTTCTGTTGTGGTASCCCACTGAGAAACCATCTTTAAAAAATTTTCACAGCTCTTATGCCCTCTTTTTATTTTCGCTGAAACTCAAAGTAGATCTTAACTAGCGAGTAGTCAATTAAGTTGACTTAAATGAGTTGTCTGCAGGCCTGGTGTCTGGGATGGAGAAATTGTAAGTGTCTTGGAAGTGGAGATGGCAGAATACAATTCTCATTGCTATTGAACAACTCCTGACAGCAGGGCAGAAACGTGAGGTTTTGGAAGTGTTATATCCTTTCCAAACCATTCAATTAGATCTGTAGGGTTCATGCCACCTTGGCTCTTGGGAGTATATTTATTTTATGGACAAACCGTTCACTTATCACCTGAATGACCACAAGGTACAACTGTTCTTTGAAGTTTGTTTTCAAAGAATATTTTGCCCTTCTTTCCCTGCACTTTTTTATGCAGACAGCTTTCAAATGTGCTGGTGCACCTTGCTGTTTCACTGCAGCTGCCTTAGCTGTAAATTCCTCCTCTGATATTTTTCCTTTGTAAATGTTAGCAGTTGTGGAGAATACAAGATGCTGCCTTCTGTGTCTTCTGCAGCASTGCTTGCAGCCCTGTTCACTTTTTAAATTCTTCTCATTTGTATTCCAAAGACAATAGTATTTGCTGGGAGAAAAGAATTAAAAGTGGAAGAATGGCAAGGAGGATAGTAGATTTACTCGAGTGACCTTGTAGCTGAGAATGCCAAGTCCTGGCAAATAGCAGAGTGGGAAGCCATATATTAGTGCTGCTTATCCTCTGTTTTGAGGAGTAGAATTTCTGTGTAGAGATAACATCGGTGTTTAGAGACTTGGAGGCCCTCTCCAAGAYGTGTTTGAGCTTCCTGTCTTTGGAGAGAGATGAAAGCAGAGGTCATAAAAAGCACAGAGAAGATCATGGAGGTAAATTGTGCATGTGCCAGACCCTTTGATATGTTGAGGYTGGGGAACAGGTCACATGCTTTTTGCCCCTGCTAAAATGGAAGGGACTTAGCAGTGTATGTGCCCTAGCTTGCTCATTAAATCCTCCAGCCAGCRAGATGATGGAATAAATCTATTCTTCTCACTTCAGCTGTGGGTCATGGTCACCTTGGTTACTTGCATCTATGTTCACACAGTATTATATTTTATAATTCATGTTGATAAATTCAATAGCACTTGTGGCTGATATCCAAAACCATCATTTCTTAAGGCTGGTGCTAGAAATAATCAAGTGTCTAGCTAGCTCTCTGGCCYCAAAGTTTGTATTTCACTCCTGCCAGAACTGTTTCTTTATACACATGTCACAATTTGACATAAAGCTTGTAAAATCTTCAAGATATTATATGTGAACCAGTTAATTATGTGAAGTTTCATTAACTGATAAGAACAGATGTGTACATAAGGTAACTTATTCCTCATTAAAGGAGAATGTGCATGACCTTTGGAGCACMTAAGCCTCAAATGACTGATAGGTAGATGGTATGAAAGATTATCTTTGAGGATTTTGTCTGAGCCATTTGATGTTTATGTTACATATATTAGTCAGCTAATGCTTAACAGATCTTTGTCATACTGTAAATATGTGATAGATTATGACAGAATCTAGTTGATGTAAATAATATATTATTGTAAGTAAATAATTTTCCAAATTTAGCTTTTGAATTTTTTTTTTTTATGGCCATGGAGATTTCCAGGACTCCACTGCTAGAAGTGTGCCCCAAATTAGCTTTTACTTGCACTACCAGATAGAGACTTGGATAAAGAGCAGTAATCAGCAAGACTGTTTTTTTGAAATTGTCCTCAGTGACTTTGGCATTTGCTTACTGACTGATGGTGATTTACCRGTCCTCTTCCCAGGCCATTACAGCAAAACTGCAGATGAACACAGTCCCATGCTYCATAGACATTTTCTTATTGAGTGTTTGTTGAAGATAACTACCAGTASGATTGTGTCTTGCAACAGCAAAAGGTGCTCACATTGGGCTCTGTGGCATTCACACTAAATTTTTGAGAGATTGCTTTTCTCAGCATCTCCACYCTTCTGGTTTGCTGTGTTTTCTTTAGTGATACTCAGTCAGCRCAGACCCCAATCGTTCCCCACAATTATAATCCCCCCAAATAAAATAGCTCCAGGCCATTTAGATAACAATATCTAGCTTTTAAGCTTTCCTTTTTTCAGTTTRCATGCTGTGGAGAAAGCCAGCGAAAAAGGCTGGCCACTTTTATCACCCTAGTAAGAGCTAGTCAGAGACTGTGAAATCAGATATCCTTTTGTCTGTGCGGTGGTGTATCATCATACTCTGCCTTAGTTCTTCTTTGAGCTTACTAACCCAAGGGTTCTGTCAGCTTTATTCTCTTGGTTTCTTTCTTGGCCCATGTTAGCCTCATGGTCTATAATTAGGTCTTTCAAGTTTCATCCAGATATAAAAAAGAATAATTTTAAAAGGAGAAGTCAAAAATCAAACACRCAGACTATCTTAATTACGTGCTCAAACCCTCTAATATTAATAATTTTTTTTTCAACATGTTAATAAGGACAATGCTGATAACAATCTGAAAAACACAATTCAACTCCTTTCTTGCTGTGAYACTTTRGAATTAGTTTCATATTTACAAACCRCTATTACTTTCYTTTTGAGTTTAAGAATTTACAGAAAATTATATCTAGTTAATTTGAAGCTTTCTGATAAAAATCTRTCTTAAAACCTCTGATACAGATTTTGAGACATATTTGTTAAATGTGTCTATCTTTTGTACTTTGAATTTTGCCATTTAAGTGCTCATCACTAAGGTCTGGCCTCGAGTGTGATAAAAAATGTCAACAAAATATCCCTAATCTGAATCCAACCTAATTTTGTCTTAGAATAAGCATCTCAATTTTCATTCTGTAGTCATAAGCTTCACTCTAACACATCTTGCAATGTCCTGCTTAAGTACATTCCAGAGAACCTTTTTTCTAATTCTTTCCAAATCTTACCCTAGTTCTGGAAATTACTTATCCATGGAGGGCTTTAGTTTTGACTGCCAGTAGATCCACAGAAAATTGCTAGGGTTACTTCAAACAAAGACTACTCCTATCAGTTGAAGTGCTACATTTCTTTATTTCCTGGATCTGAAGATAAGGGCAATCTCACTCTATACTTTACTTTGAACAAGAGGTGATAGAAAATAACAAGCATTCTACATAAAACATTATTTCAGTTCCTGTGTAGCAGACAAAAAAAGGATACATGCTGCAGATTTTTTGTTAGAAAAGAATGTCTTGGTTGCTTTTCTAGTTGTAGCTCCAAAATTWATCAATTTAGAGTGCACTTATAATAAATAAAAAATGTTTTGCAGATGCAATTGTTCTGTTGCATGAAATTACATCCAAATCACTGTTCTCTGGGTTGAAATATGTTTGTATAACTGCATTTGTGCAACGAAATGAAGATTAGTATATTGCATATATGAGACTTGCATTGTAATAGCAAAGAAAAATTACTTTCCTTGYATTCAGTCTAACATTTTCTAAAATCTTAGGCTGAATGCAAGCAAAATCATTTGCATTTATGAAATCAAGCCTGAAAGGGAGAGTTTTTTGCTTTTTGGAAAACATGAACCTGAAACTTGGAAATTAATTAAAGTGTGCTGTGTTGAATTTTATCTGGGCAGGCACAATCGAAAGTGCCAGGAAAATGAAGCTCTCTTCCTATTGGAAGTGTCACCATTCTGAACTGAAAAGAGAGAACACAARAGGTTAAGGAAAGGTTCCAGTGGCAGGTAAGATAAATATATGGCATAGTTCAGAAATCTGCACCAGTGGGCAAATCTKCTGGGTTTTAGATTAGTTAGAATTATTTAGCACATTCTATTTAGCAGAAAATGATTTTAAACTGTCATTGAGCTGATTTTATCACAGAATATGTATTCATTGTTGAGTTAATCCTAGGGAACAGAATTGATAATCTAAATTTTTATCCATTTTCTCTTAGATCATCCATCATTAAGCTTCAGAATTCACCTGTCACTGAAAAAGAAATGTCAAATGGATGTTTTTTGTTAATTACTCTAATTTACCTTTTAGTTGAGGTAAGAGAACAAGAAAGACACTGAAGATAATTTTGAAAAAAAATCCCCTTACCTGCATAGTCATTTATTGATGTTTAAATGTACAAATATCAATTTAAACATGGATTAAAAACTGTGGTTAGGTTAGGGACAGTCCAAGTGAGATAATCTTAAACAGATGCAGATCAGAGAGCACTAAGGGAGAGACAGGCCAGGAGAGCAGTTAGGATAGAAAAAAATGTAGAATGCAGTAGGAAAGGTGCAATTATAGTTAAGCTGCTGAAACTGCTTAGAGTCAGAGTAATTCCACTCCCTGAGAGGTGAATAGGAATTTTACTTCTGATTTCAGTGGGGATAATTAAGCAAAGTTGATCAAGACCCTGACTCACTCCTATTCTACATCTTACAATGATTTCAACTCAGTGGGCTGATTAGATTTTATGTATACCTTTTTGCTAAACTTTGCCCTGTTCTTTGAGGAGAGTGCCAAGGCAGTGGGAAAGTGGTAAAAAAAGTACTAGTAACATTAACTGTGTAAGTTAATAGGCTAGTTTAATGTGATGATTGGAAAATATATAAAAATCTTGAAGGACAGTCACAGAGGTAGCTTGTTATAGTGTTTTGGATTGCTGTAATATTGATCATAATTCTTGTATAGAAAAGTTGAATAATGGTGAATGTCTTAAGTACTATAAAAGGCAAAAGCAACTATTACAATTTTATAATAACTCATAATACTCAATCTTCTGTGCTCCATCCTCTTGCTCAAATTGGTAAATCCCTGGACAGACAACTCCTTTGGGACCATTCCTTGCACCAGCTTCCAAGTACTGTCATGACCTGGTACAATGGAGAAAAGGGGAATCTTCTGGGTTCTAGTCCCACTAAGTAAAGAGGAGTGGATTACAATATCTTCTTCATGGTGAGCCAAATCAGCAGATGGGATTGATGGAAATGATTATGAGCTTTTGCTGAAGAACCTCAGCATGTTTCATTCTGATGTGTGTTACCTCCTTGGAAACATGTATCTTCTGATATTGGTTAATGAGAAAGTTGACAAATTCCTGTTTCTGACCTGTTTTGCACCTCTTCTCAAGTCTTCAGAAATAGCTGAGGGACACAGACATCTTTTTCTTCACCTCCTATGAACTGATGATGATGATGTAAGTAATGCCCTCCATTGTTTCCACTGAAGTTGAAATGTGGTATAGAAGTTCCAGTTATTTAGTACTCACATCTTGAACACCCTGTCTCTAAATACTGCATGTTGTCTGTATTCAGGCTGTAACATCAGTGTTCCTTACAATCTATAGGATAATTGCAATGGATGTATCTAATTCAGGCAGAATAACTGATAAAAAGGAACTGCAAAAGCATGACTGGGTCTTTTCGCAATTACTGCCACAGTAAGAAGCCATTTATTTTCAGTATAATTACTGGTAGTGTTTAAAGATTTTGTAAATTTTGAGATAACTACAATGATGAGTTTCTTAGTGACCTATGTGATTTTAGCACATGGGTCACTGTGAAATATACATGTAAAATTTTTAAAGGGCATTTATCAGTATCAAAGGCTCTGCTTCCGGATGAAAGGAATGAACTTTGAGTTCAGGTAAAAACAAAACTAAAAAAAACAAAGAAAAATTTATTTATTTCATGGAAAGTCAAGGTCTTTTAAATGATAGTGTTTGTGGAAAATAACAACTTGTTCCTTGCACATGAAAAAAAAAAATGTTAGTGCTTCTGCAGAGAACAGGGATAAACTTCTGAGATGCATCTGAAATGGTTTTTCCATTGGCAAAAACCATTTGGGACTATATTTTTCCAGTTTTGTAATCAAACAGGCTGGTGCCTGGGGGAAAAAAGAAAGAAAAAAAGTAATCAAAGATGTATGTTTCCCTCTGGCAAAACCAGGATAGGAAACCAGAAAGAAAATCAAGAGGTTATTGTTGAGGGCTTTTTAACAAAACCCTGTACTGATTCAAGTAAATTTTGAATTTATGGCTCAGCAGCGAGTAAGGGACTCCATTTGATAAAGATGATTACATTTTTCACGAGTGACAAAACCAAAAGAATGTCAGTATTGTTCTGCAAGAATGGAGTTGTTAGCACTCTGTTCCAATTCTAGTTTGGGTGATTCTCCTTGCCTACCTTCACCTGCATTTCAAAGTAGATGCAACCTTCAATTTCTATTTTTTTCACAACATATTCAATTTTTTACACATTAAAATATTGTGTAAAATCACTGTAGCCCCTGAAAATTCACCTTAGAGCTAGCTATGATTCCTGGGCTTGAAAAGATTCTTGCATGGTATACATTCAATTTGGAAAGAATTTTGTTATCCTGGTGAACTAATGCCTGTGTATGAATATATAACATCACTAAATGTTAGGTAAAGTGGGGATTTCTAGCTAAAACAAGTCAAATGGTATAAGATTAGCCAAACCTTTGATAGGAGGGAATGAATCAATACATTACTCTTTAGATCTTTTTTTCTCTTTATCCACAGTTCTGTCAGTTACTTGATCAGAACCTTTTCTGTGCAAGGAGACAGGAGATGAAAAGGAGAGAAGATTGGCTACAGAAAGAAATTGTGTTTTAGCATGAGCCTCAGCTGAAAGAGCTGTAACATTCATGAAGTCAGATTGTACCACAATGGAGGAGCATATTCCTTCCATCACAAGAAACCTCCCTCCATCATATCTCTCCTTCACATCTCTTGTGTCTCAACTGCTCTTACAGCTGTACTTTTCTTCCCAGTGTTAGACTGGCTGTTAATGCAATCATGAGGGGGAAAGAAGAGGGTGGAAAAAGTCAGACATGCGTTTGGGGCTACTGATGGCAAGTAACACTTTGATAGTGGTTCTAAAAGAACCTATAGGCTCTTTTCTCTTCCAAAAGACACCTACAGGCTCATTAAGAAATAGAATTTTTAAGAAATTAAGGAATTGCTTGTCTTCTGTCCCAGTTATCATCTGGGGTACTTGACTTATTTTTCAGGTTTGAAAAAAGGTTCTTTTAGATAAATCTCATTTTTCTCCCCACATGTAAAATTTAGCACCAAGAGAGGTGCATGACTTTTGTTGCCAGAAAAAGATTTTCCTATGTAACTTCCAGGTGCTTTTGCATTGGTCTTTTTTATAGGCTTCTGTGATTTGAATATAGTCTTTGAATGCAATATTTGATTTTAAAGTTATGTAATGTTTATTGGTTTTGCCATTTTAATTTTTTTTCCTTGTGCCATCTTGGTGCAATTTTTCTTCTCCAACTTTTACAAGTGATTTGAAACAATTTCCAACATGGGTTTGAACACTGAAAATTATAATGTAAGTACTGGTGTTTAAGTCATAATGATATGTAGCTGCCTCAGCACAAAAATGTACCTCACTTAACAAGTTACACTTTTTTTAAATCTTTAAGCCAAGATAGGATACTGAGACCCAGCTCCATTTTCCACTTAATAAAAATAGGTTGGAGATAATTATTACTGGTTGATCTGTAACTGAACACTCATTGATCCTGTTGAGAACCTGAAGCTAATTTGCTTTTTCTTCTTTCTGAGTGAGGTCCATGTTCCTTCATCGATATAGAAATTGTCGATACAATTTATGGATTTTGTCTATTTTTCTCTCTTAAAAGAGTGTAAATGACACTTTAGCCATTCCCTGCTCAGATCAATGGCAACATCATAATTGAGTTCAAACCCCCCCAAATCACACTTTTTTATGTACCTTAAAGGAGCAGTTGAGATAATTTCTGATGACAAGTGTCTTATATCAGACATAGTGAATTCAACCCATATTCCCCCAAATCAAGGAAAAGAAAACATAAAGATCAGATTTGGTCGTAGGGTAGGAGATATCTCAACAGTAAAAACAGTAATTCTACAAAATGAATGGTTTCAAATGGCATATTTAGTGTTCTATGAAATATATGTCACCTTTATAAATGTGCAGCCAAATGATGCTGTTATGAATTTGAAATTTGCTGGAAAAGCAGATTTTTTCTTTTATGCTGTACAGCCTAAAGCATGATTTAAAAAAAATGACATCAAGTGCTTTCAATGGTCCAACCTGCCAGTAAATGTTATAAATAATCACTAATTGTATCCATAAAAATGAATGCCTGTTTCAAAACTATATTATAAATGTGCATGGTGATTATACAATGTGAGTAACAATTCTAGTGTCTCATTTCTCAGAGATTTTAATATGTGTTATCAACATGTCTGCTTCTAGATTTGGTCCAGAGATTTGAAAAAAAAATTTTAGATGACATTTCTCTAAAGTTATAAAATGATAAAAAATACCTGCTGCTATTTGCCTGTCCTAAATTTACATAACTTACACCTGTGTAATTATTCCTCGGGGTTAGGAATAATTAATTATATATATATATATATAAATTAATTAATAATAATTCCCTTCCCCTTCCCCTTCCCTCTTGCATTGAATTTCTAGAAGGATTTCAGTTCTTCATGCTCAATTTATGGTCTTTTTTTTCTTGTGTCACATTATCCTTGATATGAAATGACRTTTTAATCTTTTTGATACAGTGGCTCTTGATATGTCTGCAGAGGGCAATCATATCAAACCTTGGATTTTTGACAGGCTAAGAGTCTGGTTCTTCTTTCTCACAGTATCTATTTCTCTGTGATATCTATAGCTCTTTTCTGTGTCTGTAGCAGGAATGATCAGAAGATTTGTAAAATCTGAAAGCCCTTTGAGCCTCCTGTGGTCACAGAAATGCTTCTTTTCTCACTGCAGAGGTTGAGAAGCCCTTGCTGAGTTTGCTCAGAGGGATCTGTGGTGTGGGGGTGCTTTCGTGCTGAGGAACTCTGCTGTAGTCCCACATCAAAGAAAATCTTGTCTTCTCTTATACCTGTGMTGTAATAACTAATAAGTTTGGATGTTCATAATCTGGCTCAAGTAAGTACACAGTAAAAGGTGGTTTAACTTATAACCTCACAATGCTGAGTATCCTGACCTGAAATCCTGCTGGTGTGGGAGCATCCAGGTGCCTGTTTTTTTCTGCGCTCCTAAATTTCTGAGCTAAAATTTGTAGGAAAATGAGAGTTTTTGAATGGAAGGAGAACATAAGTAGGTGTAGTTAATTTTCACTTTTGTACTGAGCATCATGTTTCTTTTACACATGCAGAAACCTGAGCTGCTTAGGTTCAGGTTATAATTCAAATGGTTCATTTGAGCAGCAGTGTGGGTGAAAAATAAGGTCTTAGGAAGGTCTGCYAATGAAGACTGCCACTCAAAGACAGAAACACTATTTAACAAGTAGAGATGGGGATTTTCAGAAAGATATCTTTGAAATAATTTTCAATGTAATATGAAAAAACCAGAACAAGCCCAATTTATGCAAATTGAGTGTTATGCCACTCTGTGTAATGTATATATTACACGGTTGAGGACTGTGGTTTTCAACCACACTGAAAATTTTGTAATTGATTAGAGTGAGATGAAGATTTTCCCAGCAGTCCAATCTAAGATCATTTACAGCTATTGTGAGACAATAGATACTCTCATCCTCTCATTACTTTGTAACTCTCATTGTGTGACTGGGACCAAATTATTTGAAACTCACATGCTTATCCAGAGACAATGCTGGGATTCTGGCTAAATTCAGTGAATACAATGCAGATTTGTTATGTATCTATGTAAAAACACTTACAAATATTGATAAACAAATATAGCTGAATGCAATTTTCTACCTTTTAATATTTTAGACTAGCATAGGTCATGCATAAATTTTTTGAAATTAATTCCTTTAGAATATTTAATTGTAAAAATTAACATTAAAAATACAATAGCATTTATGAAACGTTCTTGGTTTGCTTTTATTTTTTTTTTAATTTTGTAAGTTAACAGTGAAAAATAAGAATGCTCTTCTGTGTTTCTAATCCCCACTCAGGTCTTTGAAATTGCTTTGCCTACTTAAAAATGAGAATTAAAATAGGTCATTAGATGCTCTACATTTATTTATTGATTAATTTATTTAAATAAAAGCTTTATGATATGTCATTAGGGAAATAAAGGAGTGAGGCCACTTTATCAAACATTCAGAAATTTAGCATGAAAGAAAGTCAAAACTGTACCCATTTAAWTGTTAATGGAAGAAAGATTTTGATTATATGTAATAACAGCTRCACAGGAAGATTGTTTCATTTTAGCTGATTTAAAATAGGATCTAGAAAGAGTAAAGCTTCATAACAAGGTAGCTCTATTTTCTGATGACTTTTTTTTTTTTTTAGAAAACCAATTACTTAATTTTATAAAACTTTGCAGGATATGTAAAACTCTCACCAATGATTGATAATTTCTTCTTCCATTTAAGAAATGAACTGTAATTCAGGAATAATAATAATGATAATGACAAAAAATGTTGGGAAATTTTGTGCAGTGGGGCTTATTTTATGTCTTTTTTTAGACAGTAGCAAAACAAATTTGGACATGGGTAAGCAAAATGTACAAACCTAAAGAAAATAAACTTGTTGAAAACCAGATATATTGACAGAATGGGAAGGTTGGAAGGGACCACAGTGGGTCACATCAAGTCCAGCCTCGCTCACGCAGGGTGATCTCAGATAACAAGGCACAGGATTGCATCCAGATGTTTCTCGAGTATCTCCAGTGAGGGAGACTCCACACCCTCTCTGGACAATCTGTTCCAGTGCTCACCGACCTGCACAGTAAAGAAGTTCTTCCTCATGTTCAGGTGGAACTTCCTGTGCATCAGTTTTTGCACATTGACTCGTATTATTGCCTGGCACCACTGAGCAGAGCCTGGCTCTGTCCTTCTGTCACCCTCCCTGCAGATACTGTCAGACATTGATGAGGTCCACTCAGYTGTCAAGGCTGAACAGGCCCAGCTCCCTCAGCCCTCCCTGATAAGAGAGATGCTCCTGTCCCTCAGTCATCCTTGCTGTCCTCCACTAGACCCAGATATAGAATGAATGATTTAGTGKAAAAGGAAATATAGAGTTATAATGGCCATGAATTATGTACTAGCAAATGAAATAATAAGATTTTAAATTTACATTTCATTAAAATGAATCAGTGTATAAAAGCACACAATTCTGAAGAGTACAAAAACAGTGTTTTCAGCTGTCTGGTTAACCTTGTTTATCACAGGCATATCWGCCAATGACTAGGGAATTCATAATACTTTATTCTTCTATTCTTCATATTTATTGGGATATAACTTTTGAAAGTGAGGTCATAAATGTTTCCTTAACTTACTGAAAGAAATTTCTTTGTTTTTTGTTCAATAATTATGCTGCCACTGAAACAATGAAAAGCCCAATATCTGCGGGGTATACATGAGTATGTACTATAAGGTATGCACCATGAATTATAATTTACTAATCATACACCAAGCTGCTTTTTAGGATAAAGTTTGGATAAAAACAGAACCAAGGTAAAGTATATGATGCACAGGTGAACTCAAATACAGAATAAAGAAATAATCCCAAAACAATTGTACCTGAGGGAGCTAGAATGAAATAACATGAAAAGTATTGCTTACTAAAAAGTTGAAACATCATGTAAGGAAGAGAACATATAGTTTATTACCCGTATATTTTCATGGGAGGATTGCTTGAGAGGTACTGTTGCTATTGATCTATTTTTGTCAAAAAGTGTAATGTTACTTATCTGTTCTGAATTTAATCTCCTTTGTTTGGAGTTGTGATACCCGAGTGAGTGGACCAGAGGTCTAASTTGCTCAGTATTTTTATTCTGACCTAAGGAAGGATATTATTTACAGTATCTGTAGAACAGAAAAAAAGATAATTTCTTGGTTGTTTAATTTAGAAAATTTTTTTCTTTTTCTTTCCATTCCTTGAGGTCTTAAACTCCTGCTGGATAGAAATCTCTTGCCTTWCTCCTGCAGTTTTTTACATATTCCAAAACAAAATTTATTGACACTTGTAAGAATTCTGGTTGTTGATTAGAAATATGTTATTTTTAAATCTCTAAGATTTTGGCCTCAGTAGCTTCAAGGAACAGGGAATTCTATTCTGCTATGAGGAATAAAAGGTATTTATGATTAATTTAGYATCCTTTAATTGAATTCTTTCATGCTTCTTTATTACAAGAAATGGAGATGAGAAGCTCCCAACCATTTCCAGACCATCAGTGTTTTTATTCTGATGTGCTTATATTAGATACAAATAGTAACATTTTTGTATCACCTTTTAAAGTAAAATGATTCCAACCTTAATGAGTGTTTTTCCATCCCTTTGTTAATTGCTGTGGATTTTTTTTCTGAGATTTGAGCTTTCTTTTCTGAACCTCTGCCAGTTTGACGCTTTTTTTGAAACCCTGTGATCAAAGCTGCACACAATATTCTRGAGGAGATAACATTTTAGATGGATATGTGGTAATTTCTTGACTGTGATGGCACATTGAACAATTGATGTTTTTTATTTCCTCCTTTTCTCTCTCTTCATTGTCAATTAGTTTKGAAGGCACAAACCCTGTATACGAGTACCACACAGAAATTGAAAGGAGATATGATCAACTCTTTTTAKTCTCCTTCATATCACTGTTGAATTCAATTACTGCTGCCTTCTGGCTCAGTTAGAAAGAATATCCTCTTCTTTGCTAAGTGATTTGGTTTGGGGAGAAGTATTGGGATGGGTAAGGGCTTGTGCTGCTTTCCTCTGGAAAAGTGGAGCTACACTGGGAGCTGGCAAGGACAGATGCCAGGAAGGCCTCTGACTGCAGTCACTTTTAGCCTCTTTGGAGGCATGCAGCAGGTTGGTGTGACAGTCTCCAGTCCTCTCATAGTAAGGGGTTTACTACTAGAGAATATTCATGGTCACTTACAACACAACCTATTCTATGGTTTGAGGGAAGGAAATTTTCCCCTTTTTCAGAATTTTTTACTTGGTAGTCTTATATAATATCTTGTTTAAGGGAACATCAGGGGGGTTTCATCAGGATGTTCCCTTCTGTTGCAGAATTTCTAAACAGAGGCAGTATCCTTCATCACTTCAGCCTTCCTCCCCTGGTGTGCTTTCATTTTAAAGGCTTTTGATCTTTTGTATTAAAGGCTCCATTCTCTGGTCAGATGCTGAGGCATAATTTGTGCATTGAGAGGTGTTTGACATCTTGTGGGTGGGACACTGAAGAGTTTCACACCATCTGTGTATCAGATGTACTTGTCATTAACTTGGAGGAAGTAGCTTCATAGGAACAGTGCTTTGTRCTCAGAGTTCCTAAGTGTGTGGAAGGGGAAGAGGGAAAAGAGRAAGGGGCCAAGAGAAGTTATAAGGAAAGAAAGGATTTGGAGTGAATGTGAACATAACTGCATCCTTAAAGATGGGTGTTTGCTGTATTTAGAGGCTGTGGCCTTAGACAGGAATGCAGTGTCCAAACTTGTTCATTGATTTTACTTCAAGTAGTTAAAATACAGACCAAAAGTTATCCCTCACTGCAGCCTGCATTCTAGGCTGCAGAGTACCTTTTCCACTGTCTAATCCACTGGCTTTACAAACATTATATGGAGCTGGCTTCCAGATGTGCTCTGTGATTTTTGTGGGTTTTCAGACTCCTCTTTCTCCCYATACTGCTTAAGTTGAATTTTAGGAAACTAAGTCAGAGCTATATACCTCATTAAAATGAACAAACAAGAAAAATTAGTTATTTCAGTGCTGTGGAATTTAAATCTCTCTTAGATTTGGATCTAAGATCTCTCTCAGATGTAAAGGCTTTCCATAATAATGAATTATACATGAACAGTCATAATCAGAAAAAAGCATGATGGGAAATTGTCCAAATGTCCAAAAAAGGTCCAAGTTTCTCTGCCATTTAAGACTTATCCAAGACAAACTTGGAGATTACCTAAAAATGAAGTGTAAATTTTGGGCTCTTATACAGGTTCAAGTTATTTCTTCACTCCTCTTTAATGTTTTATGTTTTAAGTGATCTTAGAAAATAAATTTTCTTTTTATTTTTTGTATGATTGTTTTAACATTTTTTCTTTTTTAAGTACGAAGGTTATAAAGAATTCTTAAATCTAATCTTCTGTAAGTGTTAGTAATGAGGTAGTGGAGCAGAGAGGCATGGCTTCTTCCCACAAGGTTTTGCTTTCATAATGAATTAAGTCATATTAAGTGTGGGATCTGAGATAAGGCATGAAATTTTTAGATGGTGCCAGCTGGAATAGCTCCATTAAAATCAATGGAAAGACACCAGTTTTCATCACCWGCTTGTGACTCACTCCCAGGGGAAATAAAATGGTTGATATAAATGTTTCAGTCATGAGCCTCTTAGAGTGAACAATTGACATGGCCAGGACAGATGCTGGTATTCAAAAACTGAAGATAATTTGGGATATTATATTCTGGATGTGATAGAATCTGTTGGTTTTCTCTCTATCACCCAGTATCGCTTTGAACCCAACTCGTATTTAAACTTTTTAGAAAGTAGCTGAATAATGTGAAGTTTCTTAGGGCTGTGGACTTAAATGTGGTCTGCTGCWCAGCATTAGGATGAATTCTTGCTTTTTACAAAGACTCAAGCAGGGAAGGGGAAAATCAAATCTTTTCCCCTTCATTCCTCACAAGACACATACTGAATTGTATTAGTGAGTCCTTTGCAGTGGTATGACTATTGACAGATACTGTCACCACTAAATTTAGTAAAACCATATTTATGCTGATAAATATGCATGCCATTTTTTGTCTTTTACTGTAAGGTGGGTGTGGGATACCATTTTCCAAACTGAATGTGGCAATAGCAACAGCCAAATCCATGTGTGAGGGTGCRTGAATGGGCTTGAAAAGAAGGGGAAGCAGCTATGGGTTTTTCAAGAACCACTTTGAGATTTTGTGAATTCCTAATGCGAACTCAGGAAGTTCCCAGGCAAGAAAAATCTAGAATAAGAGCCAGAAACATAGATGATTTATCTGTTTTAACTTTACATTGTATTTGTGTAATATAATGATGAACACAGAGTAAAAGAAGCAGGTAAGAGGCAAAGCAGCGAGGTCCCTTCTCTGGGAAACAGTGATAGGCTTTTATGWATCCTGTTTCTACAAGATTGAAAGTGTTTCATTTCATGGACAGCCTGGTTTCCCCATTTACATTACCCTTGGATCAGTGCMCAAGCAAGTTTCTCACTGTGGAGTTTTATTAATGAGGTTATTGTTAAGCAAGAAAGCTCAACTGCTTTCCTTCCAAATGAAACAGGGAATATTTCCATGGGCTAAAATTTGCCCTCCAGCTAGGCTCCAGAAATCCCACCAAGTTAAAACTTATCCTCTACCCATTTTAACTATTACAGTGACAATAAATGAACTTTTAAAATATGCCCCATTAACTTTAATATGTGCTAAACTTTGTAGCAGAATTTTAATTTTCTGCCTTTCAATACAGCTGTGCTTTTCCYTCTGATGAAGCTTTTCTGCTGAGGAGAATACCTGCACTAGAACAATAACAATTTTGTTTTTCCTGAATTTTTAAATAATTGAACTCACAAGTTGGGATCATGAGRTATTTCAGACTGTAAGGTACCTCAGGAGACATCCTCATGCAATTTCTACTCAAAGCACTATCAGCTGTGAGGTGAGAGCAGGTTACTCAGGGCTTTATCCAACCAGATTGTGMAAACTGTATTARCAAATTGTAAGAACAGAATAGAAACAATAAGAATTTCTAAGTTCCTGATACTGGAAAAATCATAAATCCACAATTATCAGATTAAAGACATTAGAAGGTGCATTTTTGCTTATTCACTTTAGTACCTGTTTAYGGCCCTCTTGTCTTTGAATTTGTCTGAGTTTTCATTTTAATCTGCTTCCTCTGAGAGAGTCCTGAGGCAACAAATATCAGAAGTTCACTTGCTACTGTACAAAAATACTTTCTTTTAAAAGCTTTTAACTGATGTGATAAATTCATTAAGAGCTAGCTGTTTCTCTTTGGGCTTATTCAAAAAATAGTTCTGAGTTAATTCACCGTTGTGATTTTACAGACATTCAAGCATACCCCATCATGCTTCTCCTTTCATCAAAMAATACCAGTCTTTCTCATCTGTCCATGTGAAGTCTTTCTCCATTCCTCCTTAGCTCCATGCTGTTTTTCTTGAGGTGCAGAAGTGCCCATAGTACTGAAGATGTTTGTGTGGAAGAGGCTGCTTAGCCATTCCTTGATGCTTGTCAGAGACAAATGTGTAAACCATAGCTTTTAAATTATATGGTAGTGGAACTGAAAGGAACACGGTACAGCAGTGGTGTAAAAAGGAAAMAGGAAATTCACTGTTTATTTTAATGGTGGTGATGGATGTCCAGTTTACCTGGCTGTCTTACTTGCTTTTGGGCTGAGATTTTCTCCTTGCTCTCTTCCACTGCATCATTGAGTGTGGTTGTATTGTGGTGTCTAATGAGTTTGTAAATGCCTACAAAGGTAAGCAATTAATAKTTGTGATGCTGTTACACTAAGAGTAAGGCAAAAGCTTCAGAAATAAATGAAACTAAGGGAAGGTTTTGTATAGATTTCTGGATATCTGAGGATGACCTAGAAATCCATATTCACTGTTTATCAGGACTGCAAACTTGACTGGAGTGTGCTCATCAAACTCTTGCAGGTGTTTCTGTCGGCACAGGAGGATGTRTGCTTGCTGGTGCTTGCTTCAATGTGGCAGGGGGCTGGCAGAGGCTCTCAAGTCTGCTAGAAAAATGTTCCTGCCTCCCATGTTCATGCTGCTCAGTTATGTAGCCAGGAGACATTCCTCATAAGAAAAAAAGGTTAGTACACCTAATTAAAATTGCTAATTTAACTGAGCAGTCAGAAATATTCTGTTTCTCCTCTTTCCTTAAGTCATCCAGAGAGTTTCCAAAAACACAGCTAAATGGCTTTTTCTCTGATACCATCTCTGAGAGGTACTAGTCCTGGCTTTCAAGATTCATATCACCTCATCAAATCAATTCCTGTTCTACAATAGCTGAACAAAAGGGAAATGAAATAATRTGTAAAAGAAGTTTTGAAAGTTTGAAGCCAGATTTGATTCATGCAAGTAATACAAGTTTCCTSAGAAAGGATTAACTTATTTTAACTGGAATTGGAGAATATTGCTTTTTAAAATATAAACTGTCGTGCTATATGAAACTTTATTTCCTGATGTCAGCAGTGATTTTATTGACAACTGTTCAAAGCGGTTTTATTTTTAACTACATGCTCAGTCATCACAAGGCCATTCACTGGAAAAGGGGACTGTAATTTTTTGTGATGGCTCACATTTATTTTTTGCTCGATGATGAAAATAATGAATTATTTTCCTGAAAGATTCATGTCAAAATATGTGTTGTGGCAGCAGAAATGTTTCTTATTCAGATGTCTCTGTATTCCTCTCAGAAAACATTCAACTTTGGAAACTTTCCAGTCAGAAACTTTCCAAACTGACACAACTTTGAGCAACATGCTACTTCAATTAAAAATTATATTACCCATAAGGACAATATGAAATCTTCTAGTGTCAACAAGTCTACAGTCACAGGCAAATAAAGCCAAATACATTCAACAAATTCATCGCTACATAAAGGTCTTCTAGACCAACACTCAGAATTCAGGAACTGGGTCATCCTTTTGTGGAAATTTTGCTAGGATTTTCTTCAAATTAGGTCAGATATGATTCAGTATACTTTAGTGCCTATTCAACAAACATTTTGTTACTATATTTACTTATGAAAATTGCTGAAGAGAAGCCTTTAGAAATGCAGTGTCTCACTTTCATTTCAGTCCTGAGGGACTCATGCATAATAACTATCACCTTCATAAAGCCAATGAATTCACACTTCTTGTACTTAGTAATTGTGTATCCGATGTTAAAACATGCAGTAGGAGATTACCAATTGTTAAAACACTGACAAGATCATTGAGAGAGAAATATAATTCATTTTTCTAGGCAACATTTTTAAGTTATTCCTTGCTTCTATTAGATGAGTTATGAAATAGTAACATCACTGAGAGAGCTGAATGCTGTGATACATTAGCAATTACAAAAATAAAACAACCTCTAGATTATTCTRTGTAGTTTAGTGTCCTCTTTGTTCCTGCATTTAGATTACATTTTCACCACTATTATAATTCTTCCCTATATGTAGTGGATACTTTTAACAAGATGTTTTAAGCACAAGTTTAAGTAATGCTATTTTAGTAGGAGTTATGAGAAGAGCCTAGAATTTTGACTCAGTTCCACTGTGCTTCTATTGCAAAGTCAAAATAAATTCAGAARCARCTTCAAAACATTTTGACTTTATGCAGTAGGGGCAAAGGTTTCATGCCAACCTTCAGTTACCCTTATCTTGATMCCATCATAATAYTGTCAGTCTCTATSTGTATCCAAAGTATCATTACACAGMCTGGAAGTCAGTTAGAGTGAAGTGGCACTCTGGCATGTCTCTGCCATCAAGTCYTCACAAAAATTTCATTGCCRCAAAGTGGATGTTGTAGTGACATCWCTGCCATCAATGTGCCATTAAGGGATCCCCTCAGCTGCTTATCCAGAGAAGGTTTATAACTCCTTTGCACATTCATACCTTGCAGCATATCAGGATAAAGATCATATTGTTTTTCCAAAACAGTGCTTAAGCACTTTAAAATGGGCACTGKATATATATTCTCTAGTCATTATCTTCCCTTTTGTCACACAATATTGTAGWTTCACTACTGTAATGTAATAGCATTTTGTAATGCATATAATATCTGAAACACTCTATCATATATTTTATAAAAAAACTCATATATGTAGCTCTTTTGCCTCACATCATCAGGAAAAGCCCCTAATTCAACATTTTTAATCTGATTCCTAATCTATAAATAAAGTGCATTGTGTCTCAAAATCCTAACAAAAATAACTTGTGTTACTCTGCAATCTCCTTGCAGCAGAAAAAAAAAATCCTCACTTGAAAATACACTAGTCATACAAAGACAATGAAATCTTTAACAGGAAATTTAAATGTAATCATGMAAATGTGAAAAATGTGGGAGCAATATGTAGCATGTCTGCATGGAAAGATGCTTTCTCAAGCTCCAGTTCACTGCATCAACTCTTGCAAACAACCTTCCTCAAATTCTCAGGAAGCATCTAGCCATAACCTGTCTGTCTTAGCAGGTTTTTCTTAGGACCCTAAGTACCTTCTGCCTTCTTTTGACTCACCAGCAAAATGTGTTAAACCAGTGATTTAATAAGTTACTAACCACCTGTATATCCATACAGTGAAACCCCTTGTGCTCTGATTGATTAGATTTATAACAGTAAATTTAATAATTTGCAGTAGCACCTCATCAAACTCATAATGGAGTTAAAAGTAAGAGTAGGATTGGTGAGATCCAAATAAATATTAGGGCACTAACTAATTAAAGCAAAAGTTTAAATCAAAGATGTTCACRGAGACATTTCAATTTAACAAAAAAAAAAAGGTGTTTGATTTGCTGTGCTTCTAGGGTTGCCTTAATTGAAAATGAAGAATAAAATGGCTAGAAATTATTTTACTTGCATTATTGCTGCCAGTGCACTAGAACACACTTCTTCTGACCGTGTCCTCTATTGACCTATTTTGACTTGTTACTTTTGGTGATATTTAGAGTGGAAGARATTAAAAGGTAACAAAGAAAACCAAAAATCCAGAAAATGCAGACAAGGAAGACTCATATATAAGGCCTAGTGTTTTCAGACCTTTGGGCTTGGCTAGATTTCAAAACTATGATTTCTCTGTAGAAAYAAATATTTGAAAGTCACATTCTTGCATACACTTAGTCCCTAATGATGGTAACCATGAATTTATTTTATCTGATTGACTTGAGCACTGGTCCTGAGTCAATTCCCTGGCAAAGAAGATCAAAATATCTCATTTGTGGCTACTTTAATTTGATGTTATTGGTAATATAGTGTAGGCTGAAGCAATCCTGAAAGTCTTGTATACAASTCTCTAAAATCTTGACTTTACTTTATGGCTGGGGACCTAAACAACTGCTGTAGGGCATCTGTTTTCTCCCTTGTCACTGCATAAGCCAAACTATAAATGAAAAGTTGTGCTATGAAATGGCATTTTTCTCTCAGAGTAGCCAGAAGTGTTAAGTGTTCAAATTTGTGTAATCATTATGTGTAATTTCAAATACAATGAAGCAGATGGCTCAGAACAGAACCAGCCTCTTTTGGTTGTTGACTTGCTAAAAGAAAAATGTCTATTGATATTAGTGCAGGAAAATTTTAGCTGTGAAATTGGGTTCCTTTGTTGCTTTACTCCTCTATAATTAGGCAAATATTTCAAAAAATTAAAAAGTTGTTTTGTAAGCTTTCTTGTATTTCAGCCAGCTGATGTGTACTTTGACTCTATGATTAACACATCCTTGTTTTACCAGAGGACTAGTTTTACAGMCTGATCTAGAGGATGCTGCAGGGGCTTGTAGCAACAACAAAGAGGAACAACTAAGGGACTTTACTCATTAATCAATCAGGTGAGCTAAAACAGAAGCTTAGGACTGGGGATTAAATGTGTTAGACTTATTCAGTTATTAACAACCTATGTCTTTGAAAGCTGAGAGATCATCTTACATTTATATAAAAATGTTATATCTTAAATGCCTTCTTGTGTAATAGTGAAGGTAAAGTAACTGGAAGAAAATCACTCATAAAAGAGTATTTCTAAAAATATATATCTGTAACTTCAGCACAGGAAGAAAATCTGGCTATTTAGCAAAAGAGAGAGAGTGGGATGGGGGAACAGTGAGAGTTCCTTCACTTATTAACTTCTACAGGGAGAGTTAATAAGTGAAGTTATACAATGGACTGATTTTTATGGCTCAGAKATAAACCTTTGAATGCAAAGGTTTATGAAGTAAATGCTGACACTCTCTTAAACACYGTAAAACATTCTGCAATGGTACCAGATTTCTGGTATTTCTTTATAAATATATATATTTTAATAACTAAGCCTTTTGAGAAGAAATAATGTGGWTTATAGTAAGAACTACAGATAAAGATATCTTCTTCTTTGCTCCAGTGTAATCGRTGTCAGTGACTTTCCAGCAACATACTATAAGTAACCACAGTAAAACTCCTGACCTTCTGCTGTTCAGTTAAAACCTTCAATGTGAATTACACTTTTAAAAATATAAGCTACTTACTCAGTTATTTGAAATAATTTTGCTGACTATTGATTTTTTTCCTCATTATGTTCACATTCTTCACTCACAAGGAATGACTTCTTGGTTCAGAAATGAAATATCCGTAAGTGCTGCATTTCTTAAAGATGAGCTTGTGTGCTTTTAGATAACTGTAATCATTCCATCCAGGCACCAAACTTGTAAWGTTATTTACAGTTGTAAATTCATAATTTTGAACCAGAAGTTACAGAAACACTAATTTATTGTTATGAATCTGATTTAATCTCATYTTCTTTGAAAGAAAATCTTCTTGGTAGGTAAGGATTTTAAAATATAAAATAACATTTTTTTTCTTTTAAGTTATGCACATTTTTATCTACTACAATTCTATTATTGTCAAGTTATAATTTAAATGCCTTATGGTCTATTATGGATAACACRTATTTGTCAAGTTTAAACTTGTCCTCAGTTGCAAAGCTGAACCTTTCTAAAGATTATTACTGGGAACTACAATCTGTAAAAGGAGGAGTAACTTCTGATTCATGACAGCCTTAAGCCATTTCTACAGGTAATGGGAAATTATTCTGTTTAGAAATGAAGAATTAATATCATCAGCCCTTCCCATCCTTCCACAACAATGACTGATTATGCAGGCTGGGATGAGCATATAACACCTTTTTAAAAAGCAAGATGTTTCCTTTTAAAAAAGGAACTAGAACTTGTATTCACTGCAGTAGGTATACACTGAAAATGCTGAGGGTAAAAGTGCTGCATATGCTTCAAAATGAGCTRTTTGCCTTTTTCTCCAAACCCTGGTGTCATAAGATGGTGGTGTGTAACCTCTGCAATGACTATTTGAGGTTCAGGGGATTGGAACTTCTCCTCAGATGTTTGGAGGCTGTCCTTTCTCAGGGATCTGGTTGATCTCAGGGATCAATTCCAGACCAGAGTACCAWCAGCCTTTACAGACAAGGCTGTTAAAAGCCTCATGTGATATGAGCTTCAGCAGCATTTGTGTGCTAGGCTGAACACAGGAAATTGTTTAAACAGAATACTTTTTATATTGAATATGAGGGATGCAATTTTTTTTAGCWATATGTTTGTGTGGTACAGCATCTAGGAGATGGATAAAGAATGTTGAATAAAAGTTAAGGGATTTCTTTCACTGCTTGTAAACATTACAAGATTAAGCAATGTTGATCAAAGTTTTATAGTAGTGGAAAATAAGATTTTCCAAGAGAATGTGTATTCTAACAACTTTTGCTGTGTTTGAACCAGTGACCTCTGTGCAACTGGCTTCTCCGGAGCCACAGGAGAGGAACCCAGGGAGAATGAGCAAATTCTTTAGTTTGGTGTCACATTTGAAAAATATACTTTTATGGTTTTTAACTGCTTCTAAATGTCTGTTTWYAAAAGAGATGTTTACATATATCTGTAYAGACATTCCAATCTTTTTGTCTGTTAACCAGCTGTGAATGTTTATTCCCACAAGAATTTCCACATACATTAAAAAATTTGCTTTATTTGTTTTTTCCTCTCTTGAAATTTGGTTTCCTACTGCTGCTTACAGGACTCTTATAAAAAGACACTTAGTATGGTTGCCAAGACCCTCATCATATTTTCTGCTTTTTCTGGATTTATTTCACCAAAACATTTTTGCATTTGATTTTTTTCAACCTAGTTGTAAAGWTAAAAAAGTTTAGTCTTAATATTAAATGTTTAATCTAGATTCACATTTCTACTTCCAAGACAGAAATGTGTGCATGAAATATTTTTGCAACATTCTCTCCTTATTTAAACCACATGATACTTTGGGCTGATGTTATTACCAGAGAGAAAATAAAGAGATTTTGTGGTTAAGCAGGTGAAGTCCACAAGAACTTWTTGATTTAGCTCCTGGAATGTCAGCTTACTCTGTAGGATATATTGAAGTTTAGAAAATAGTTTACAAAGAAAAATAGACACACCCAAAATCTTCTCCTGCYTTTAAGGACTAATCTAAGAGAAGTGGCTCTCTAAAGAAGGAGTTATAAATCAAAAGTGAAAATGCATCCCAGGGGCTTGTGACAACAACAATATAGTTCAAGATTCATTTTGTAGTGTATCAGTTGCAGCATACCTGGCCCTTGTTATCTTTCCACTATTTTTATGTCCCTGTAAAAGACGACTTGTCTATTATCTCTTGATATCATGTAGAGAAAATTACTGTGTGACACAAGGTGGCTGTGGAATCTGTACCCCTTGAAATGTTTTTCCAAAGGCAAATCACATCAGATTCACCTTTCTCTCTTCATGGACTCTTGGCACTATTTCAAAGCAGGCTATGCTTTGTGTTAAAGTTTTAGTAAGTGCTAAAATACCCTCATCAGTTAGAACAGTTTATTTTGTTATCCTATTTTAAATCCTTTTCAGTTAACAAGGTKATAAACAATAAGGGAATTATTTGAAAATTACTGAAATTTGTTTTACTCTTGCAGCTCAAAATAATTTTGTGTTGTCACTGTTCTTTTTCCCTWGGCAGAACACTCTCTCATTTATTTCTGGTGGTACAAACCAATGCATTTGGAACTTTTATACTGTTAATGACTTTTTTTTTTTTTTTAATTTAGCTGTTCTCAAGAGCAAATTCTAAAGCAGTAATTAAATCTRTAAGCCAAATTTAGTCCTTAGCTGCATGAACCACTTGGAAATTCAGGACCACTTACAATGGTTCTTTTGTATTTCTTTTAGTGTTGTGCTATGAATTCACATGCTGTATTCTGTATTATAACAGTATTCTGAGGACTGAATTTTTGTTAAAAAATAATTTATAAATGTAGTATCTATGTATATAACACCATGACAGTTCATGAGGTTTGTAGCTGGTGCAGAGTTAAAATGTCTGGTTAAATGAGGAGAGGATTGAACTTCTGGAAAAGATGGTTGCTCATTCAACCACACTGAAGCTTCCTCAATCCATTGAAGATGTGGTTTGATAGTTTATTCATTAGCTGTAAGCAAACCTGAAGTGTAATTATCTCTCCTTCTTCTCATCCTCAGCAATAAACTTTGAAATAACCTGCCTTTGTCTGTGAGAACAGAAACTAATGTTGTAACTTTCAGAAATCTTTCCTGTAACAGAAATTTTTAATTCCTAATTCTAACTAAATGGCATTTGGAGCTTCCAAACACCTTTGAAAAAATGCTGGAAGTGACATTCRTGCCAAGTTATTGACTATAAAAGCACCAGAGTTGTGACTCAGAGGTTGTCAATTGCTAGAAAAGTGGAAGAAGCCAGAAGCAAGCACTGGAATTGTCAGAAAAGGTAACCAAATTCTATTTCCTGTATTTATTCAGTCACCTAGAGTGGGGGAGAAAGTGACCATGCATAATGGTCTGCAAAATGCTGGGGAAAAGATTGCTTGCTCCCAAGTTTCTTGGGGACTACAAGTCAGAAACAGTGAAAAGATACAATGCATGCAGATCCAACAACATTTACCCTGCTCAARATCATGTTGACATAAATATATTTTCTTATTAACTGAATTGTAGGAAACTTTCAATTAGTGTGTTCATGTTGGTGTTTACAAYATTTTGTTATTTAAAGCTGTATAAGTCACATTTATGCAGCCAGTACAGAATCTTTCTGAACAAATCRCTGCTGAGCAAAATCAGGATACCTGGAGSARAGGAATCCTTGCTACTGTTTGTGACTACTGAAAATGGGAAGAGACAGCTGTGTGTGTGTGATTAATTGTGTTCATTTGGGTAGCTGCATATCACTTTCCTAAATATCAGGGTGCTGTGCTCTTATTTTAATCTACATTTTGATGAAATGTAAACAGACTGTACAGTAGTTACTATTATATCTGTAGTATAAAAGTAATATCAGCTCTTTAGTCCCACCTGACACCAGGGTTTGTATATGCATACAGAGAGAGAGAGGAAGAGCACATCCTTGTCACCAGGAATTGTTCCTTTGAGAAATGTTAAACACAAATTTGACAGGTAATTTATATTTGCTACACAGTTATACCTCTGCAGACTGTGGAATGGCTCCCAAGCTCAGGTCTCATCATATCCCAYTCCACTTCTCAAATTCTGTCTCCTTCTCTTTCCTGAGTTTGTGAAGGCTCTGTGCRTTTCTGCTCTCTACACACTAAAAAAAGTGTGAAAAACAAGCAAGAGGTAATATTGTGTGTTCTCTGTGTGGCTTTGGATTAGCCTCCCCAGGAGTGGTTGGCCACGGGGTCTTGAGTGATGCTGACAAATMATGAATGGTGCTAAGCTCTTTTATCCAAGTTGTATCCATTTGGGGGCAGAGGCTGTAGATGATGTCCCTTGTCTAATCACTGTATTGTTTTGCAACAGKCAAGCACTGAAACTTGATAAAACTGTAAAATGTGCTCTGTGCATTTATACACTCCAGATTTTCCTATAAGATTAATTTTTAAAGAATTTGTCACTAAATATTTTTATCACTAGTATGTAAAGTGAACTACATATTRCTTTGAGTATTGATGTAACTTTCTGAAGTGATGGACACTACAGCTAAATGAAAAATGTAAATATTTATTGTTAAGGTGACTGTGTTTTAGTGGCTTTTGTTGATTTTAGTTTTTTAAATTACAAATCTGAACAAAAGGTCAGCTCATGGACCACATTGTCTTCTGTGGGRTTTCCAGATATTTTAACAACTGATGTGGAATGTTTCAGTTTGCTGGAAATGCCTGCAGTGAATGACAATAGCTTGTGCCCTAAGCTGCAAGGCTACCAGGCTGCCTGAGAACACCAGGAACCAATTAACCCAGGAGCTGGGAACCTAAAACWAACTGACACCTAGGGCTTGCTTTGGAATTTCTTGCTAAGACTCTGACAGTTGACTTGTTTGGAATTTACTGCTAAAAGGGCACTCAGTCACCATCTCGGAAACCCAGTTAATTAATCCTTGTCGGAAGAGCTTTACCCTGAATGCCTAATGTCTAGTTATACTGACCTTTAAAGTAACACTTGTAGCTATCTACCTAAGAGCACCCTGTCTGCTGAATGCTGGSTTTCAAAAATAGGCACTGCAGGGTCCTCACACTCTTTTCCTGTTGTTCAARACTGTCAGACTTGTCCTGCTTTTATTCAAAACTTTTAATCTTGCCAAAGTGCAGACACAGCTATGGCTGAGAACATTTATGCTTTTCATGTTCCCTACAGCCTCTGCAGACATAGCCAATACCTTCTCCAAGGACTTCCCTGTGCKTGTAATTGCGTTGCCATCCCTAAAAAAAAAGTGTTTTTCTGGCTGAAGTGAATTTCTCACTGCTCACAAAACTTTCACCTGTTRTAACAGTTTATAGCTCTAGTCTCATAAAACTAATTTACAAGGCAYGCATATAAACAGATCTGTAACTTCTGATTTGCTTTTAGCTTTTAGTACAGACCATTTGGAATATATAAACATGAGCTTTAGTTTTAAGGGCAGATTATCCAAACATCTCCTATCTACCTTTTATCAGACACTGGCATCCCATTACAGCTGGCCRCACTATTCCTGATMCAGGCCAGGATGCCATTGGCCTTCTTGGCCACCAGGGCACGGGGGCTGGCTCACGTTCATCTGCTGTCACCAGCACCCCCAGGTCYCCTTCTGCCTGGGCACTGTCCAGTCAGTCAGCATTGCCTCAAAAACTGGAAATCAGATGATTCCAGTTTTGCGGAATCATCATTTACAGAGGAATGCTGTTAGGTCAGAAGACTTTTCCACCTAATATCATGAGCAGTAGAAGTAGCATATATTGCAGGAGGAGATTTTGAAAATGTCATTGACTATTCATTTTCCATTGAGGATTATGAGCATATTTCAAGAGCAGAATGATGCCCAAGTGTTAAATTGTCTGTGGAAAGTTACTTTTTTTTTGTCTGTATGGCCCAGCCTGAATGGCTGGATGTCTGCTGCCAACCTAAGATTGCCCTTTGGAAAATAGTCCCCACATGTGGTTTGTACAAGTTGTTCAATAGTTCAGTGTTCATTTTTTCTCTCTCTGCTCACTCTCTTTTTTCCCCCATAACACTTTAAAATTCTTAAATTATGGTATTTTAGGAAAATAATTTCATGTTATTCTGATTTATATGCAGGCGATAGAGAAAAATCGCTGCCTTAAAATACAATTTGACTTTTCTAGAGGCATAAATCTGACAGTGTCCAYCAGAAAATGTGGACTTACTGCAAARGCACTAGAGTCAYCSAGTCACCTGCCTGCACAACTAYRCAAAATWGACAGMTATTTTATAGRTATTTTAAAAACACACTTTACAATTAAACAAGAAAAGTGMACTTTAAAATCCAATTATGTTAGCAATGCCATTTTACAATTTCARCAAGGACAATAATTATTTTTTAAACAAATGGAGACAGCAGAAAATAGAAACATAGTTTCATCTGAAAAGATAAAAAATAAAGACTGTGACACATTATGTTCTAATTTGCTGGCACTCTTCCTGGCACACATACATGAATGGGGAAAAACGAATAGAAATAACAGAATCCAGAAGAATTTGGCTTTACCTGCTGTATTTTACCCTACTGTATCACAATAATATATAATTAATTATATATTAAATAATATAATAATTATGATATATAATTATAATATATATTATTATATACTATAAATAGAAAACAAAATAATTAAAACCAAACAAGTATTGCTAGTGCTAGAGAATGTAAATCAGAGAACAAGGATGACAAGAGGCTGATCATAACTCCCCTGTCCTCCCTGAGCATCCTTTGATAACAAACAAGGTGATGCTTTGTATTGTGCTGCTCATCATCACACTTCCCTGASTATTTAAGCCAAAAATAAAAGGAATCAGCAAACCTGATGAATCAAATATTACAATGGAAAACAGTATATTTCTATTTTCCTTATTGTGTGGCAGGGTTTGCACTCATCTCTGCTGTTTTCTGTATTCAGTTATTGATACCAGATTAATGAGATGATACACAAGTGGTTATCTACCATTTTGTACTGGACATCCTCTATTCAAAAGCAATAAATGATCTGAAAGCTTTTATAGTGACAGAAATAGATATTAACCATTATTAAATTATACTGTAGCATGTAACAAAATTTTAATTATAGTTAGAATTAAAATTTTTGAAGCATGAATTTCACCCTGGATATTTAAGTAGTTAATTTGAGCTATTTTTACTGCAAATGGGACTGTGCTAGGTGCTAGATAAATGAATTTCTTGGTATAGATAGATCTTTAGTGGTGTGATAAAAAATTGTAGTTGCTGAGGGACTTTTCACTGTCTCCAAGTGTTTTGGGTGAAGCCTTTTGTTACTGTGCCTTTCTTGGTTATTTTTAGAAACGTGCTGTATTGTGTTGTAAGGAAGCACTTACAGAGCATTCCCAGTTAGGGAGGAGATGGGAATGAACCAGGTGTTTGCAGCTTCTTACTCTGGGTGCCAAGGTGTACAGTTTGTTCTCAACTGCCCCACAAAATACTGGAAAAAACCAAGCCAACACTCAGTCAATAYTTTGTTAGGTTCATTTTGCAATATGTCTGGGCTCTCTACCCAAATCCAGATAACAGAAGGATTGCATTTGAGCTGTAGTATATCGTGTTTCTGAAAAAGAGAGAGCAAAGTGGTGTGGAAGTTGAATAGTTAGGAGCCTTAAGGGCTTATTCTGAAGTGSAGGGTAGAAGCAAAAGGAGGATAAAGATTGTAAATCCCTAGAGACAGATTTGTAAAATCATCCATGGGCAGTTCTTTATGAAATCCCTCAAATAAACCAATATTCTCTGTCTTGTGCACTTTCTCACAAAAGCATATTTTCTGATATCAGTGTCCTTAYAAAGATATTTATGTTTTTGTAGCCACTGTAGTAGAACAGTGCAGTACAAAAATCTGCACTACTTTTAGTTCCATATATGGGTGCAAAATTTTATAATTTATTAAATGATAAAAAGTGCCAAGAAGGTGGAGTTTTAAAGAAACTGCAGTATGGTTCTATCATTGTATCATACTCTCATCAGCAGAAAACAGCCACCTTTGTCTAATTGTAATACATGACAGAAGCTGTGAAATGGATGAGTCTGGAATGGGCTAGTCATAACTGGAGAGAAGTGTACATTTGGTGGATTGCTCTTTAGGCAACAATGTGTAGAKAGATAAATATTTTCCATTTGTTTTTGTGATTGTTTTTTTCCTACAAGTAGAGCTGTTGGTCGTTCAATTAGTAGCTCATAGACCTTAATATTGTGAACATCTCTGCTTGTTGCTTATGGCAGACACTGTTTACCACAATTTATAATTGTTTATAAATTGCAAACTTCTGCTCAATAGGTAAATGTAGAGTAGTTGGCAAGTCTTTTCATGCTTGACTCTGGATAGGATGATGAATGTTTCTGTGTTTAACAGAAAGATTTTTCTCATCTGAGACTGAAATTCATATATCTTTTACAATATTGGTCTTGTCATGTGAARACACCAGTCTTGATACTAACTTAGGAAAAAATAATCTAAATGTTGGTCCTCTAAAAGAATTCACACGATATCCCTCTTCAAATTAAGTTTTTTCTTTGGATTATGTGTGTGTGTGTGTAGGCCTGTGCATGCATTTTTCTTGAATATGCAATAAGCATGAGAACTTCTACAGTTTGGTAAAGACAGAAGGTCCAAGATAAGGTTCCTGAGGAATCAACATCTTTTCTAGGTAGAGCTGTTTTGAGTACTCTAGCAACATTTTTACCACAAAGAAATGTTTTGCAAATACCTTTTTAATAGTTGTGCTGATGAATAGATGGGCAAATATTATGCTGTTAAGGTTTCTGAAATAKATATCATCATTTATATTGCAGTGCTACAAATTTCACAGATCTAAGATTGATTCATATTGAGCTCAGCACCTTCATCTGTTATAACTAATAATCTTTTGATTTTAATCACATCTGTACAGATGTATAGCTGCAACAAAATAAGGAACAATGAGATACAGAAATGCATCCAAAGCTTAAATATTGTATGGAAAATAATAATAATAATAATAATAATAATAGGGAATTGATTCTTAAAAATTTTGAATTTTAATTCTGTTCTAGAGATATTGCAATAAACTTTTTCCTTAGAGACAGGATAGTTTAAAGAAAACAAAATTAAAAGTTATCTGATCTGGCTGCTTCCATTTATAGTAAACTTCTGCTAATGCTTAATAAGCCACATCTAGCCAGAATGGAAGGGAAATTCTTATTCAAAGTATTACTGACTTCCATATTCTTATMTAATGGCTGAGTTTGATCTTARATAATCCAAACCTAAAGGAAAAGAAGCTTAATGTAGGATTCTGAATCTTTTAGGCTGAACTATAATTTCCGATATAGCACTTTATAAGCTTTCAGTGTCATTGTACTTATTTTACATGTATTCTAGGCCATTCATTTTGCTAGCCTTTSTCTGCAGAGTTAAGACATGGTTTGGATTTTTGTAAACCCAAAATAAATAAGTAATGTCTCTCAGCTTCCATTTAGAAAAATAACTTACACCAGAACARCAAGAACTCCATAGAAATGCTCATGGGAACAGTGTAACTTGCAGAAACAGGATCAGAAAACACTTATTCAAGGTGATRAAGCAGTACCACAGTGACCAAAAGGAATGATTTAGCTTCTACAAGGTGAGTTATTTTCAGAGAGGTACAGAAACACTGTTAGCAAAAGCCACCAAAATATTCAGAAACACTACATTGCATGCATGACTGAGYTTTTAGGAATCTTCTGGCCAAGGTTGTACCAGCTGTGTGAGGCTCCCTGTTGATTTCTGACAAGCTGAAGTCCCCCRTAAGGACAAGAGCCGTTRACTTGGAAGCGTCTCTTGATTCCTCAAAAAACTATTTGTTGACATCATAATCCTGAATTGGAGAGCTGCAGTAGACTTCCACTGTGACATTCACATTTGCCTCTTGAGTCTTACCCAGGGGCTCTCACCTGTGCCAATGCCTACTGTGAGCTCCAGACTTTCTATGCCTTCCATTACACAGTGCTGTGCCTCCCCATATTCTGACCTGTGTATCCCTCCAGAAGAGCGCATAACAATCCAACAGGGCACTCTCATCACAGGACTCACCCCATCAGGTTTCACTTAAGCAGGTGATCTCAARTATCTGGGACTGGGCTGAAGCTTCGAGCTTGTCTTGTTTGATCCTCATTCTGCCTCTCTGCCTGCATTAGTGTAGAAACATTTCAGGTGGTTCTTTGCAGCCACAACAGCTCCTGAAGCAGATTGAAGGATCCCATTATTGATTATTTCCTCAAGTTAAGGGACACAAATCCCCTTGCTCATCACTGGCAAACCAGGTATTTTCCCCTTACCCCTTCCAAACTAGTTAATGGCACTCCTTCAGCAGAGTTTTTGTGGCTTAATCTCATGATTGTTGAATTTTTAACAGGTATTTTTTCTAAGATAAAGTTACATGTGAAGATTTCTGTAGTGTGTAAAAGAATAATTATTTAGGTGATAAAAAAAGTTCCTGTGATAGCCTGCACTGTGAATCAATGTATTTTATAAGAGCTTTCCAAAGTTACAAAAAAGAGAAAACTGAATATCCTTTTTCTCTTGATGCCAACAAACTCATACCAACAAGAAGTCTTTTGCCTTTTCCTAGTTACAACATAGGTTGCATACTTACAGGAATCATGGCAAGTTCCTGGACTGAGCATAGCTGTTTCTTCTGTAGGGAATTCTGAAAAATATGTTAATTACTAATTTATTTTCAAAAGTCCAAATGGATTTGTGTTAACATATAGCACACYAAATTTCAGTAGATKTTTTAATAACTGAAAATWATTTAATACATTTAGAAATTRCATGTTTTAAACTCTGGGAAGTGTAGCCTCTGCATTAAGTGTTGTGCTTTTCAGTCCCCTCAACATTTTACTTATTCCTAAGGTCTTTACAAGAGCAAGTTTTCAGTTATGCCAAAAGAAAATCGGTGCAGTCCTTTATAAAATATTTTGTTTACATYTATAGTTCTATGAATTGAATCCTGAAGTTGGATTTCCTTAGAGTATGGGAGTGGTCACATAATTTTAAATCTAGATATAATTACCCACTCAAATCCTAACCCCAGTTACAGTTTTGGTTTGAATGTTATTGTGGGTTAAGGAATACTTCTCAYCCCAAAGCTGATGTAGCAGCGCATGCTTTGGGAAGAGAGTGGTTTTGTGCTTTGTGCAATGGAGCAGATTTAAGGAAATGTTCAGCTATGTCCCTCTGTGTGGGACTAAAGCAATTCATGTTGCATTATTGATCAGCTTCCAAACTGTGCATTATTACAATTGTGGAAGAGAAATTTATCTGTCTTTGACTAAATTGCTAATATTTACATTTACTGTCCACGGAATATAGGTAGCTCAGAGACAGGCTGAGTAATGTCTCAGAACAAATATGCTGATACTGTCTGTTTTAAAGAAAAATGAATTTTAGTTTACAGGGAAATAATGTTTTTACCAGAAATTTGTCCCTCTGGGCCAAGTACTGTCACAATTATGAAGAGTAGTCCCATTGCATTGAAGAATGAATTCTCAACTATTTCACAAGGCTGTGGAACAATGCACGAGCTCTCAAGCTGGATCAAAACAATAGTGTCTAGTATAATTTATGTGCAATCATTTAATCTCTACAGTTTTCAGAAGTAAAACTGCTCTCAATTTCAGTYAGTTATTCAAGCACTGTTGAGAGAATACTCCCTAGAAATAAAAAGTGGGCAAAAGCTTTAATTAACTTTCTATTTTTTAATGAGCTACGATAGTTGGTCAGCTATACAGCATATAGTGTATAGTGTATATATACACTATACACTGTATATACAGTGTATATAGTACTAAATTGTTCAACTGTGCAACACTTCAGCTCCTCTAGACAGCACAGAACCTGGCAAGAGGCCAAAACATCCAAAGGAGTTTATGCRTGTGCTAACCTCCTAAAATAAAAATTGCTCACTCATGCTTCYATTTGTGAGGTATCACTTTCTTTCCTGGAGCATGCACGAGCCCTGGTGTGCTCTGCAGGCAGGTCCAGAACTGTTCCCCTCTGAAGCATGAGACCCATCAATTGTCCAAAGCCTGCCCAGAGAAGGACTGCAGTAGTTTGAGAAACCAAATCTAATAAGTGTTTTCCAAATGAGATAAGTGCACCAGCAAGTGCCACCCAATCTGTGAGTGATTCAGTGTTGTGGTATGGTCCCACCTCCTGGGTGTGCCTGGTGGRGCTGCAGGATACTGTGCTGCAGCATCTCCTCAGTCAGAAGAAATTCAGCTGAGACTCAGCATGGAGCAGTGATTTCATTCAAAGGGAACAGAGGCATACACTTCAAGGCAGGGTAGGAAGTTAGATATGCATGGGTTTTTAATTCTCTATTGGCTTGCTCCAGACTGCTTTCCTCCCTTTCTTCTCATGGATAGTGCATTAGGATTATTCTCAGCAGGTGGCTAATTCTTTCCATGCTGCCTATGGGAAGCCAAGTAGGTCTCTGAGTTCTCTGGGTTAGGATCAGCTTTTAGTTTTATATGTGTGATCTGTGCTTCAGAAGTATAGTTCTGCCAAAGTAAAAGAGTTTTTTTTTTAAGAGAATCTGGAGAGGTTGGTGAAAATAAATGCAAAGCAATCTTTTGAATTACATGTGATGCTGCATGTCTTTCACTGAGTTGTAGAGAACACCAGTGGTGAGGTTATCAATCTGCTGTTTCCACCCACTGAGAGAATATTTAAATTCTGGTGACGGATAATGAAATAGAAACTGAAATTTCTCTAAGACTAGTGCTTCTGGGGAAAAAAAAAGGAAATAGGAAAATTTCATAAGATAGCAAATGTCTCATGCTTTGCATGATGYATAACTGGACAGGTGTTTTGTGAAGAACCCCCAGGGAATGTCTGCATCAATGTAAACAGGAAGGAGCTTTCATTTAATGAATCACTAGATTGTCAGTGATGCATTACAGCTTGTCACAGATATTATGGGGCAAAAATGAGCTATTACCCTGAGTTTTATACCCCATGACTAGAAAATTTGAGCCAAGGGATTTGTATATTTTAACTGTAATCATCAATGGCAATTTTTTGAACTRCAGTTATAACTATGAGCATTTTTGATTCAGTTTTTCTTTGTAGATTTTGTAACTGGATAGAGCAAATAATCCTTTGACGTTTTCCCAATTATAGCTCCTCTCTTCTGTCAAAGGCAAAATATGACAATACTGAATATCAAACAATTGCTTTGTGAAATAAATACTGTAACACATTAGTAYAAAGATTTGTGAGTTGGTCTCTGAATAGTGATAGATAAAATAACCCTAAAMCATACACTAGGGTGTACTACAGAGCCAGGCATTTATGAGTGACRCTGTAAATCAGGAAACATTTTTGTACCTCTGATCATACTCAACCACACGTGTCAGTAGAAACTGATGGAGAAAACTGAGGCAGCCAAGGTAATGACATATGCTTACCCTTCCTAGCTCAGAGGAGCAGAAGACTAGAGGAACACTCAGATTAGGCAGAGATAATAGCATTATTCAACAATGCTGAATGSTGCTGTAGTAAGAATGTGGGATTGTTGGTGATGGGGTTTTTCCTCCCTCTTGGTGGTCATTCATTTCACAAAGAGATATATGAGTGACAGACCTCCTTGTGCAAGATTTGAGGAAATGGTACTGGACTTTAAAAAAGTAAAATTACATGTGTGGCTATTTGTGAAGTTCTTTTTGGTTTGGAATTCTTTTGTGTCCCCCCAAAAGTCTCTCGCTGAAGACGGTGGGTCAGTCTGGTGTTCACAATTTGGTACATTATCTTGAACTTTAAACATAAACGTGTTGTAAACTTTTTGCTTTGGGTGTTTGTACCACTGGTTAAACATAATGTATCCACTTCTTTAAAATGGTGTATTATTCCTGTATAAAATGAATATATGCAATTGAACTTGGAGTTCCATTTTTGTGTAGTAGAATTTTGCCTTTGACTCTTCCCAGCTGTTACCACTTTGCGGGAGTCATTCAGTAAGGGCAGAAAATACAGCTATCACCTTTGCAAAAAATATTTTTGACCTTGTGAATTTCCAAAATTTCATTCCATTAATTTGAAAGCTAAGATTTATTGTAGTGAACATCAGGCAATCTGTAGCACTTAATCTACTAACTCAGCAAAACACCAAATTAATTCAAATTTGAAAAGACCTCTCCATCTGTAGCAAAAGCATGTTCTCAATTATGTATTGAATTAAATAAGAGATAGGAATATTTCTGAAAGCTTGAAATTTATGGTTTCATTAGACTGAAAAATTAAACCTAAAAATGTGTAAAAATCCACATTAATAWTTTAGTTTTAGTGCATAAATGCAAATGGCTTGGAACTGAGCTTCATTTCAGATTGTAAGTGGTAATTTCCTAGTGACACCTCATGAAGTTCATTAGAACCCTGCTTTTAATAGAAATGGGGAGCACTAGGGATCTGCACAAATAAGAGGATTATGGTATTTAATCACCACAAAGTGGTAATGATAAAACTTCATTAAAYAGGGTTTCCAAATATGAAATCCAAGAAGACAATCAAATATGAGTGAGCTAAATGATAATTTAAAAGTATTTTATTTAGTGAGTTCTCTTTTCTTCTGTTCATGAATGGGTTGCTTTTTATGAATTATTTTATTGCTGAAAATAATAATCAACAATTAGTAGATGGAAAATTCTTTTTTCCAAAATGTTGATCTTATAGAAGGCTAGTCCACAACTAGGTTTAGTTATTCATTAGTATTTTAGTAKTTTTTATCCATCATTTTTGATATCTAATAACTACTTCTATACAAAATAATTTCTGGTCAATTTCTGGCCTATTAACCACAATATACATATGCATAYACAAATGTATACATGGGAATTTATATTATGGTGGAAGTAATGATACAGAAGGCTCCTCTTGATCAATATTTTATGTTGGTTGGAATTAGTATTTAAAAGACARGGACATGACAGAAAATTTTACATACTCTGTATGTAGAGTTGGAAGTATAAAATTAAAATGAGAATGAAAAGAGAAARATCTACGTCTCTCTCTGCAAAGCAGATTTTAGATAAAGAGGAATGTCTTCTGCTGTTCAGGCTTATATGTGTCATTCCAGTAAGTAAAATGATTAAATMATTTTCTATACTTTGTTTTTTGTCTTACACCAGTGAACTCAGGTTCTGTATTATTGCTGATGTTTTATTTGCATTCACTCCTAAATATGTTGCAAATACTCTGCCTGTGTYTGTATGAGCAAAATTCTTCTGATGACAGTTTTGTGAGCTTGTCTAGAATCCAACTCAATATTCGGGACCTCATGATCTACTGTGACATTTTATTCAGGTAGAAAAAAATGTACATCTACTACTCTTACAAAGCACTGAGGCCTTAACTTTTTTTYCCCCATTCTTTGTTTTATGCCCTCCTCATGTTCTCATACACTTTCTTYTTGTTTATAACATAAAATTTTATGGAGTGTCTTATTCCACTGCTTTGGCAGTTGGCTGTTTCTCATGTTGTGATATCCTCACCACTGCAGCTTTAGCATCCTTGAGTTTATAACTATGCCAAGCATTACCCTACCAGATTCCTCTTTCATCTCTTCATATGCAGATCCAAATGTTCTGTTCTTTTTATTTAGTTGTGAAAAATTTTTGCTTGTACAAATTGGAAGGTTCACTAAAGAAAAGTGCTTAAACAGTTTGGATAACTTCACAAATGGCCTACACAAGATGCAATTCAAAAAGTGGATATAATTATTACACATCAGAAATTGTCTTTTTAATCCCCCCAAATGTCCAATTTCATGTCTTGAAYGTGGTGATCTTCACATTAATTTGATGATTAAGGGCTGTTTCAGAAGAAAATAATTGTAAATCTTTAATAATAATACAATACAATAAAAATAATACAATAATAATTGTACATCTTTAAAGCACATAATGTCTACAGTTRAAAATGCCCAAGCAACATTGAAAATTGAGGATGATTAGCAAAGAAGCTTATTCTGATTGGACAGATGGAATTTTATATGATTTCTTCTATTTTCTCATTAAAAGCCAGAGTTTTAAGTCATTTTGCTTCTCCATCAATATGTAATCTAAATGTTTATGAATCTATTTTAACTTCTATATTGTTTTACACAAGTTTCACTGGTTTTGATATTCTGAAATTCCTGTTTTTTCTCTCACGCTGTATAACAATTCCTATACCATGTGGATCTTAACCAGTTCATTCAATTTAAAATGCARTACTTTACCCAGTGGTCATTACACCATGCAGTTATAGTCTTAACAAAGTATTAGTGCCACTGTTTTTCTCATTAAATCCCTCCTAAAGATGGATTTCTTTCATCACAATTGCAGCTTCATTTCATAAGAAAAGACTTTTCTATACTGTTTTTTATAACATGCTCTATAGTTTCTCATTGATTTATTTTTTCCAGTAAGGTTATCATCACTTCCAGTCTTATTGTGTGTAATTCACAAATTTCTCAGAATGACATTTCTGTAGCATCCAAATTCTTCCTACTTAGACTTGAAGTAAAAGTAACATTAGGGTAGAAATGCTGTGCTGTCTCATCAGCAACTGACCTCAGAGAATAGGAGATTTTTATATAAACCAATAGCAAATTGGAGAGATCATAGAAGAGTTTGGGTTAAAAGGGGCCTTTAAATTTAATCTAAAATAACCCCCCTGCAATGAACARGGACATCTTCCACTAGATCAGGTTRCTCAGAGCCCTRTCCCATCTGACTTTGAATGTTTCTAGGGGGAAAGCATSTATCACCTCTCTGGGAAACCTGTGCCRGTGTTTTACCACCCTCATTGTAAATTTTTCTCTCCTTTCATGTAGCCTGAATCTACCCAGRTTTAATTTAAAACCAATAACCTTTGCAACAGAGTCTGCTGAAATGTTTCTACCCATCTCTTTTCTGAGCCCCCTTTAGATGCTGTAAGGCTGCAATAAGSTCTTCTGGGAACCTTGTCTTCTYCCTCAGCCTTTCCTCATGGGAGRGGTGCTCCATCCCTTTAATCATCTCAGTGTTTCTGCTCTGGACTTGCTCCAACAGCTCCATGTTCTTCCTGTGCTGGGACCCCAGAGCTGGATGCAGCACTGCAGGTGGGGYCATGTCAGAGCAGAGYARAGCAGAGGGGCAGCATCCCCTCCCTCMCCCTGCTCCCCATGCTGCTTTGGATGCAGCCCAGGGAATAGTTTGCTTTCTGGCTGCAAGATCCTTCTAGAACAGGAAGAGTGCATGTGCATCCTTTTTCAAGCACTTCAATCATTCATTAAATCTCTGAGATCAGTGTAAAAAAGTTCATGTTGATCTCAAATTACTTTTGATTTCCTTGAAACCTTTTCTGCTTTAATAAAGTGTTTACAAAGAGTGCTTACACTGAGAGGGAGTTGAAAACTCTCATTATGTTACAAAGTAGTTCTAATGTCTTTATCTTCTTTGACATTGAGGGGTCTGTAGGTGAGTCCAAGCTCATTTATTGCTGCAACAGTTTGTAGGATTGTCCTTAAAATCTTTACCTGTCCTTCATAAGAATTTTTGCTATCTAAGAAGCAGCGCCTCCAGGCTTTCAGAAAAAATACAKCTGTTTCATTTTCCAGCCATCTGTCTAGACTGAGATACAAAAAAATTATAMAACTTGCAGCATCTGTATCATTTAGCACCAGAGCTGTTAATGACTGATGGTCAAAGTGAAAAAATCYCAAAACTTAAAGCCTTTCTGGTTATAAATGACTGCTTAGTTGAAGTCAAACCATAAAATGTTGACAGTTAGGTAATAAAATATTTTGTTAATATTAATGCTTTGGGAGTGACTGATCTTTTCATGTTTGAAGTATGAATATTCAGAAAATATATATGAAACTCTCAGGACTGACCCTGGAACTGTTTGAAAACAAAAAAGCTAAGTTAATTTAATAATGAATGCCCAACAAATGAATAATTTAAAAGAAAGATAAATAACTGCATTATCTAGTGGGACAAATATGTCTTATCTATAATGAACATATGTGACCCTTTGCAATCTCTACTTGCATCTGACAGCTTTTTTTAAAATAGCTGACTCACAATATTTCTGAGTTTGCTGTCAGATGCATTGTTCCAGATGTAGGTCAGCTGGTTAAAAAGTTGGCTCATAGCTGTTTCTATGACATAATAATCTGTGAGAGTTATTACCAGTTACTTGTCAATCTAGGAGCACACTTACTACTAATTTGCTCCTGTAAAAATAGCTGGGTTTGAAAACACCCCTACTATTGGCTTATGCTAGTGTTGAGTGCTGATACTCTGGTTAAGCCAATAGATCTGAGTGGATGCTAATGGGAAGGAAAGAGTGAYGAGGAGTGGAGAACAGCAATGCTGCAGTCTAGTAAAGCACTGTCCTGTATGATCCCAAGGATATTCCTATCCTACACTGTTCCCATACTTAAGCACAATAATTCTAGCTGGCCCATGAGATGCCCAGTTGGTAAAATAACTTGTGAATAAATTRCTTGCACAGAATTTATTCTAACATAGTGTTGTTTGCTGTTTGGTAGTCAAGAAAAAGAGAAAAGAGTCAAATGCATGTGATCACTTTGGATGGCTGGCATGTTTGGTCAGAGTGATACAGCTAATTTGARTTACTGCTGAGAAACAAGAATAAGGTAGAGGAGGCACATGCAACTTCAATATTTGTAGTGAGTGACAGTGTACAGTTAATTTTWGACACGAATTGAAATATGTTCTTGTGTGCCCCAGAAGATAAATAAAATAAATCTGTTGAGGCTGTGGGCTAGGAAATATTATTCTATAGATGATGTAGCAGAGGGTAGTGTTTTATGTCTTTTTAATAAATCTCCAAAGTTAAGAAACACCARACCAAATTTACACTTATTCTAAAATGTGAATCTGACATTTTTTAGTTCATTTAACCCTATTAATGTAACTGATGTTACTGGGATATTTGTCACATTGAAGTTATATACACTCAGAGTGTAAATCAAGAGAAGATTTAAATATATTACCCTTTAGAGCCACCAGCTTCTGGCTTAAAAGAATTTTGCTTACTTTGGAAAGATTTAATTCTGTATTTCCAAACAGTTAAAAAGCCATCCAGCCTAACACAGTTCTTTTGGAATTATCACAAAAATTAATTATCTTCAATTTCCTTTTTTAATTCCTTTACCTATGACAATTTAATTCTAACAGAATGTAAGCAGTACCATAAAATGAAAATTCTTGTGATTAATTGTCACTAGAATGACCCTTGGCATAATAAATATGTAAATATTGGAAATTTCTTCAGTATGATGGCTTATTCAATATTACAAAAATAATAAGATAAAGATCAGTTTAAACATACATTAGTAGAAAACAAGCAAGTTTTAGTGCTTTAATTTKGAAAAGGCAGTGTAATTAAAACCAGACAGCTGTTGTGGAAACCTTAAGGTTTAATGGGAAAAGTTATAAATCATGATTTATGGTGAGAGAATGCAATTTCTTGGAATGGATCAAGCCTGAATTAAAYCTGCTCCAAAAGTGCACTTTATAAGTTTTTTATATAACTTTATATGATCTGCAAAATGTCACTGAAATGGTAGCCAGGGATATAATTTGTGCTTCCCATGAGAAAACAGAAACAAAATTAAAGCTAAAGAGAGTGTAAAGCAATTGTGTGTTCAAGTCATCAATTCAGCCTCACACTGTCTCTACAAAGTCCCTTTCTACTGCAGTTATTTTTTTTTTTTTTTTTACTTTAGCACTGGACATTTAATGATATTTCTGGGGTCTTTGACCTTCTTGGGATCATAGATCTAGGATGCAATTTGTACYCCAAACTAGCAAACAGCAGGACAGTGTTATTTCAGAGTTTATCTGCAGAGTGAGAATGTATGTGAAGGTACTGAGAAATGTTAGTGTGGGGGAAAGCACTCAGTTTACCAGCACAGATTTAGACTGTCAGCCCCTCCTCYTGAGGGCTGAGTAAAAGGTAAATGTTAGATAACATGACTGAAGCTATGAATGTGTTAATGACTGAATATGTTAATGATGCCCATTGCACAAATTTTATATAGGGACAAATCAGAGGGACAGATCATCAATATCTGACCTTGYCCCACAGCAGAGGAGTGTTAAATTGTTAATGGAATATCAATGGATGGGATGATCTTGGGCAATAACCTCTTATCCTTGTCATGAAATGGTAGAAGCAGAACTTCTGACAGATTTTTTATTTCCTGATGCTTTCAGTGTCCTGTTGGATTGCAGTATGTCTTCATTTCTAGAAGGCCCAAGACATAGGTTTTCAGCACCTCCTTTTTTTTTTCCAGTTTGGTGGAGTGAGAAAGATATTCAACAATGCCACAGAGATAATTTTCTTTCAAGGGTGATAACCAGCAGAGGAGACTGAGATTGGTACCTGTATATTCTTTAGTTGACAGTGGCTTCACAAAAGGTAAGCTRTTACTCCAAAGGGGAGCTCACACAAGTAAGAAAATACCCATTCTATTGGAAATTATTGTTTAAGTCAAAAMAAAGCTGCATGTTGTTTTCAGTGTCAGTTGTCTGAGTCAAAATCTGATTGAACAAGCCTATTGTGGGATTTATTTTGATACTGACATGCAGACATGCAGTRTTACCACTGATGCTACAGACATGAGCATAAAGGCACATGGCTGCTGCCATTTTCAGAGCTATTAGCATTCCAGGAATTGAGAAAGCACAGAAAATAACCCAAAATGTCTGAACACGTAAGAATGATTCAAATCCAGGAAATTATTTAAACAAACAAGCAACAGAGGTAAAAAAAGAGACCAAATGTTGAGCAGCATACTCATTTTCCTAATCTATTTTCATAGCCTATTAGGCTTGTAAATCCACACTAGGAGACACACAAACACGCACATTTTAAGATTTAGTTACACTAGGTTAGCACTGTAGTATTCCACAAAATGGATAAACCCAGAAATGTTACAGTTTTTATCCTCATTTTCTGAGCTGTAAAATTATAAGCAGGGAAAGATGCTGTGTAACTACTCTTATATAATTTTAGGAAATTGRAGAATTCTGGTTGTGTTGAGAAAAAGGAGATTGTTGATTGCTCACATGAAGCTTTGAGTCTTCATTTAGAAATGACTATCAGATCCATGGATGRGTGGGACCTGTGTGTGAAAGTATGTGTGCACACATATACACTAGAAAGTTATATTTAAGAAAGACAAATGGCTCATTTTGTTTTGCTTTTTTTATAACCTCAGTATTTGAATCATGCTTTTCTGTGCRTTCTGAGTTTCTTGCAGCACATTGWGGTGGGTTGGCCCTGGGTAACAGTCAAACACCTACCTGGCTGTTTGCTTACTCCCTCTCCTTGATAGGGTAGAGGGGAGAAAAGAGGAAGAATGGCAGGGAGAAAGTTCATGGGTCAGGATAAATGCAGGGAGATTGCTTATCAGTTACTGTCACAAGCAAAACAGGCTCAACTGGGAAAAGACTTTGTAATCTACTCCTAATTAGAATAGGCATTTATAATTTGAGTMGTGGAAAACAGAAAGACAAGTGATAAAGCAACACCTTTCCCCCCAAAATCTGCCCTGCCCCACTTTCCTATGCTCTACATCATTCTTTCATTTCTGACTCTCCTAACCCTGCTCCAAGTGATGCAGGAGTTTACAGTCAGTGCATGGCTGTTTCTTTGCTCCTGTGCTCTGCTCCTTCCTCCKCACACTTTTGTGCTCCAGCCTGGACCCTTCACAAGCTGCAGGGGCGATATCAATTCTTCCATGGAGCTCYTTCTCCTCTGATGCCAGTTTTCTCTCTCTTGTTTTTCACTCCTTTTCCCCCCTCCTTCTCTCTCTGTCTGGCATTTTATGAATTTTTTAAAATGTGTTTCCATGAAGGTGTCATCAGCTTGGCTGATGTGTTCGCTTGTGTCCTGTTGTGGTTCATTGGAGCTGATTGCACCTGATTGTGTCTGGCACCGAGCAACCCCTGGCTCCTCTTACAGAGACCCTCTACAGCCCCRCCTGGATACCACCTTGCCAAGAGCTGGAAAATTTTGTAAAATTTTAATCGTGTAGGAAATCCAGTTAATTTCCAATGTCTTTTTGTCCCTCTGATGTACATCACAGGAGACCACTTACTCTGAATTGAAAGTTGAAACTGCAGAACCATTGGTTAAAAATTAAAAAAAAAACATGGTCTAAAATACCAGCTGTATTGCTAAGTCCTTGCTTTTAGAAAACATAATTTCTTTGATTCCTTAGCACTGCTAACTTAAATTACCATCTGCCCTCTCCCCACCAAAGTAATTCTGAAATCTAGCACAGATTAAGAACAAAAAGTAGATCACCTCTAGAAAATTTAACCTTAAAGCTTCTAATTTTCAGTTATTAAGGTGCAATTAACCAATTACTTTTATTGTCTAATTCTCAGACTTTAACACCTTTTAAAAATGCTGTTATAAACATCAGTTCTTTATGATCCYGGAGTTGTAAGACAATGCTATTTGCAGCTTGGCAGGTATTTTATCTCTGGTGACTGTGAGATAGGTAATTTATCTCAGCCTGAAAGCTCTTTGGTAGTATTTTGTATTTCCTGCCATTAGCAGTGAAGCTGCAGGTCTWGTCACATCCATTTGGGCATAGAAGTATTTTCTTCTAGTTCACCTTTGTGCAGCTATTAGAATAAAAACTATCTTGGATTTTAGTCAGTGCACTAAGAATTTTTTAAGGATTAGTAATCACAGTTCTGGCATGCTAACAAGAGAAACAGTAAGACTGAAAGACTGGATGTTTGACCTTTTATGACAGGAACTTGCAAATCATCACTGTTGCAAGCTTTGCTTGCCTACAGCTTCAAAGTAAATAGCTACAAAATGTACAGTGCTGAACTATTAAAAAATTAGAAAAGAGAAATTCAAATGCTGACAAAAGAGAAAATACTTCACAAAGAGGGCACAGAGAAAAGCAAAGTGCAGGAAAGAAGCAATCACAGAGGAAAGCTAATGCAGGATTGAAGTAAGAAGAGTTCTTTATGTGCTGGATATGATAAAGGTTGGACAAAGTAAATTAAACACCTTCACTCAAGTAGCATACTTTTTAATGAACTACAAAGCTGTCAACAAGAGAGAAAAATATCACTAAATGTCAGCAACAGAATAAGCACAATATAAATCAGAACATATTCCTTGAGATAAAAGTTGCATAAACTCCATGAAACTTTCCCTATCAAGTTCTAAAAGAAGAAGAAAAAACCTTTACAGAGAAAATGTCAATGCTAATAGACAGTCAAACAGAAAACAACACTATTGGGATAGAATGAAAAATAAAATTATCTCAAGTGACATCAAAYTACAGAATGATCTGAATGAATGGCCTTGTACATGAGCCTCCAATTTTAGAGAAAATAAAAATTTTGTAACGGAACACGAGGCAGCAAATTGTTTTTGAAAAATTAAATGTCTTGTGATAGTGTATAAGTGAGGTCTGTGCAGTGTAACACAGATTCTTAGTAGTCTTCTCCTGCTGCAAAAAAAATGATGCCCTTTTGCATCTTTCCTGCGTTTAGATGCTTTAGTTTTCTTTGGCAATTAAGAATAAGTTCAGTCACTTAATGGGTTCAGGTACCTGGAGAGCATAACTTTGTTTTCCATTTTCCACTGCCTAAGGAAAATTGTCACTCTTCTATTTTTTTCCAAACATCCCTCTTGTGTGTTTAGGGGAAAGTGTCCTCATTACCCACTCCTGACATTTTTGTCCTTTGTATGAAATGAAGATCTGTCAGTACAAACTATGAAACACCYATAATCTATAATGGATAATCAACCTTTGGATAATTTTGGGTTTTACTTAAACTATATATATACTGTATACACTAGAGGGAAAGAAGAAAGAAAAAAAAATGTAGATAAAGGGGAATTTGGTAGAAAAAATGTATTTCCTTGAAATAAATACAAGATTTTGTTTCTGTCAAAAAGGACAGAAAACAATGCAGATAAATGAAATTGGGTGTAATGCTACTGTCACAGAAACAGTGGAAAGATCACAAGTCTCTAGGCTTTAGGTCTGCTATGAGTTTAGTAACATGTTTGCTGCAGCATTATCAACATCTAAACAATGCATGATGWGCTTCTGCTGGCTCTGTAAATTCCAAGCTAAGTTCTGAAAATTAAAAAAAAAAAAAGGAGAAGATGTAAGAAAAAGAAAGCAGAGAAAGTAAGAAGCAAGAGACCTGCATCAATGTAATTCTTGAAATAGGAAGTGTCTGCATTTTCCWGCCAGTCATTACAGCAGGAGTAACTAACCTAAAATTTCACAACTGCTTTTACTGAATTTGGCTGGGACAGAATTAATTTTCTTCATARCAGCCAATATGAAACTGTGTTTTAAGTCTGTGATTAAAATGGACAATAATGTTTTAGTTATTGTAAAGAGTGCTTATAAAGAGTGCTTACTATCATATTCCATGCACTTGAAAGAATGTATGTCTCCTCCTTTTTCCCCTCCTGGACTGCTGTGTGCTGCAAGAGAAGGGCTCCACTCGGCCTTCTGATGCTCAGGGTGGTAGCTCAAAAAGTCACTAATGGTATGGCAGATATTCAAACAAAACAATACTGACAAAAYTAGCCATCCATSCATSCATSCATSCATSCATCCATCCATCCATCCATCCAGGAAATCCTTTAAAAGAAAAGACTTCAGGAAAGAGTGCCTTAGAAGTAAAAAAAAAGCCTAAGGAACACATGAGGTTCTTTGCTCAGGAAGTATTTTAGTGTCTTGAAAAAGGTCTACATTCCTTTATAGAAACCAATTGCTGCTGATTAGTGGCCTGATTTAGATATCTCTAGAGATGTAATACCCCTTTTCACTCATCACCTCCTCTTGATCAGCCTGACACTGGATTTTCTTATTCCTGTTCCTAGAATTTCTCTCTATAAACCAAAGAGTTGAGATGGATCATGTGGGATTGTGGACTCTACAAGCTGTAGTTAAACCCAAGTCACTGGCACCTCTCAACCCCCCTCTCCCCAAGATTTATGTATTGAAGAGTGACATCAGAACAGTGAACAAGTGGCCTTCCCATTATTTCCCCTACCTCTGACTGCTGAAAGATCCAGTTCTCAAAGATTTATGCTCCATGAGCATAGTCCCACTGAATTCAACAGCAGAATTTATGTTTGTGTTTATTCAGTATATGGCCCCTTCAGGCTTTTCATCCCTGGACAAATGCAGCCAAATGAAAAAACAATCAGAATCACAAAGGTCCTGCTCTCTGTGACAGTTTTCTRTGGTGTTTGTTTGTATTCCAGCTCTCCCATTTTTGTTTTATWTCCATTGAAATTACGTGGTAATTTAAAGGGTGCATTTAAGGCCTGGTATTCATTGTGAGATCACTATGGACATTCAGACTCAGACCAACAAAGTACTCACCTAGGGATATAGGAAAGTTTATGAGCTCTAAGGGTCTTGTTCACTAGATGGGAGGAATGTTATCTGGTGCTACAGTAATTAATGGTTAAATTACCCTTGGGTAGTAGGTAGTAGGTAGCATAACTTTGCAATCTGGTAGCTTTAAATTTCACAACTAATTGTAGCAGTGGGAGTTAGAATGCAGGTTGAAGACGTAATGAAATTACCACGGGGAGGAACAGACTAATGAACTGAAGTCCAACAAAAGTTATGGCTACATTACTGTCTACTTGAAAATCTGTAAATAACAACTTTGAAGACCATTGAGGGCACTAGACAATGGGTTTTATGTGTATATAAGTGTGAAATGTGGATTGGGAGGAGTAATTGAGTTTGCTAGATTGTCAAGTATGTAGTTGGAAAAAAAAATCACTTGGTCATCATTTAATCTTCTTTCTACACCTTTTTCATCTTATTTGCATTTTTAATGCAAACCCCCACAGAATAACTCTTCAATCATACTGAATTGGTTTGTGTCAAGCAGTTAATGCATATACAACTTTGCAAGTMTTTTAATTCTTCAGCAAAAAAGTTAGAGGAAAGCATAATAAACTCTTTATGTTTTTGGTACTTGGAATTTCAAAGTCAAACTTTCCCTGTTTTATTAAGAATTCTGAAATCATGGTTCATTGAATAGCAATTCTAAACYAGCTTTTAAATGAACTGGACTGCTTCTAACTAAATTATTTTCAGTTAATAAAATATAGATGAGTGAATCCAGTGCTTTAGGAAATATGGCTGAAAAATTATCCCTATGAATGTCTTTTCCTCCAGGAATTTTAACATGAATTTATGGGTTTATTCTAAAGTTCCTGTTCTGTGGAAATGTCATATGAAAATCAGGTATGTTGCTTTACCTGCTGCAGAAATTTGACAGAATGGCATTTGACCTTCAGAAGGATGTTGCAACCTGTACTTGCTGTAGAAGCTTAAATGCATTTGATGGGACTCTACATCAGTAACATCATTTTCCTGTGTATTGTAAGGTTTTTTAATGGATTACCACTTGTATCAGCTGTATCAGTTTCACCTATATAAACATTATTATTTTCGGCTTTATGCAGACCTGGGTATTGCCTAGCCCGTTAATTGTTCCAGTAGTGGAAATTGCATTAGTTTACTGTTCAACCTGTTCCATCTGATCAGTCCTTCTAATCTAAATTATTTCCTAATAATCTGCCTTTTCTATTGTAAGTGTGGCTTGTTTATTCTTGTCCTGTATGTCACTGTAATGTAGGAATAACTTATTCTCCCTTTGTTCCACAGCTTTTAACATAATTAAAATCTATCTCACATCCACATTCAGTTTTGTCTGTATGTTAAAAAGATGTCCAGTCTTCTCTTTCCATGTTTTATGTACCTCTGACCACATATTGATCATCTCTCTAAGCTGTATCCACTTAATTCCCATCTTTCTTAGACTGCAGTAACCAAGGCTGCTCAATTCATGAAGGCTGTGCCCTTAATAATTAGAGCAGGGAACAGGTATTTAGACTGTGATCTGCTGCCTAGCTGGTTCTTTTGCATTCTGTCCCCTTTATCCTATAGCTGTTTGGCTGCTGTTGGGCAACTGGAATATCTTGCACCAGGTCCCAGATTTTCACATGCACATTGTCCTGCAATTTAGGTGTCCCTTACCTTTGTGCAGGTTCAYTGAGCATCCTCTGCCCCACTMTMYGTGTCATTAAGTCATTGAAYGGATCCTAACTAAATATAGGTTTCYGTATATSCCCCCCAARCCCTCYGAATTTCACTATGCTGACTGCTCTCTAGCTACAGTTATCCAAGGTGTTTTGCAACTACCATCTAGAAAATAAATCCATATGAACTTTCTGGCTTCTTATGGGCCTGTATTATGACATTGAATATATGATCTGTATTGGCTCTGCAGGATATTTGTAAATGGTTTGCTCAGATTTTTCTCAGAACTAAACACAAGCTGGTTATATTTCTTTAGTTTCATTTTGCTTGGTTTTTTTTTGTTTGTTTTTGGGTTTTTTTTAAATAAAAACTATGCTTTCTATATTTACTAACAATATTTGTTATCATTTTCCACTCTTTTGGTGTTTAATTCCTCCTTAATGATTTCACAAATAAAATTATTTTGTTTTCAGATCCTTTAAGTATCTCAGGGAGAAGTCCATCCTGTCTTAAGGCTTGAAAATTTTTAACATAGATGTTACCTTGTAAACTTTTCCTTTTCTGAGCTGACACTGTACTACTTTCTTTGTTGCCCTTAATTAAACTATCTTTAATCAGGCAGTTACAKGCTTCCATTTGATTGTTTTTATGAAGACTAAAGCAAAAATGTGCAAGAAACATTTCAGCTTTCTCAACATCCCGTCACTTTTTTTCCCTCCGCTTATTACCAAATTACAACTTTTCCTGGGTTTTTCTACCTATTCATAGGTAGAAAAACCTTTAGTAGACTTCTATGCATTACAGTGTTTCACATATCAACCACTCGTCTCTGCATTTTGCCAAACGTCTAGTATGACTAGACTGAGGCTGTTTTCTCAAAAAGTAGTTTGTAAGTGTAGCAGGAAGATATTCAGGACCGGATAATAATGAATTTCCTTAATTTTTTTTTTTATTTGACCACATTACAGTGGTCAATCACACAAAACATGGTTAATAATTTCTGCTTCATTTTCAATTTGACTTTTTCTAATTTGAGCTTCCATTCATTAATCCTCTCTTTGGTACACCTTTGCTGGATTAACTGCCAGCCTTTTCTTTCTGTAAATGCACTTGTAAGCTGTGAAGAGTTCAGTTTGCATTTTACCTCTGAGAAAACAGTCTTGAATTCTCCTTGCAAATTTCTAKCTCCAACAGTATATTATAAACTGATTTGGTTTTATTCAGTTTCCTACTGATGTATGTCCTAGGATATAATTAATCAGTTCTATGACAGTTGTTAATGGGGTGGTCAAGATGGCAAAATGTGAATGTACAGGGTTAAAAAGAGTTGACTAGATAAAGGTATGGAGTTCGGGGGTGCTAAAACGTGAGAGGAAAAATGAGGAGTAAGGAAATGGAAATTTCTATGCTGAGTGTAAATAGTATAAAGGTGTTTTTTTTTTTTCTTTTTGAATATCTGGATTGAACGAATTTTTCATTTTATAGGTAATACTTGTTAAAAAATTAAATTTCATTAACATGATAAAGATTTATAAATTTTTTTCTTGTTTCCATTTAATTCTCAGAATGTGAGCCTGTCTGAAGACTTTGTTTTGACACACRTCCCTGAAATACAAAAATATCTAATTTCTGAATTTGGTTCTAAATTCTGAATTATGGTTTAATTAATAAAATATATAGTAAGAAAGCATACATAGACAGGTGGCAAGTATATAAATGCATAAACCAAAGCTGAAATTTAAATTCCTACACTTGAARAATATGATGATATTATGATTTTAAAGAAATTATTTTAATCGTCTCCTACAACATTCCTTGCAGCATATACATTTAGGCATTGTGTACAGTTCATATGATCAAAATTTCAGATATTAAATGATTTCATAAATGATTTAGAAAAAATGTGGGGCCCTAATTCAKGACCAAGTAAATATTAAGAAATTAATGAAAATAACAATATCCCCTCCCCAACATCTTATTCATTATCAGTTCATAGCTGTCTCAGTACTAACCCAAACTACTTATATTTGAACTAGCATCTCAAGTGACCTTAGTTGCAATGCAAGTGGTCAGAGTGCAAAAATACACATGGAACTACCACTGATGGCTTGATTAGCAATAGAACACAGTTGCACCATCCTCTTGGATTACATGGGACTCCTGTGCAGTACTAGGTTAATCAGGAACATGCAGATGTCATTATTTTCCTGCTGGCAGATACTTTTTGAATTTTAAGTCCTATTTATGTAGGTACATGAGAATGGAGTTCTCRATGTGGTATAGCTCTTCTTGTTTCTGAAGCTAGCTTTGCACTGAAAACAAGAGCATGAGGCAGTCAAGCACTTCAGTAATACTTACACTTCCATTGGCCCTCAATTTCTATTTTACTTTATTCTACCATCAACCTTCTTCGTACAATAAAATGGATAATCAAARCAGGGAGCTAAGATAAAAGTGAAAAAAAGCACTAGAATCTCCACTTTGTGTAGGCTTTTTTTTTCATAACAAGCTTAGTCTTTGATCATTTTCCATTTGATCAAAGAGAGCTTTGATGCTCTTTGAAGAAGTACTGAATTATTGGAATAAAGATTTGGAATTTGATTCACATTTTCATCCGAAGAAAATAAGCAAAAGGACTGGACTTGTAGTTTGCAGTAGATATGTCTAAGGATATACAAATAATTGGGAAAAAAACCCCAGAAATACAAAGAAAAAAGGAATATAATCTCCTTACAAGCAAAAGTTAACAGTGGGAAAGAAAGCCAAATGTATAGCATGTTTGTTCTAGAAAATGTGTMTCTAACTGCCAGTCAAACTGTGATAAATGTCTTCGACTTGGAAGGAAATGTATGCTTATGAATATCAAAGTGCAAAATGTATTGCAGATCCATGCCTGAGCAATATTTACCACAGCTGGAACGCTTTACTCTAAGGAATGCTAAAAAGGAAGAAATAAAAGTCTAGGAAAAAACAAGTACAGATTTAGCTCTCTATGTTTGATGTAGTGTTGCACAGTAAGTGAGGTGAGGTTTTTTTGGTGGATTTTTTTRTTGTTTGAGGACAGAAATKGATAAGTTCAAACTTCTTTTGAAAATCATAAAAATGAATATATGTAAAGTCCATAATCTGGGGTTAAACTCATGTGATTGAGCCTTTAATGAAATACTTCAGTTTCATTTTCGAGGGTGAACAKTCAAAGGTATCCAAGAAACCAAGCCAAATTTTAAAGTACATATTCTTTTGTTGTTGTTGGGTCTTTTAATCTTCTTTTATTTTTTTCTTCAGTTTTCTCTTTTGACATCAAAAATAGYCCAGTGCTAGGAGGTGCCAACAAGGTCAGATAGACTGGAAAGACTGAAAGTGTAGTTTAGAGAGGAAAAAACTGGTATTCATATGCATATTTTGGTCARTTCACTTTTGTTGCAGAACAGTTATTTGATGAATACTTTATCTCACTTCTAAAGGTTGATTTAAAGAYGCAGAAACTTTAGAAGATAATAACCAATTATTCCTATTTTTAGGAAAATGGTTATAGTGTTGGAGCTGTGTCTACCCTAAAGCAACTTTAATGATAGTCATGTTTTGATGTTAATATTTGATGTTAACATGATAACAATGTTTTATGTGTCTGTGATTTCATTGAAGCAATCTTAGTTGAAATTCTGGTACTCAACCTTTTCAGCAAAATCCCTTCCTTCAACAGAATTTTTTTTTTCAAGTGATATGAAAAAATGAGAAGTCTTCATAAATTCAAGCTGATGTTTATTGTAAATGTAGAATGAGATTCATGTCACACACTTGTCAGGTTGATTTGACTCCGACAGTAAATAGACCTAACCAGGCATGAAGAGAGGCAAATGAGATCCATGCTAAACAACAACAACAAAAAAGCAAATTTGGGACAGAAATTTCAAACAAACCAAAASCAGACAACCAGGTCTTGAATGAGAATATGTATTCTCTTCAACAACAAGGAATACACCCAGAGAAAGGAGGAGAAGGATATTTCATRTTCAAGGGAGGGGGCATTTAAAAACTTATTTTATTTGTCCCACCAGTGCATAGAGTYGAAGAGCTTTAAACAGAAAGAAGAATAAAGCTGACTACTACTCCATCTGCCTAGCAGAAAACATTATTAGAAGCAACCTCAGATCATGACTTGGACAATTTTTCAGGTCTTTTAGGTCTCCCCGAGAGATTACTTGATTTCCTAACTCACTGAAGTAATCTTTACCACCCTAATGTTCTTTTCAAATAACACTTGGAATAACAGGGACCTTCCAGATAGTTGGAAAAATAGTAAATTTTGGATTAGGTGGATCATGTGCAATTGCCTCATTCTAGATTTGCATTGTTACTTCAACTAAGTAGAACTGTTGTAATATGCTCATATGTGAAGTGAAGCATACAAGAATAAGGACCACTGAAGATTTTTGAGTGAGGAAATCTGCAAYACTGAGAAAACTCTAGAAATTATTAAGACCAGTAAAAAAAAACCAAAAAAAACCAGTAATAGAGGACTCTATTAGTGTTAATATAATTCCTACAAATTTAAAGGGAATAAGACTGAGAAGCCATTCTCTGTCTATCTATGCACTGGTAAAATTAAGAACAGGAAATTGTGTGATAAACTTAAAATAGATATTTTGTAATTAGTACAAGTTAAAACAATCCTCCGACTATAGTTATTTGAAGTGACTGAAAAACTGTCTGTCATTGAAAGAGGTCAATTTGAGGGATGATATTTATGGAGCTTGTCCATCAGAATTTCAATCCATTTTAATTCTGAAATTAATTACTAAATCATGGTATATTTCTGTGCTTATAGTATGTTATAAAATGAAAATACATCTCTTTTATTTTAGTTGAGTAATTCTTACTTTTCCAATTATGATAGAAATCTTTGTTCATATCCACTGATAAAGAGCTTATGCCAGTTAACTCTGTCTTTTGGGTAATTTTTTGTCCTCTGGATTTGCCTCTGAAGGCAGTGCTCTGGTTTTTTTGGAGACTTGCTTTTCCATCATCATAGATTAGATGTGAAAATGCTCCAAATTATTTCTTGTTTAGCTATATTTGCTGAAGAGTTAACTTTCTGCTTTGTAGTTTAAAAAATAAATGAACAAAAATCTAGATGGCTAGACTCAGGGTTTAGGAAATAAGAAGAACAATCAATAGCAAATAAAAAAGATTAGATTGAAGCAGTGGGAAAAAAAACGTATACAGAAGAATATGATGCTTTCATTGAAAATATTTGTTACCCTCTAGCAGGTRCTTTACTGACATGGTAATGACTTTTGATACTATTTTAAAAAAACTATAAACATTTTATATATGAAAAAAAGTTAGGAAGAAAGATTCACCTGACATTTCAAATGCTAAAGAAAACTTTGATAAAACTGAAAGATACTTTCTGGCAAGATATTTTATGAGAGGAATTACTGAATAATGTGGCTGAAATTAAAATTATAGGAAAACATAAAACATGCAGATTTTAACTTGAAGTACAAATACATTACCATGTAAATGTGTTCTATGTCATTGGGGCTTTTTAAGTATTGTATGGTGAATATTCCTTGTCTTTGATGCAAATCCCAGCAGTCTATTCCCAGTTACTTCAAAGGATTCAGGCTAAACTGCAAGCCTCTGGCCTGCATCAGATCAGCAATGATAAAGGAAAAACATATTGTATGTAGCTCACCTATTAAGGGTCAAGAAACAGATGAGAGAATAGTCTTGGACCAATGGAATCTGATTAAAGGYTAGAAAACATGGATATTGAGTGTTCTCAAAACCAGTAACCATATGTACAGCTGTAGAAAATAATTTTCGTTCCAGGTTTTGAGAATGACAGCTGTTTTTCATAGAATCACTCATATTTACATGATTTACTGTGGTATTCTGGTCTCTTTTGTAACAGAATACAAATAGTGCATATTCATATATAGATGTTCTAAGTTGCTATGATGTCTCATCTGCTACAGAAAACCTATACAAAAGAACAGTGTCCATATTCTTATTACAGTAAAAATTTATTTCCAGTTTACAAAATTATTTCTTTTGTGAAAGAGAAAATAAGTCTTTTTTTTTTTTTTGGTGAAACAAAACTTACAGCACCTCAAGGTTACAGTCATATCACTGTTCTTGCAGTTGTGTATATATGAAGCAAAGCAGATGCAGTTGCTGTCATGTTGAAAGTAGATCTATTGTTTCTTCTGATATATGTCTGCAAAAGTGTCAACTATTTGACTCTCCTACTGTCTTAGAAGTTTTCATGGAGCCGAATTCCAAAGRCTCCAGCTTCTTGTTACTGTCCAGTCCAATTTATCAAGTACATTGAAATGACAAGTGCAAGACAGAAAGTTCTTGTTGCCCTTGGGCTGGAAGAAATGGTCTGGTCATCTAAAAATCAGAATAAGATTTGTAGCTGGATATTAAAGTTTCATTTGGTGATTTTTTTTAAATTGGTGGATTGTTTTGCATATAGTTTGATCCATAAGCAGAAAAAACAATTTTAGGCTGGAAAATGAAGGAAGGTCCCAGCATATTCTGAAGGAAGAKATAGGTCTTCAATTCAGGACACTGTATGTATCACAGACACAAATACTTTCGGTTGGAAAASTCCACAAAAACCATTTTATTCTTGTTGGGATGTCTTCAGGTCTCTAAGCARCTGATTAATTCCTTGGAGGTGGGCCAGGCAGATACAGAAACAGGTTTATGTGATTTAGCCATAGGAGTAGATGAGTATAATAATTGCAAGGTTGTTTCAGGGCCTTTGTTTGCTCTGGTGGGTAGAGCTTGTGTAAAGAGGACAAAGCTGAAAGAACTGAATGTTTTAAAATAGGCTGTATGCATTCTGGGCTGAAATAGAAAATGTATTTTTTTAGCCCCTATATTAATGAGGTGGCTGAGGTAAGACACCTGTTTCTTTTTGAAGAAAAATCCTGCTTCAGCTACAAAAAAGGCTCAGAGCATGATCAGGTAAGTGCTTGAGTGCCTGATATGCTGATTTTTAAAGTTCAACTAAGACATGTAATTAAGTGTGTGATTCTGCTGCAGTGGAAATTAAAAGAGAGGACATTTTTTGTGAACCTATGTACAAAAGTACATTCCAGGTTTTAGAGGTACAGGATTCTCCTTCTTCATTTGAGGAAAATGTTATCATAGAGTTACGGAATGGTTTAGGTTGGAAAAAAAAAAGATCATTGAGTTCCAAATCTCCTGCCATGGGAAAGGACACTTTATGTTAAATCACATTGCTCCAAGCCGTATCCCACCTGGCCTTGCACATTTCCAAGGATGGGGCAGCCTCAGCTTCTCTTGGTAGCATGTTCCAGGGTGTCATAGTCTGCATAGTGAAGAATTTCTTCTTAATTTGTAACSTAAATTTACCTGCTTGTTTATAATTGTTAGCCCTCAGCCTGTCCTTGATAAAGAGTCCCTGACAAAAAATGTTTGTGGCATTTCCTGAGTAAGGAGTTTTATTATTCCCCAGGGTGGGACACCCAAAGGGCACACYGCAGAACATTTGATGGCTGAATTATCTTTTCTTCCTCTTCCCTTTTCCTTACTACATAGCTGAATGGAAAAGTGCACATGCCAAGCTTAAATACTGAAACTAGAAAAGTAAGAAAAGTAGCAAGTTGAGAAAAATTGCAGATTAATCTTCCCCCAGAGTTTAAAAAGAATTAGGGACATAACTGTGCTCTTATATAATTTTATTCCTGTTCTGTTCCTATGCTGTCTCTTGCTACTAACTGCTGAGGAAGTTTTAAATTTGAATGTACCTGGTTGAATCTCACCAGCAGAGGTTTGATCTTTATAACAGAAGCCCACACACTTCCAAGTGATGTGTATTGCATAAACATACAAATGAATTACAGTAGAAATAAAAAATAATTCAAACATTTTAAGATGTCTGTAATTTGAAGCTAAGAATGGTTATAATAAAATTGTGGGTCTCCTTTGTAAAGAAAACACCCAGATGGGCTTACCATCTACACTCCATATGGCACTTAGTTTCTGCTCTGCATCCTGCTGAGCTCACAGTGTAATCCATATGGACCTTACTTGATTGGTTTCCTGTTCCTGCAACTGACTCTCTATTCATGGCTTTCCATCAAATATGCACTTACTGCTGAGAGAACACGTTATTATGTGATGATTTCCTAGATTGCTGGAAATATGAAAGCATTAATTTTTTGTGTGTTGATCTATGCTGTGGCTTTGGCCATTAGTGGTGAGGTRGAGTGCACATACATAAAGCCAACGTGCAGAATTTTAGCCAACTTATGAGTGCTTATATGCACCCTCTAAAGACAGCTAGCAAGAATTTCTCTGTTAAAGCAGCATGCTCCTAGGAGGTGCAAGCCATGAAGATGAGGGCCAGGAAAGTGGCTTTAGCTCTGAATGGGGTATAGAATTTAAGGGGAACTCTGCAACTGCTGGGGTGTCACTTGCATGTGCATAGATAAGAGACAAAAGGAAGTGCAGGTGCCATTCTGTCAAGGTTTTCAGTTTTCAAGATGATTAGAAGTGCTTGTACACTGCAAGCTGAAAGCATGTGATGCATCATCACCCTAAAACAGCATTTACACCTGAGGATCCCAGGTCATAGAAATTCCAGCTTTAATACCCACTAGATGTGTGCATAAAAAACCTGTGAGCAGCTTATTAAGTATTGACGTAAACTGTAGGAGTTGATCTCACAATCATATCTTGCAAGTGTTCACAGGAAAGGGGTACAACTTTGATGAAATCAGATTGTTTTGAAAGCTACATTCAGCTCTGATTGTCCTGATTCTAATGAGATTAGCGAGAGGATGCAATGTTGTATGATGAAAGGCCATAAGAACATGGCAGACAGACTACAAAGATAAAAATGTGGAAAAAGGGAAAGGGAAATTGGCATGGTAGAAATTAAAAAGGATAGAGAAGGAAAATTTTTTGAAGTATCTTTTGTTGTAGTGAACCATGCTAAAAAGCATTCTTTCAAACATATTGCAATTATCCAGTGGAACTYTGTCATTAAGTACTTCTGTAGCAAGGAAAGTTGTGGTATTCAGTAAAGGATCAGGTTACTGATGATGAAAACATTCAAAAATTTGTTAAACGTTATATACATTATCTATCTATAACTATGTATTTTAAATTATTTTATGTGAAAGTATATATCTGTTTCTTATAGAAATTTACCTAGCTGCTGGCCAGTAAGATTTAGGATTATGCTTGTTATACATATAATAGGTATATTTACAAGCCTGTGCACACGTTTATTTATTTATTTATTTTATCTCACAAAAAACTCTTAGAGATTTTGGCATCTTCCTTGAACTGTGCATAGTAAAAAGCAACATGAGGGAAGCCTTGGGACTGGTGACACAACTGAAAATTCATAAAGTATAGGCATGCTGAAGGACAAAGGGAGAAATCAGCATCTTTTTGGCAGTCAGCATCTCTTCTACATGGTAATGCTTATAGAAGGGAAAATATTTGTGATAAAATATACCCTATTATATCCTTTATTTTTATTGCTGTCATGACAGCTGATAAACTCAAACTGCTGATTGTGTCTGGTTTAGTTACAACTTGTTACAATTTCTCTGTCTTTCCATGCATTTTGCCTTTACCCTTTTTCCCAGATCCAAGGGTATTTTAAACAAATTACCACTGTAATCTACATCACAGTTTCTCTCTATGCTTATTTTCAGATATAATATATTCATACCTATAGATTTACAGATGTATATATGAGTTTTTTTAGGCTCCAAATTGGCTTGCATTCTGCACACAGTTCTGTGTGCACCCTGGCAGCCAGTGTATAATGTGTATGTATAACCATTGCTATTATGTCACAGAAACACAGAACAGGTGAGGTTGGCACCTTTGGATCATCTGGTTGGAACTCCATCTCAAGGCAGTGACACCTAGGGCTGTTTGCTCAGGCTTGTATCTGATTGGGTTTTCAATATTGCAAAGGAGGAAGACTACGCACACTCTCTGGGCAGCCTGTAGGGGGGAAAAAAAAGCTTTTTCTTGTACTTGAACAGATTTTTCTCTGTTTTAATTTGTGCCTTCTTGTCTAGTCATTGGGTCCCATGAGGAARAGTTTGGCTCCATTTTCTTTACTTCCCTCATCAGGTATTTACAAATACCAAAAGCATCTCTGGGCCCTTTCTCCTTCAGTTTAAATAGTCCCAGCACTTTGAGTCTCTCTTTGTATGACAGATGCTCCAGTCCCTTAATCATCTTTATCGCCCTTTGCTGGACCCACACTAATATATCCCTGTCTTTTGTTGGAGACCAGACCTAGGCATAGCACTCCAAATGCATCTCCCTRCGCTGAGCAGCCCTCCCACTTCTGGCAATGTTCTTCCTAATACAGTCCAGGAGGTTCTTGGCCTTCTGTGACACAAGGGCACACAGACCTTGGTTGATTTTCATCTTGTCTAACAGAACCCCGAGATCATTTTTGGCAAAGCAGTTTTTCAACCAGTCTGCAGCAGGTACTGGTATGTGGGTTATTCCTTTGCAGGTGCAGGAATTGTTTTTTCCCYTTGCTGTACTTCATGAGATTCCTGTCAGCCCATTTTTTCAGCCTATTGTGATCCCTTTGAATATCAGCACCACTTTGTGGTTTATCAGTTGCTTCTCACAGTTTTTTTAATCATGTCTAAATTTGCTGATCATGTATTCTGTCTCATTATCTAATTAATTAATGAAGATATTAAACAGTATTTGCCCCTGTATTGACCCTTTGGGAATACTATTTATATGTCTTGACCACTGCTGCCCTCCTCTGTTGTTTCTCCAGGAKATACTGGGGTTTTTCAAGTTTCCYATGAGTGTCATGGCTTGAAAAAGTGAAATTATGAGAAAGATTTGTCTGCATTTTCCTGATCAGATGTCCTGTATTACACACACACAGTTGTACCACTTTGGTCTGACCTCTAATCCTGACCCATRAGGTTTCAGCTAGCTCATCATTCATCAGAAGAAAGACCTTCATGTATTCACTCCCATAAAATGACTTTCCCTTTGTGCCTGAACTGTACTTAAATGTCCGTAAAGTGGGACACATCTCCATCCACTGTAACACTTCAGTTGTGTGAATTCTTACYAACCTCTAGGATGCTTTCACAGCCCTGCAGCTGCACACTGACCTCTATTTCTTCATTTGTTCCCCRTGTTTCATGTGTTACTATACAGGCACTTCAAAGAGGCACCCAGCCATGCTCAWTTGCCAGAAAAGGTACGAGTGTGTTCCCCATGATACTGTCTTTGCTTGCACATCCTACTTTATTCCTATACCTATGCTTAAAATGGACCCTTTTCAACATTTTTTTTTTTCCATAGTAAGGATGTTCCAGTCCACACTACCCAGGAACCCTTGCTTGCCAACCTAGTCCAGCATTTCCTCATTTAATTACTGGCTGTGGATATAGTCCCATTGCTCCTGCTTTAAAGCTCTTCCCACTTGCTTGCACAGCCTGATGAAAAGGATTTTCTTTCCCCTCTTTGAAAGGTGAGTCCTGTCTCTTTCCAGCAGTTCTCAATCCTTCAATAGTCCCATGGTCACAATAAGCTGGCTGTTGACCCACAGAATCAGTGAGTCCCTGCCAGGCTCACAGAGGCAAACTCACAGTATGCTGATCTCTCGTCCCTGCTTGTTTACTTGGCAGGACTGACCTTCTGGCAGTGCACTCCTCTTGCTACCCCAGCCTCAGTAAGAGAGCCCAGGCATCCCTGCAGCCCCACACCTGAAGAGAGGCATCTCTCCTCGAGCTGAGGCCCTAGATATACTGGGGAGTGGCTGCAGTGGGGTGGGGACTGAGCCCCACAATGTGTCTCCACTGCCTCTGAGCATGTGCAGCTCTCCCCAGACTTTCTGCCCCACTGTGTGCCCTTCTGCATGAACTGTTGCCTCTGTTGCRCAACAACCCATCACCAGAGCAAATGAATTCCTAGTCTGAACTAGCTGGTACCTARATATTTACTGTAACTCTGCAGTGGTTTGCTTCACCCTGCTTTATTACAATGTCAGAATAATGCTTTGTGGTTTAACAGCAGGGAGCTGTATTGTTTATTCAACAATAGATTAGGCCTGGAGAAGCMAAGGTGTGAGGGCCAGAATGGGTACACATAATCTCAAATATCAGCAGAATGTCAGACTTCTAATAACTTGATCAAAGCCAGAGTCATGTATTAACTTGTTCCATATTAAGGGAGATGTGACCTAGGCAGAGAATAATTGAAAAGGGGTTAGCGAAAACCAAATAATATCTCTAGGGTTTTTGCTGGGTTTTTCTCTCATTTTGTTTATTTCTTAGGCTATACTGACTTACATTTTGGTGTCTAGGGTGTTTCTTTTACTGTAATTTGAGATGCAAAGTCTTCGTTTACAAGTGGAGAAATAGTCTTTCAAGTGTCATTTTCCCACAGGCATCAAGAAATATTTATACACACTGATTAGCAGCCACTGTCTTTTTAATGAGAAATGGGATGTCATTTTTCATTGTAGCAGATCCTGCTGTCATTTTTCTGTACTGTATTTTTAGCAACTCCACAATAAATAACAGAATACAACAGTGAATAGCTAGATTGCTCCCAAATGAGGAAATCTTGAAAAATCTTCACCAAACCAGCAAAATGGTTATCTCTAAAGAATAGAGAGCTAGCCTAATTTTTTGTAAATATATTCTCTTTTAGTAACATATAGTAACAACATATTAACAAAATTTATTAGATTCTAATAAATAATTTTATATGTTAACATTGCATAAAAAATGAAAAAAAATATTGTAGATCTGTTCATGACATGCAGGTGGGGAGAAAAAATTCCACAAATGTGGAATCATTTTACATCATATGTAGTCCTGAATGCTGCCAGAAACGATAAATGAAGCCTGAAATCCCAGAGTAATTTTTTTCCTCCCAGGTGCATTTAGGCTCCTTAATTCAAGTTAACACCTCATGGCTCCAGCTGTCATTGAAGTCCATGTGAATTCAGACATTGGTGTTAATAGAAACAATTCTGGACCCTGAGTAACTGAAATAATCTGGAAAACTACCATGAATATTGGCTAAAAGTGAATGACTTGGACAACACTTCTGTAGAGTGAGCACTGTATTGACTTTGCAGTAAAATGAGATGATGGTAGCAAGTCTAGTCCAGTGGCYGGTGCAGCACAGCTCTTGCCTTTAGAGTTTCTCACAGGTTGAGTATTTGTGCTCCTACAAAGGAATGAAGTGTTCCTTTATTTACCTGAGTACCAGGTAGAACTGTGACCTGATGATTACCCTTGTAAATTAAGAAAGGACTGGTTTTAGGGATTTTATGACCTTCGATTTTGTTTGTGATTTCTTCCCCCCCCCCCAATATTTCCATAGCAACCAGMTTTTGAACCTATTACTTCATAATTAAAAGAAAAATAGTACTGAAGTCCATAAGTCTAGTGCTCATGACAAATACTGCAAATTTATGAGAAACTACCTTTGTATTTTATCAGTTTATCATCACTTTTATGTACAYGAAGGGAATATATTGTTGTTTAAATGATACARCATACTGGTACTTTATCTTCTTCATTGCAAAGAGATAYATAGTATGAATTTTAACAAGTCACAATTCTGATACACACCTCAGTTAGACACATAATTATGCCTATTGAAACTCAGTGGGCTAAAAGATTAGGTCAAATASCACTCTAAAGTGGAATTTTTCTATTAGCATCTGTTCTAATCACTGATTTTCATGATTTATAAAAGGTCTAAGTGGATRTGGATTCATGTTTTTGCTGCCTAATGCTGTGGCAAATGGGAATTTTACCTTGTTTTACAGCARCAAATATCATGGATATATGTTTCTTTGACATATACTTGTTGCTATGGATAAGCTTCAGAATTTTCATGTTTTCTGCAAATATAATATGATGTAACATTATATGACATATAATGTAACCATACAGGGTTCGTGAAGATGAAAAGGGGAAAAGGAAGCAAATACTTTAAGCACATTTAGTGAGTGTTGTAAAAATACATAAGGTAACTGTGCCAGTTAACTGATACCATTAGTTACTATTGAAAGAGGTGAGCCAGAGCTGTAGTAAATGCAGGAACTCGTGCTTGGAAACAAGAATCTATTCATCAAAACAAAACTTTCCTTAGCTTAATGCCATCATGGCAGAACTTCAGTTGTGCTGTCAAGGAATATTTACATGTTCAAGCAAAKTATATCAATCTAGAACAGGTAAAATAGAATGAATGAATTATATTTGGATACAGATCATTAGGTTTTCCAACCTAATGACAGGTCTAGAGCTTTCCTTCTCTGAAAGGAAGCTTCTGCACTGGGGGMATAGATTTTTCTCACTATGGACTCTTCATTATTCAAAATTAGGAGGTGGTAATGCTGGCTTTTCCTCACAGCTGTTGAGAGCATCAGACAGGAATGCAGAGTTATTACTTCAGGTTCTTTCTTGAGACACTTGAGAAGCTGGGCACAGTGAAAAAACCCCTGTACATATGGAAGGGCTAACACAACCAAACTGTAGCAGTCATGATGCTGATGGGTTGCCCCATGTTTGGTAAAATGTRATAGAAGTCCCCTCCCCTCAGGCCACATGCAGTGGGCAATCTCTGTAACATTAAAGGAGTTTTCATAGTGCGATAAAATGKAATTAAGCAACACTGAGTTTGAAATTAATTTGGCAACAACTCAAATGTTTCTCTACTTTGCGGTGTTCATTAGTATGAAAAACTGCAGCCTTTACCACATTTACATTCATCTGAGGAGTGTGTAATGAGGGAAAGTAGCAAGAAAACATATAAAAGCTGTCTGTATAGCAATGCAATAGCAGTTAAGAAATATAATAAAATGAACACAACCACCTAGAATTAAATGCTAATTAGAATGATGTATCATGGCCTTTCACAAAGTTTGATCTAAGCTCTTGATTACTGGTAAGCACAGACTGTTCAGCAACAGACAGATAAACTTTCTAGATCCATCTGTCTGCCAAAGTGGTCCTATTCAAAGTGCTTTCCTATATGTTGTTCAACTGAGTATCTGAACCAAACATTTTACTTAATGTTTCAGCACCAAAATATGTGCTTTACTTATTGACCATGGAGATTTGTCATCCTTCTCACTGGCAATAATGAAAAAATGTTATTTTATTTTTCTGAATAGGAACTGAGAAGAAATTAGGCATTGGGTTGTTGATTGCAGTGCTTCACAGCTGTAGGCAAGCATTATATACAGTGGTTTCCAATCCCTTCTAGCAAGATAATACAGCTGCCATCTCTTCATCACAAAACTGTAAAAATATTTAATTTTGATTTGAGGTTTTTTTTTTCACTTCATCATGCAGACAAAATCAAAATATTTTATTGTCATTGGTTCTGAAAAGCTTTGACTTCCTGTTCTGTTGTTTAACTAATCACAGTCTACTTTAACCTTACTGACTTCAGAGGTATTGTTCAGAGGAATTATGCTAGTATTGCACAGTGCAGTAGTTCAGACCAGAGCTGATATACCATCAGAATAGTTTTGTCTGCAGTTCAAGAAATACGTAGTGTAATACGTTGTTTCACAGGGAGTTTGCAATAACTTATTACACTTAGAGTTACACTTACAATTCCGCAAAAAAAAAAAAAAAAAAAAGGGTTAGAAGCCTTAAAACAGTCTGTCTGTCTTTAATTAGTACTATTTAATTTATTTCATTTATTTTTCTGAATCATCTGCCACCCTTAAGCATAGACAACTCAATTAAAGTGTTTTTCTCTGTCCAGAAGGAACTTTCCATCTATTTTATTTGACAGCTAACTAAAGTGTACAGTTTTCCTTTCTTCACTTTCATGGYCTATTAATTTCCCTTATAAGGCCAATCAATTTTGTTACCATTAACCAATGTTACCACATTAGTCCAAGAGGTAGAAGCTGTTCCCAAGCTACCTCTCTGTGAACTCTGCTGCTAAAATGGTCTTCCTCAACACTGACTGGGGCCAGAACACTGTGAACTTGGAGACTTGTATTCACCTAAAGCAAAGCAGAATTAASTAATTTTGCCCACAACCAGTGTAGTGTGAACATTCAAAGGTAATTGCCAGTTTTTTGAGAATGGCTGTCGGGTTCATGAACCTTGCATGAATCAGGTAGCTCCCCATCTGGTTCCAAGGACTGCCTRTTGCACCAAGGGTGCTGTGAATTTGTCAGCAGTGCCCAGTATTCTGTGTCAGGATGGAGACATTTGCACAATGCAAGGACCTGTGCTGTACACCAGTCTCCATCAGAAGATAATGGGATAATGTAGGTGATACCCAGAAAAAACAGTGTAAGTTACATTGCACTGGRAACAGGGGAAGCTCCTCAAAAGTAGGACAAAGACTGCATTTTTTAYCAGTATTCAAAGTCATAGAATGATTTACAAAGAAATAGAGATTGATTTAGGATCACAGGAAGTGTAGTCTTAAGGATCAGTCAAATCTTGGAGGGAATTACAGAGGTGTAAGTAACACTATGATTTAAGAAATAAACATGAGGTCTTTTCTGGAGAGGAATGGCAGAAATATCCTCCCCATCCTGGATAATAATGTCTGTTAAAAAAGAGAAAAGGTTCCTATGCAGGACACAAAACAGTGAATTTTCYAGAAAAATACTTTGTTGTTTTAGTGAAAAATCTATGTGCCAGTAATTTCCATATTATGTATGTAGCAGGCTTGGGTGGACCTGAAATGAGGAGTAAGGACTCAGACTTGCCTACCTGTTAATGCAGTGATGCCCATTGTGTTTAATTGGTAGGTGAGAGACCTCTTACATCTGTTTGAAGTAAATACTTCTATTAGTTYAGAGATCACAACAGAGTAAAATTTGCTCATTCATCTTTGCTGGAGATTTTTTCCCATTTGGTAATTCAATACATGATAAAGCCCTGAACTTCCACCTTCCRCAAATCAGGTGGAGCAACTGCACTCTCTTTATTAACTCTCTCTTCTGATTCTTCTTCCTTCTTCCCTCATCTCTCTTTTGAAAGTTTCATTTCATGGAGAGAGAAAGTAATTTTAAATCATAAACTTCTTTCCTAGCTTGCTCTGGCAGGCATGATGTTTTGGGTTCTTTATTTTTTTTTCTCCTTAGATTTCTGTCTCTCAGGCTGTGCAAAGTAAGATAGATCTTTGAATGTCTGTTCAAAATATATAACCAGGAATTCTGTGGTCCAGGAATTCTATACCCAGGAATTGCATGGCAAAATGGGTGGACACATCAGTGGAATTTTCACAAATTAATAAAAGCTTACAAATTTACTTATTACAGCTTAGATCTAAATAAAAAACTWTAATACCTAAGAGGTAATTTTTGATAGACAAATCTCTCTGGCTTTAGAAATGCCAAGGATTAGAATTAGAAACTCCAACTTCTTTCAGGTAAAAGAACATTTTCTACTGGTATTGAGGTAATAGATACTTAGAAATCAAGTCCAGAGTACATAGAAAATGGTTAAATTTAGAGSATTTCTACCTTGACTAAGATATAATAAGAATTTTGATCATTGGTATTTTTATGAAGTCTAATTTTTCTATGACTCAGCGAGGAACCCACCTTTATTTGCTCAATTTTGCAATAAAAATTCAGGGAAAGTCCTTTTGTTCACACAAATATTTAGACAAGAGCTTCTATGTGTGTGAATAAGACTACTGGACCATGAATTTTTTCTTTTGTGCAAACAAGAGTATTCATGCTGAAATTTCTTAACTAGCTCCATAATATAAAAAGGCTTTGTGCATCTATGAGTTATGGGTTAGCAATCAGAGGGTTTTAAAACAAGAAATAAATGAACTTTGGTATTAATTAACATAAGCATAAAATTTTGAATTACAGGAACATATTAGTAATAGCAAAAAATAATCACTGAAAGAACAGGAGCAGTCAGCATGGACCCACCAAGGGGTGGGTTTGACCAACATGAAAATATTGTGCAATAAAATTGCTGTCTTGACAGATGATGGGGGAGTTGTAGATGTTGTTTCCTAGATTTGAGTAATTATTTCACTGTTGTTTCCTGTAAGATTCTCAAACAGGAGTTATTGAAGCACAGACTGGATGAGCAGCAGAGGTGGGTTGAAAATGCTGAACAGCCTGGACTAGGGCATGGCAATCAGGTACAAAGYCTGGTTGCAGGCCAGTAATTCACAGTGTACCCCAGGGATCCATACTTGTTCCAGTCCACACAAAACCTTCACTAATGGTTTGGATGGTGGGGCAGTGTACTCTCAGCGGGTCTGCTGATGATGCTGGCCTGAGAGGTGAGGCTGATATGCAGGAGGGTTGTGCTGCCATGCAGAGGGACTGTGACAGGCTGGAAAAAGGAAGAAAAGAATCAGMCAGACTTGCTTGCATTTACATTTGTCTTCAACTAGGATGCCTGTGGGACCTGCATTCCAAGTGTGTTTTTAACTTCCTTATCACCGCTAACTCAGCAATATAGGGATAACAACTAAAATATAAATTTTAGTAGTTAGCAGCATCACAGTRTTCTGAAGTATCCCCCTTTATGCCCATGTTTTAGACAGGAGACATCTACAGTAATTTCTAACTATATCATGGCTTCTAACACAAATATAATGAACACAGATGATGGAGTATATGATTTTTTACTGCTGTTCTCAGTTCAGCTGTCCTTTCCATACTGAATGACTGTCACATTGAAAAATATTACAGGTTGGATAAAAGTAGACCTGTTCTGAAAGGTTGGTATATGCCATTTCCAAGTGAATATTAACATTTATTAATTGATCTGTAAATTTTTATTAAGGCATTTAAGATTATAAATTTCTGAAAGTATAAAATATGCAATGAAGTACTTGAGATGAAGTTTTGGAGGAAGAATGTTGGAATCTCTYGCATACTTGTTCTCATAATCAAGGTAGTCTCATGTTGTTTCAACTTGTCCATGTTGCAAAATGAATTACAGATAAATTTACATTTCCTAGAGATGTTTCATATGTATTGAGGCCTGGGTCAAATATTATGATGATRTAGAACACATGGCCACATTTCCAGAGGTTTAAATCTCCTTGTAGTTTACATAATTTGCCTGACTCACRGTCAAAATTAATGCAAATTAATATAATATTTCTTTGGAAAACTTGCACTTTTTACAGCTGAAATCAAAATTTGAGTGAAATTTGGCAGGGGTCAGTAAGTRTCAGCAGAGAGAGAAAAAAGTAAGCTGAGGCAGCCAAACAAAGCAGCCTGGTTGTYCGACAGGCAGGGCAGGAAAATCTGATCCAGTAGCACGAATGCCTGCCTTGAGTCAGGAGCTGTTATGTAATGTCCTGATAATCACCAGCAGCCGAAGCACAGCTGAAGCAGGAATTCTCAAGGAGTAGAAAGAGGAAAATAATCAGACTCAAAAAATCAAGACCTTATTTACCTAAAGAAATGAATTCTCCAAGGTAGTTGGTAAGACTACCCAAAAATGCACTAATGTAGATAAGAACAATGTGACATAAGTGTCTCAAAGAAGATTCAAAAAAAACTGCAGAGACTGTTGCTTGTCTCTTTGGTTGTAAATTCTGCAATCTTAATTCCTTGAAACTCAACACAGATGRACTAGATGTTTGTTACTTATGCATCTGACTTCCTGATTATGTGGTTCAGTTACTAAAAATGTTAGTACATATTCCTTTTATGAAACACTACCACAGCTCCCCTGAATGTTTTAGAAATGCTCAATGAATCTTTCCTGAATTCCATCTGTACTCCTGTGAAACACCCCTRTTTCAGCTCCTTTTCAGTCTTTGCTACTGTTTCTTTGGGGGTCTCTGTAGTATTGGGGTAGGGGCTGTCCGCAAATTCYACCTGTCTATCTGCTCATTGCTAAGAATTGATTTTCACCTGCTTCTTGTTTTCCTCAACACTTCACTTTCAGGATTCTATACTTCACAGAAATGAGGAGTAACCTTTCTGATAGCTGTAGTATTTTAACTTTCATGATTTATCTATATAGAAATGAACTAGAGCTCTAYTTTATAATGTATTTCATACTTTTAAATCCCTGTCATACCATGCATTTTTTTATGTCTTCATCAGTTTTTCTTGCTGCATGTTACAATTTGTTCTATTCTCTGCTGCAGTTCTGCTAAACTGGGAATTTGCTGTCTCCTGCTAATCACAATTCCAATAGTGATGTACTATGCTGTAAAGGCAATGCCCTTAGGTTCAGCTGAACTAAATCCTTCCAACCTCYGTAGCCTTTTGAATTATCTCTTAACTGCCTCAATTCTTTTTCATCAAACTGTTCAACCACAGATACCTGTGATGTTAAGYGTTGAAATACAGACTCTCCTGAAAAAGAAGCTTAAGCAGTCTGCATTAGACTTTATTTCTTTTGTTCATTAAGCTGTGAACCACCACCAGAGAAAAATATTCATGTCCTGCAAGTACAGATTTAATGTACATTCATGACAGGTTACACTATTCCTCTTGACTGTATTRCAAACATGCTGTAAGATTTTAATGTTTGATAATCCACAGAGTCATATAGAATCCATAGAGTCATAGAATCATTGGGGTTGGAAGAGGCCTTTAAGATCATCCAGGCAGCCATCCACCCAGCACTAACACCTTAACTCCTTAACCACTAAGCCATGTTGTGCTTAGCAGATCCAGACACCTCTTAAACACATCAAAGGATGYTAAACTCCACCACCTCTCTGGGCAATCTATTCYAATGCTTGACTTCCCTCAAAAGTGAAATTTTTTTACTAATATCTAATCTGAATCTCCCTGGCTCAGCTTAAGGCCATTTCCTCTGGCCTCACTGCAGGCGTGGTGGAAGARACTGGCCCTCTCCTCACTACAGCCTCCTTTCRGGTGGTTGTAGAGAGCAATAAGGTCCCCCCTGAGCCTCCTTTCCTCCAGGCTAAACAATTCCAGCTCCCTCAGCTTTTACTCATAGGATRTGTTTTCTAAACCCTTCACAAGYCTTGTTGCCCTTCCCAGGAYGTGCTCCAGCACCACAATGACCTTTGGGAAATTAGGGGCCCAGAACTGAATGCAGTACCTGATGTAAACACAAAGAAGTATTAATAGGAATACATCAAACTGTTTTATATAGTATCAGTAAATAAAGCCTAATTTTCTAATTATATATCACAGCTTAATGATTTTTGTCTTTTGAATTTAACCTGCTTGTAAATCCTTTGCATATGTATGGGCTTAGCAATTAAAGGGAACRCAACCAGTTTCACTTTTGTTTTTARTTCAAGATTATTTTATTCTTCAGAAAGAACTATTTTTCCTCTTGAAGTTATTTTGGTGGGACTTTAGTGACTTCATTTTTTACTGAAAAGCTCACAGTTGTATTTTCYTATCGAATATTCAATTTGATGTTGATAGMCAATCTATAATTCAGAAGTGTTCCCTCAGTGTGTAGGGCACAATGTCAGTCCTCTGTAATCCCTGCATTCAGCTTTTGAAGATTAATGCTCCCTCTAGAAGTCCCTTTCAGGTTTGGGGTTTTTTTTAGTGGTTTTTTTTTGGTATTTTTCTTTTGCCATTTTTTTTTTTTTTTAATACAGAGCACTGATATGCTGATATTTATCATGGTTAAATTGAAAATTATTGCAATATGGTTACATGGTATCTAAATATGGGTGTTGGATGCTTGGATCACTGCTTGTTTTTGCAGTTATTGCAATTCCTGTTCATCACAGCTTCTTCTGGTTCAGTGATTTTTCTAACTTATCATTGTCTTCCTATTTTTTAATTTCCCCTTGTGATAATCTGTTTGTCCAGTATAACTGCATCTCAGTTTTCTTCTAGYATTCTTGTGACATGTCCTTATTGCTTCTTCTGATTTAGGTTTCTATCTTGCAGTTGTCATTCCAATGACAACTTTATATCTTTGATTCCAATCCCTATTTGATCTCTTCTAATGGAATCAGGCAGCATGCCGTAAWTATGTGGCGGACTTGTTAAGTGACTGTCAGTCAAAGATTCGTCAAATTTAGAGAAATGAAAGAAATTCTGTTCTTTGAGAGGTGCAGGTGATGACAATGATGTCCTTCAAAAGTTTTCTTAGGAGCACAGTGTTTTTCCTGCTCATTTTCAGAGACAGGTTTTTAATTCTCTATTAGAACCAAGCTAACGAGTAAATGGAGAATTTGAGGTATTGCTTTATTCAAAAACTAGCAGCACCTTTTTGTGATTGCTTTTGAGTCTGGTTGGTCATGCACAGAAAAGCCTGCATAAATCTTCCCTGATTCTGCAGCATTCCCAAAGAACATCAGTTGCTGTTCACTCTCAATAGTATTCTCTGTCTCAAATTAATTGGAAACTTATTTTTTCAAGAGCTTATTTCAGTATAATGCAACAGCTGTAGGATGTCTGGTTGTGAAGAAGCCACTGAGAAATTAGAAACATTGTTTCTAATTTTGTGATCTAAATTCCTTGCTTATGTAAAAAATAACCAACACACACCAACACTTTTAGAAAAACTATTGGGAAGATAATGTAACTGAMTTCCTGCCATTTAGAGTGTTAAGTGTTGAACTGTTTTTTAATCAATCTTATCTTGAGACAGCTGTTTTGGGGTTTTTAAAATKTATGTTTAATTTATTTTGCCACTCTGCCTTGACCCTTTGCATTTTTTCCTCTGTGTTCCAAGATCATAGTCTTTCTTGGATGCCCATTTATGTCTATATATACTAAAATGACAAAGYTGTTCGCTGCACAAGCTGACAGTGATGTTCAGCAAATACCAAAAATATAGTCAGGGCTCACTGTGAAGCCAGGGCCATGATTGCCTGCAAGAAGAGCACACTTCAAGGTCACACTGTGTTTAAGGTGCACAAACAGCTTGGGCTGCAAGGGAAAGTTCATGCAGGGAAACCTTGTGGCCTTCATTTGAGATGGTATGGTGTGCTGTGTTGTCTCAGTCCCTATTTTTAATGCTGATATTTTGTGAACTCTATACAGTCAAAACAAAGTATTTGGGAAAAAGCTATTAAAAATTCATGAATAATGGTGGGATTGCTGTTGTGTAAGAATGGATGTTTCAGTTCAGTTTTCTGTTGTGGCACTACCGTGAGGAATTCTATAAGATCACATTAAGGATGCCCACAGGACATGTGGAATAAGGTCTCCTTGCTGACCTGAAGTGAAAAGAATCATCAGCACATGATAGAGTTTTCAAACTGCKAACAAAATATCAAAAAAAGTCATTAGTTAGGTTATCAGTGTCTTCTTTCACCTTTCTCCTGAAACCCTCAGAGATCCTTGTGTCTGACCCTTCATCTGTGTGGCTGGGAATTTCAGTCTGCTGCGATGCTGAATTTAAGAGTGCATGGAGAGATGAACRGTCCACTTTTGTTTTCTGAGTAAATGAATTTCAGTAACTGTGAATGAAGCTACATCTCAGTGATATCTATAGACAACAACCAAAATAATGATGAATATGTCTGAAGAAAGTTTGGAAGCTGGTAAGATGATCTGGGGGAGGTTAAAATATGAAGTATGGAAATGTGTTMATTTTTTGAAAGGATTAAGAATTAAGCTTGCCACAGAAAGTCTATAATGTCATGTTTTACTGAAAATACTGCTCAGTTATGTTCAGGGAGGGGATAGTTCATTTAGGTGAGAAGATATTATCAGCATTGCCAGTAGGATTTTGTCATCAGCTTGTCATAGCTGTAGTTTCATTGTCTCTTGCATCCTCTTCAGCATTCCACAGTGGACCAGMAGTACTCTGATGCAGAGGTTCCCTGGGAGATTCCATGCAAGCAAAGCCTGCTGTGCCTCTCTGCTGCCCATAGGCAATATGATGTGAAACTTGAACAGTCTGTACTAGGCTTGTCCTTTCCTTGTAACTYTCTGTAGGCACTGTTGAGCAGATTATAGGGCTTGAAGAACCTTTTGGTATGGCTCAGTACAGTTCTTTTTTTGTTTTGTACAGGAGTCAGGGAGAAGAGGAAATGYGGGTATCAAGTTGTCCCCTGAAAATTTTAAGTTGCTTTCCATATTAGTTTTCCCCTTTGTAACAGGAGAGCTCAGTGCATCTTAAGTATGTTTTGTGATGTGAGTGTGCCTTCTTTCTGATGCACCAAACTGCACAGCTCTGTCATTTGTTCTGTCTGGTCATCTTATAAATTAATAATTTTGYCTTAATGAACTTCTAACCCCAGGATTAAATTATTTAAGAAGGAAAAGAGAGGTATTTGGATAACAGCAACTCATCCATATTGGATACAGGCACTAAAACCATTCTTAAGCAGGTAGTCCCATTGCAGACTTATTACAGTGTTGCATACCATGACTGTGTGATGTATCTTTTAATTTCAGTTACTTATTACAGATCCAGCTGCTGATGGAGAAGGCAGCTCAAGATAGGCCTGTATTTTTGTCTGTGAGATTGTATGTTACCCGGATAAATATGAAGTTCTGAAACTAAAAACCAGGGAAGTTATGCAGGTAATTCAGGGAATACATAAAATGGTTCTWGGTTACCTTTGCAATTTAAGAACTTGATAAACTATTCTGTAAAAACAGTAAGGAAACTGTGTAGAAAATTTAGCAAGCAGTTTATCGGAATACACCAACAGTGAAATACTCCATCATCCATCTGTTGATTCCTTCATCCTTCATTCATTTGGTGGTTACTGCAGCATTTCCTTTGTCACAAAAACTGCATCACAGACTGGACTTCTTGCTGAGGGAGCGACTTTAAAATGGCAGCCCACACTGAGAGACATCAGAACAATTCACAGCTGGGCAGATGTTGAAACAGTGCTGGTATAATACAGCATTTTTAAAAGGTGTCATAGCGATTCATTTGCGGATTCAGCCTTTGCAATTACAACATTTATCCCAGACTATTCAAATGAATTGTCCTTAGTTAGGAACCTAAACATGTCTAACCATGTATTGTTTGTTGTGAGAACACATGACTGGAATGCTCTGGGTGTTAAATAATGATCTTAGACATATCAGTARTGCCTCTTTCCTCTTCAGAGACAGAGCATCTGTTGCATTGGAATCTAAATGAAATATACTCATTTGGATTTCCAAAGCAATCCATTTTTTTGCAATGAACGTGTCTATGAAATGCTATCTTAAGCTTCTTTTGCCTCCTATCTCTAGGAAAAAAAAATAAACTTTTCTTAATGACCCTCCAGGCTGAGATTTTGGGGGAAGATCATTACTTCCACCTGTTAGGATATGCTTTTAGGATACAAAGTGTGGAACCCTCACAAGTAACCAGCATTRGAGGTGTTTGTCCCTTCTGCCTCARTTTTGGATGTCCTTTTRCTCACAGCCTGCACCTGCAAACTTAACTGKATTGACTGTGGATTTCTCTCTTGCATCTCTCTGGGCAGTTCCAGGAATGTAATGTAGCTCCTCTTGAGTGCATCTTTTGAATGGAGGAAGTTATATTAACCACGGGTATATATTCTTGTCTAATGGCAAGCCTAAAAAACAGAGCCAAATTTCCTCATATTTACTGYAAGCTTGGAGTCAATGCCTGTGTCTGTTTCGTGGATTAAAAGGTACTWGGTAATCTGTTCAGTCATGGGGATGTGATTTTGTGCTTGATGTATGTTTCAGTTCAGCCAAGAATATAATGCACCATGGCATGTACACCAGAAAAATCTGAGAGGCCTAATGATGCCTTGCAGCAAGCTTTCAGGAGGGATGCTCAAGTTCTTAAGCAGTAATMATTTTGTGAGTCATCCTATGTAAGGAAAGAATTTTTGTATATAAATCAAATCCAGTTTTTAAGGATTACATTTTGCCTGTCAACCACTGATACCCCAAAGTAGATGAATATCCACCTTGGTAGGTAGATACTCAGTAGGATCATTCTGGGTCCCTATACAGTAAATGGTAGATGAAAAATAAATAAGATATCTAAGATCAGGAGTGTGGATTTTTGATCTCTGATGTGCCATAAAAAAAGTGTAGGCTGTGTTTGTTATTGGGTATACAGCACTGACTGCAATATATGAGTGASTGCAAAGCTGGTTATAAAGTTTTGCAGAAGATTACTTGTAAAATCACCTGCCAGGATACACATATAAGGCTCTTGTGAGACCCATCTCATATTTAGGGCTTGAAAGCRGAGAAATTGCAATAAACTCACTGTAAAATGCAACCTTTTGGTGCTTCTAGGAAATTCTATATGAGGAATTTACTGGCACCAGTAAATGGTAGAATTAAGTTTAGCATAAGGAAGGATGCCAGTCAAGGGTTATAATATAGGACATATTATGAATTTATGCCTTGGAAATTGCCTGTTCTATGCACTAACTGCTTATTTGGCATGTTGCTATCTCAGTGAAGACATTGTTAATACTATCTGTTTTCAGAAATACACTGCTTATTCAATTAATRTGTAACAAACCAGAATTTAAATTCAGCATTTATTAAATTGCTAGTATATAGAGGTAAAGAAAGAATAAGACCCACAGAAAAGACTTTAGGAAGAAAGAATTAAAAATACTATTTGGATGATGGTGCAATTATAAAAGAGTACAAGCATATGGTATAGAGTACAAGCCTATCACCAAGACTGAAAGTATAATTACATGTATATGAATGTCTCTGAAAAGTCTAAAAGACATTTTCCTCTACTTGTGACAAGGCAAAATATTTGTACTGCTTACTTATAGAATATGGTTTAAGTTAAACTAAAAAATGTGGTGGCCTAACTTTAATTTTTTTAGACAAATTTAGTTGGAACATTAGACCAAGGAAGCAATTCAGGCCACCTATTTTACTTTTATSACTTACCTGGGAAACTCCTAACACTGTTTCTATTCTAGATTTTGTATTTTTCTATGTGTCTGGGATTAAGTATCTGCATAGTTTACAGTTTGAACAGCTATATGTTCAGATGACAGCTAAACTCTATTACAGTTCAGARATGCAGTGCCTGAAGTGCTAAATTCTTCAGAGATTTTTTGCGTTCAGGAATTGTCTGAGTGGGCACTTTACCGAGGGACCAGAGCCAAGGTGGAGACACCAGAGTTTAGTTCAGAACACCATCTGATTTTTTACCTTTTTCTAAAACAAGAGTTAGTACATCTCAAGATACTGAAACATTAGCTTTTAGGCCTCCTCTGCTCAAAAGCTGCTTCTGCTCCTGAGATTGCTGTAATCACTGAGCTGATAAGGAATGCTTTAATTTTACTAGGCAGRAACAACATGATTCTTAGAATAAAGAGAGTCTGGGGCAGACAAGATATCACCTGGGAGCAGGAAAGGAAATTGTCCTGTTTTATATTAATACAATCTTCTGGTTTATTCAATTTGCTTGTGAGTTGGAAGTATGAGGCAGAGAGACAGGGGAGGACATTTGCGTGTAGTACCCAGGATTGTCAGGGAGTTTTAAAGTCAATCACTTCTGATACATTTTCCCCAAACTGATCCTTAGTAAAATTCTTCTCCCCCTTGAGATTAAGCCACTTTTATATAGTTGTATAAATTGCAGAATATGAGAAGGGCTGCATTGGTTGTGCCAGTGGGACTCTGAGACTAGTGTTGTCTCAGAGGTAATAAAAATTTGTATGACGAATGTTCATTTAGCATGAAATATTCAGTGTTAAAAAAAATTGTTACTCAATGTAACTGTTTCACTGCACAGTAATCTAAAAAGTGTTTATTTTTTWAAATTTTCTTGTTTAGAAGGATGATATTCACACTATAAATATCAAAATACTGAACTGTTAATACTATCTGTACCTAAAATGATCATCTGCACTTAGAGGAATCAGATTAACTTTAATTGTAAAAGGCCAAATGATTCTACTGTGTTTAAAGTAATGAATGAAAGTAAAGATTCTAAGTGTATGCTTGAAGATATCTCTATCAACACCAATCATTAACATTTAAATCCTGATCTCATCACAGAATCACATAATAACAGAATATCCTGAGTTGGAAGAGAGCCACAAGAATCTTCAAAGTACAACTCCAGGCCTTACACAGCACCATCCCCAAGAATTGCATGCTGTGCCTGAGATTGTTCAAATGCTTCTGGAACTCTGTCAGGCTTGGTGCTGTGACCACTCCCCTGGGGAGCTGGTTCCAGTGCCCAACCACCCTCTGGGTAAAGAACATTTTTCTAATAACCAACCTAAACCCCCCCAACAGAGCTTCCCTTTGACAGGTCAATTCCTTTGGTCMTGTCACTGGTCACCACAGAGAAAAGATCAGTGCCTGCTCCTCTGCTTCCCCTCATGATTTTATTAATCTACTATAGCTGTCAACATGTATTCTATTATATGTGTAATTTTAAATGTAGCAATAAATATGATAGCTACCCTTCATCTGCTAAAATGGTAGAAACCATGAAGACAGAAAATAAMAGAAGTTTCTGCTGAGATTACAGGTCTGTRAAGCTCTGTATTCTGAATTACTACATTATGTGCCTAATTTSTGTTTTTTGGTTGTTTAATAATTAGAATATAGATTCTTGATGTAATTAYTAATCTCTATGAGCAGTCAAGCAASCAGGTCAGACCTCCAAAGAGTAAGGCTTAAAAGATCTCATCTTTCCAGCTACAGCATACAATGTTTGAATAGCATGGTGTGGGTAACCTTTTTTGTTTGCAGGAAACAGTGAGCTTCAGCATTAGGGAAGAGCACAGACATCCCAAACTTGTCTGGAGAACTGGCAGAGCCCTCTGAATGGCAGAGCTAGTTTCAGAATGGCAGTGGGCACTGAGCATGCACTTTCAGCACCTCCTGGCTGCATGGTGGATTAAACACCTGCATGTCACTGAGAATGTTCTGATTGTGTGGAGCTACATTCAGGGATGTAGGCGTCTTCATTATCCAGTACAGAGGCATTGAATATATTTAGATGACTGACAGGTTTGATAGGATTTTGCAGTAAGTGSTCTAAATTACTGCATTGAATTTGAGAACAAATACCTGTAAGGCAAGGAGTAGTAACTAGAACTTGCATCTATACTAAAAAAAAAAAAAAATAAGAATGAGCCTGGGGAGAAGGAGCTCTCAAGAAGAAAAAAAACAAAAAAGAAAAGATGAATAGATGTTCCACACAAGTCTTCAGTTGTAGACATGTTAAAAGGGATTTCCAGTAGGTATCCTCTCACCTTTAGGCCTATCAGCTTTTGCATCATCAGCTTCATTATCTTCAGATTGCTCCACCCACTCTCACACAGTTTGCTCTTACATTGATATATAGCTTGTATAGTGTTGTAACAATGGAGTGTCATTCAAATTTCTTTAAAGTTTATCTGCATCTGACATGACCTTTATCCATTACTGTGAATGGTTCCTATGTACTTATGGAAATTCAGTCTGTTCAGATTGACTGCTATTTTCAAATCTGCAAGTTTAGATGTAATATAGCTGTGACAGACATTTTAGAATTACTAAGATGCATGTTTTTTAAGTATTTCATGAGCTTTCTTAAACAAAATTCTTTTCAATATCTTGTAATATCAAGAAGATATGAAATATGTCAGCATCAGATTAGACTAGATTTATTACCTGGAAAAGTTATCTCAATTTTACTCCTCAGTTATTTCAGCAGCTTGAAAGAAAGACACAAGAATGTGCATAGTTTGAGCTTAGATGATGGATTTCAAAGATTATTTCATATTGGCAGTTAATTTTCCATTAAGAGATTGGTGTCTGACTTGAGTGATTAGTTAACAAATGCAAACCCTTTCCAATTATTTGGGTCTGAAATATGAGGAAAAAGAAAGGTTGCAAGGGAGAAAAGCAATGAAGGGTATGTGTGGGACCAAAAGCTAATCTAACTAATAGTTGGTTGGCACTAGGTGCTTGCAAAATGTCTCTTGTCAGGGTGGCAGAAATCCCTCCCCAGCAGAGCTGATTTGATATCTTTGTCAGTGTGATAGATAGCTTTGCAACAGGCTATATCCTGGTTTGCCAGGAGATGATGTGAACCTCTTTCTGCAGTTTGTGCCCTGTTTCCTGCCAGACATTGGCCAGAATGGTTCATTAGCTATGGAGCCCTCCTGCTGTATTTCCCTGCCTTACAGATACAGCCAGTCTATTTTCTCATGCAACAGATATGAGGAAATAGCTGCTCTGTTGATTTGTTTCAGATTTGTGCACTAGTGTAGCAGCAGGCAGAAGCTCAAACTATAAAGCTGGGAAAGGATCCATAACTGGCAATTAGCAGTAATTGTGATAGCTATAACACATTCATATCACACTGGTTTCTAAATGTAGTTCTTGGCACTTGAGTACATTTAAGGAAGGCACAAATTATTTTTCTACCATTATCCCTTTTCCAGYACTGTAACAGTATTTGGAAGATGTGAACAAACTGCATTTTCAGGGAGAACATTTTCCTRGAGAGCTGTCCCCCAGCTTCCTCTGTAGGTTTCATGTTAGTGGAAAAATGAGAAAAAAGAAAAAAACTCATGGGCAGTATTCAGGGGATTCTGGATTGCTGTGGATTCTTGCATGAGGAGCTCTAAACCAGTGTAACTTTTTGTCTTTCTTCCTTTTTCTTTATTTTTCTTTCTTCTTTTTTTTTTTTTTCCTGTGTTTTTAAGCCTCCATTCTACACCTTTTTCCTTTTACTATGGTCTCACCACTGGTGAGGCTGCACCCTGAGCCCTATGTTTGGTTCTGGGTCCCTCACTACAAGAAAGCCACTGAGGTGCTGGAGTGTGTACAGACGGGCAACAGAGCTGGTGAAGGGTCTGGAGCACAAGCCCTGTGAGGAGATGCTGAGGGAGCTGTTTAGCCTGGAGAAAAGGATGCTCAGGAGACCTTATTGCTCTCTACTTGAAAGGAGGTTGTTGGCAAGGTGGTTGTTGCCCTCTTTGCCCAGCAAACAAGTGACAGGATAAGAGGAAGTGGCCTCAAGTTGCACTGAGACAAGTTTAGATTGGATACTAGGAAAAAATTCTTCACTGAAAGGTTGCCAAATGTTGGAACTGGCCGCACAGGGAAGGGGTGGAGTCATAGTCTCTGGAAGTGTTCAAAAAGAGGCAGTTGTGGTGCTCAGAGACATGGTTTAGTSACAGACCTGTCAGTGCTGGGCTAATGGTTGGACTCTATGATCTTAGAGGTCTTTTTCAACCTTAATGATTCCATGATTTTATTATTATTTTAGTATAGAGTACCCTAACATCTAGTTTCTCACTTTGCATATGTCATTGAGCAACATATCATTGTGTAAAACTTATCAGATAAATTAGAAGAGTACTCACAGGAACCAGGCATTCAGATCAGCTTGGTGCAGGAAATAACAGAACTTCTTTAGCTGACTARTTTTTAACATATTTGATTACTTCCCTTTTACAAAGAAACAAATTCTGCTAAATATTTCTGCTAATAGCGCTGCCAATGCCAGTGAAGTGCACGTGATTACTTGTGAAGTTACAAACAAATAAGAAATTTGCTGTATATATTTAGAAAAAATATGATGTTTGAATAATTTATAATCTGGAATCCAAATTTTTTATTATTTTTTGAATAGTTATATCCCTACATGATTCTTCTGAAGAATTTTTCTATTTAATCTCTTGAGTCACTTTTATACTAGTCTGGGGATTTTTTTTTTTGCTTACCAATTTTTCTTGATAGGGTATTTTCTATTAAGCTTTTTAACATAGATATGTACTTAGTATTTGTTGAAAAGCACRGGGAAAACACAGAGGAAGATTTCAGTGTTTATTTGGGGTGTTTTTTATACTTTGATTTGCTCTCATTTTCTTGTTTTCTGTGATTATTCATCAACCTTCCTGAAAGAAAAAGATACTTCTATCTTGTTCTTCCCCTATTAGGAAATTGGTCTCTGAAAAATATTTTCCAACAACAGATGTTTCTTCCACGAATGTATCAAGGGAATGTAAATATTTGCTGCTCAGCAACCTGTTATGAACAAAATCTACTTGGACCATGAGGGAGTCCAAGGATCAGAGTTACAGAATATATGCTGATGCAGCATCATTTTGTCTTGCATATTTGAGTTCAGACTTCAATTTAGATCTGGTGAAGATTGTAGTAAAATAATTATTTTCTAATGATGTAATTAAAAAGCTTAATATTTAAACAAATGAAATAAAATTTAAACATTCTTTTCCAATATGAAATTAGTTTCAAGAGCATTTCCTTACTGACAAGACAAAGTATAAATCTTATCCTGAACACACAAGGTCCCTGACAGAAATTCAAATCTAAAAACCAGCCTCAATTCTAAAGAAAGGTCCAGCACAAGGCAGATGAAATTTTGACCCATGTAATAAATGTAGTATGATATCAGCCAAGTAAGAATTCTTCTCTTGTTAATTTTCTTTTGTCTTGTATCACAAGTCTCTCAGATTGTGCTGTTTCCTGCTGAACTACTTTAAAAGTCAGTTTTAGGGCAAACCTTGCTTCCTTTTTTGGGTTTGAAATAGAAAGGCTTCATATTAAACTCTTCAGTTGATGTTTTTAGGGAATTAGTGCCCCAAGGAATCTTTGACGGGTGAAAACTACAGTAAATGATCAAGTTAAGTTTGATTTGTTAGATTTAACTTTGCCAGGTTGTTAACCAAGATGGTGCTCTACTCTCCCATGCTGAAACTTGACAATGACAAGAAATCAAACTGTGGATTTAGCAGCTGAGAAGATCATGCACTTTGGCTAATAATTCTACATATGGAATAGATGTGGAACAATTCATTATTAAAAAAGAGTTTAGTTGTGGAGGTTAGCAAATCTGAGGGAGTATTATGGATCTGACACAGAAATGAAGGCATGAAATATGGTGACTATAGAGTACCTGCAAGTATGCTGCTACTGAAGGAACCAGAAGGAAAAGAAGGCAATGGAAAAAAGCAATGAAAAATGTCAAAATATCAATCTATTTAAAACCTGTTTTGACTACAATGGGGGTTTTATTCTTGTCTTGGTAAAATACTATATTTTGCTACTTAAATTGTCAGCTGATGATTTATCTGAATAATGCCTTATCCCTTCACATCTTAAGACTGATGACGGAGGTGGTAAGGTGCTGAGTGGAGATAACTTTGCAGTTGATATCTTACTGCATGCTGGAGTATCCTCCTGATTACCTTTCAACATATAAAGATTTCTCTGTGTCTCCTGTATTTCCRGCTCACTGTCAGCCTGGAGGCAGCAGTGTTTTATATACTCATCACAAGACACCCTTAGTTGTTATCTATTTATCATAAAATTCAAGTTCCTTTAATCCAGWTAATTTTTTATAGTTTTTACCTAGAATATAAAAAATGGGCAAATAGTTAAGAGTATTTATAAAAARCACAGAGCTATGAAAAAAAATTGCTTGAAATAAGAGCAAACAAGAAAATATCCTTTCTTCTTTCTTCAGATGATTTTTTTCTTTCTTTTCTAAGAGCACATTTAGCAAGGTTTCTTCTTTGAGTGTATATTATGTTTCAGGTTGCACCTTTCAGAGTGTTGACCTTTCTAATCTTCACCACAGAGCACTCCCAGAGGGTACCCTCTTCTGGTGTCTCTGTTAACCTTTATAGACCACTACCCTTTTGAAATTTTCCACAGACTTCAAAAAGATTTGTTCTTTCTACTTAAAATTCATCCAGGGGACTGTTGGATGTTCTTCTCAAAATAAACTAACTGTTTAACTGTTTTAACTGTTCTTCCTCAAAATAAGCTACATKTCTCTGTTTACAACAGTGCCTTGCCAGAGGTGCCATCAAGGATTTTAGATGTTTTTGGGTGTCTGACCCAGCCTCTAATAGGTGACCCAGAAGGGCACAGGTTCTCTATAACTCCTGAGAGATRGTGAGACCTGTGTGGTTGTCTTGGATACCTCAGAGCACTGGATTAAGCTCAAATTAAGACTTCTAGCTTTTCTGTTTGCTAGCTTTTCTGCCTGAAACTAGATGTGATTATAAATGTGCTGCAGCTCCAGGCAGCAGCAGCAACTTTTGAGTAACTGATCCCCCAGTCACTTGTCTTAAGCATTTTATAAGAAAACTGCACATAAATGTGGCACAGCTGAATAAAGTCAAAGRGTTTAGGTAAACGGTCTTTCATATTTCAGAAACAAGGAGCTCTTTGTTAAGCAGAAATCATGGCAGTAGCATCTGGGTAAAATATGAAAAAATAAGTCTGCAATTATTATTTATATWWTTWWWAAAAAATCAAATARCTATGTGCCTTACMCATGYCCATCAATGTACTCTCAGAGGCTTCCATTAATTTGCAAAGCATACAGTTCATACTGTGAACTATCTGAATAACTGATTTCTATGGAAAATGAGTTTCCAAGACATGTTAGAAGTATTAATTGTTGCTGAATACATAATGTGCYTCTTTATAATTTATTTTCTGGAAATTACTTCCTCATCTTCCAAAACACAGAATATTATCTGTTTTTGCTCACTAGTTACTGCTGCAGTGGATGTTTCTCTCATGCTTAGAAAGATTATTATTTCAATTGTTCAGTTTGATTCCTACCAAAAATCCCCCTACAACTTGTCTACTAATCTGAAAGGTAGAAAATTTAAGAAAACTGAGTTTCCTTGCCTATGCTTCATGGTCTCCCTGGTGGAAAGTGAGTTGCAAAGCCACCAGTTTTTGTTCAAAGTGTGCATTTTTCCAGCCAGTGTGTACTTTAAGGAAGTGGCCTGCTTATCTCTGTGGCTTTCCCACTGTGGGAAAGATGATCCTGCAAATACATGTTTTGCAGGCCTCATGAGGTGTCCTAGCTAGCTTTTAACATCTAGCTGATGTAATAATAACAGATTAATTGTGGTATTAATCTCACCTAATTTTTGACTAGTACTGTGCAGATCTGAAAWAATCAGCATAAGCTATTTTTACAGTCCATAAAGAGAATTGGGCTGCTGCAGGCAGGTTTTAATTCATCTGATGTTTTGAACATCCTTGTTAGGGTGAATTATATTCTAAATCTGTCTTCGCTAGTTATGAAGGGAAAGGAGAGGACAAATAACGTTTGATCGTGTTTAAATATTTACTCTAGGTCACTCCCAATTTTGAATAATATATTTTAATTTTCTGTAGTTTATTAGTCATCTTACCTGACTGTTTGAAAGCCAGCTCTCATTGACCTATATGCCCGCAGAGCAATAGTCCATAAGCACAGTGCCCAAAACTATTTCCTTTTCCATCTCCCTTATATCCTTAAATCAAAGCCAGACTTTTATATTTTATATCCTTAAACTAAAGCCACATGCAAAATTTTTATGCTTCAAACAATGTTGCATCATGTCACAAAACCAGATTAGGAATATTCATACTTCTTATCCTGTGTATAAGGACCTCATCTCCTCAGATGTTTAATAATCCYTTTTCTCATTTCTTCTGTTGAAATATAACCACACATTGCACTGGATTCTAGTGATATTTTTGTATATTGTATAGCAAGATTGCAGAAAAACAACTGTAAAATAGGAGTCTGAAATGGAAAAAAAGTTATTACTTTCTATTTTATTCAACTCGGAAAATTTATTACTTGGGCAACTACTTACAACAAAGGTGTAAAAACAAAAAACCAGATTTCAATCTGATGTAGATCAAGGTGTATACATCAAAAACAGTGAAGGAACATTAGTCTGATCTAACTAAAGTATGGCCATTGTGTAGAAGTATTCTGATTTTTTTTTTTGTGAACAGTTGCAATGTGGGAATAAGAAATCAAAGTAATATTTCTTAAATTTTAAAGTTAGGTTTTATAAAGCTCATGTTTTCTTCTGTTTCTGTTGCAGTTGCATAAACTCCCTTGGTAAGGGCTGMGCATATGAAAGATTTTTCAKTGTCTCATATTTTCATTTGATCTGAAAGGAAGCCTTGGGTAAAAGTCTACTRTGTTATAGTTAGAAAAGTGAAGATTCAGAATGTGAGTTCGTCTTATTCTGGCTTTGCTCTGTTGATTGGCACTCTGTTCTGATCGTCATACTGACTTTTGATCAGCCAGCTGTTGCCTGTTTTTTCTTTGATAGGCAGGGACAGCAGGGACTGAAAAATGCTTCTCCATATAAAAGAGAGTTAAAATGGAAAAATCTCAGGCAGAAGGAAGAAAAGAGCTTTACTTATTTTCTTTTTGAAACCGTACTCCAGTAGACAGACAGAAGATAGATAGACGCATGGAGTGAGTGACTCCTGACAAGTATATTGCTCTCTAATGCTTAGGCTCCTCTGGGAGTCTATCCTTGTGCTTGTTAGAAAGTGCTTCCCTATGGTTCCTTTACAATTCCACAGTTTTTTGACACCCAATATGTCCCTGTCTTTGAGGGTTATCAGGAAAATAAGTGATTGTGCTTTAAAGTCGTTTTTTATGGATTTGAAAATTATAGTATCTGCCAAAAGGTGTGTGGGGGGGTTTGTTTGTTTATCTCTTTGGTTTTTTGGGTCTTTTCCCCCAGGCTTAATAAAACCCTTTACCCAGTATTTTCTATCAGTTTATATATTTTCTTTTTAATTGTTTTTCTTATTTGGTCATTGCCTATCAAAATCACATTTTTTTCCTCAATTAGTGCCCAACACTTAATGGTATGGTTGCATCCAGGTTAAATTGCTAGTGAACAGAGAGCAAGATTACCTAAATGAAAATTTGTTTTCATATCCTAGTGTAATTATGCCAATTTGGGCAACAGTTAGACACTCATGACTTAATGTCTTATTGATTCTGATGTTCTTAAAGTGCTTTGTTGTTGCTGCACAGATGCTGATGGAACCTAATGGCTTTAGAATCTTTTGGACTATGGAGTGCATATTTGTGTCAGACTAAGTACGCATATATTTTTCCTTTATGTAAGGATAGGTCTTAAAAGGGTATAAAATGAGGTAGACCATATGGCTTTATGTCTTAATTGGTGCAAAAGAGGAAGAAATGTTTTTCCCTCCCTGATATGGCAACTCTCCTTTGCTTCTCTCAAGTCAGATGCTGAAATGGGAAAGGAAACACAGCTCCACTGATAACTTCCCTACGAGGCASAAGGGTGAGAACATTGCTCACATTCACGTCCAGAAGAGGGTTGCTCTTTGGTCTGAACTTTGTCTCTGCTGATTCATCTATCATCCTTGTCCCTGTTCTGTGCTGCAGAAGGAAAATACAACTAGCTTGCCTCAGAGCATTTACTTCACAAACAAAAGAGGAGGTTTCCATGGCATTTGTGAACTTGAATCTCAAAATGGAAAAAAAAAAGATTATATACGAGATACCATAAACAGTATGAAGTTATCTTTAACAAAAGATATTAATCTCCCATAAAAATTCAAGATTCCTTTAGAAGAAGTTCTAGCTGTCTAAAKAAAGTTTGTTTCTGGAATACACCTCAGTAAGATTCAGCTGGTTGATTACAGATTGGATTACTGACAAGATCTCAGTTCCAATGAGATTAAATGCTCATGTTCTCATATTGACATCACATCTGTGCATCCAAACGTGAAGAGCTTTCTTTGACAACAGCAAGTAATATAATTTGCACTRTTTTGAGTGGTACTAATTGGATCAAAGTAAATGTTTGCATTTATGCTGCTGAGGTAGGTAACACTTTTCTCCTTTTCATTCATTATTTTATCAGTTTAGGGATTAAATTCATAATTCTAGGGAACACCTGTTGTGAGATTGATGCAGAGTATTAAAGAAGAGATTATACTAAAAATCAAATAAAATAAAGACTTGTAATAATTTTTTCCAATCTTGTACTTAATGTGAGAAGTTACTCCATATTTTTCTGTAAAAACATATCAACCCCAAAAGCAGTGGAGAAGCAGATTCTGCAGGAAACTACTCCCTGGCACAAAAGCTTAAGTGCTGGGCAGATGGGTTTTTGTGTCTCTCCTTAAATAAAATGGTTGACGTTTTTATTTCCAGGGTAGAATTAGATGCATGCATGTGGTGTGACATAGGTATGGTGAACCTCATGTGTCTGAATTACTCCTGATCATGGCACACATCTGGATAATGCATTCACTATAATTATAAAGGATGTTGAGTGCATCAAATAATTGTGTGGTGATGTCCGATTCTTATGTCAGTTCTTACTCATTGTCTCCAGAAATACAGGAATGAAATCAAGYTGCAAGGTGTCCATAGAGACTAGAAAATGCACCAAGTTTTGAAATTCTGTYCAGAAAAAGTATTCTGCATGACAGGAAAAAAAAAACAACAACAAAATCTTGTCTGGCCTAACTCATCAGCAGAACATTCAAAGCCTGCACAAAAAACATAGCTATTACTGGTATAAGATATGGTATTCTATTTTTTTTTCCTGGAAACTCTTGTCAGAAATTTTGCATGGCTGTACTTAAAAATTGAGTTTCTTGAACATCTATGTATTGATCTTTTTCACACAACYTTGTCATAGGAAAGAAAACCTCAGTCACATATATTTTGCTTCAGGAGAGTTAGTAATTACCTTTGAAAATGTATKAATAAGCAGGTAATATTTTTACCTACATTGTAGCACAGATAATTACAATACATATAACACAATATTCCATTGTAATATTCATTATCCATTTATCTTTCCTGTGTATTTCACAGCAGCTTGTAAACCTGAATTTTTAAAAGCCTGCCTTAGAGAAAGAAATACATTTTAAAGTTATTAATCAAGAAAACAGAGGCAAAGAATCACATGAAAATAAAAAAAAATACCCTTAATCTCTCTTGAATTTTGGTACTTGTGAGTTATATATGGGAACTTTAAAATAATTTACCTTCAATATTTTACATTCTTTTACTGTCAGTGAGAAMAAATGGCTTAGATGAAAAGGGCTTAGCAGAAAAAAGATAAATATTTATTTTTCTTGCTTCATCATTAAACTAGGAAACATAAAAATAAAACTAAAGTCTCATGCTTGTCCCAAGACTAACATTTTTCATTAAAATGCTACAAAAATTTCAGTTAATTCTCCTTTAGCCTTTTTGTATGCCTGAGGCAACTGCTGAAAAGCTCTGAATTTTGAGGCTTTTCAGACTTACAGCTGGAAAGAATGGTGTAAAGTGTTTTGTGCTGTTGTGTGGTTCATAGGCAGACACAATTTTTTTCCTTTGGTCCCTTTGTGTTTAGCAATCATGTATTTCTTTTCAATGGTGGTAATTTTTATTTCTATCTTTCTTTTTTTTTTTTGTGTTGTTTTTGTTTGTTTTGTTTTTGTTTTTGTTTTTTTTATTTGTCCAGACTGTTCTGGGCATCAGAAACAGCCAGGAGTGGTRCCCAAGAACCTGGTATCACTTGGTGACCTCCCTGAAGCTGAACATAAAGGAAATTGTTGGATTTCAGAAGCAAAGGTCTGTCCTCTGCTTGCAGAATGCACCTTCCTAAATGAAGAGTCACCAAATGAGAAGAAAGGGATGGTTTATGTACAAATTACCCTTCATAAATTTTGAACAAGCTGTAATAACAGCTTCTATAAGGTAAGCATAGCTCTGATCTGTCAGCAGCTCCCTACAACTAAAATTTTTAATGCATAGCAGCAGAATGACAAGATTTTTTAAGTTCTTTCGAAGCTATCTAATTTAACAGAGGAAATGGGTGGAAACAGTTTCCATTGCTGGTGCCTTTCCACTCAGACATCATCACTGAAAACAAACAGCTTTGAGAGTTGGCATGTCCTGCTTGTGCAAACAGGTTGCTGAGGTAGCCAGGACTGACTACAGTGTGCAGGGAACTAAAAGAAAAAAAAATTAAAAAAAACCCCAAAAACAACAAAACCAAACAAAAACCAGAAAGAAAACCAGCAAAAAAAAATTAAATCTAAAGCAACCAGTATTCAATATTGCAACTACCAATACTAAGGTGGCAATGTCTAATGAGAGAGTCATGTGCAGTTATCCTGATTGTGATCTAGAAGGTTGTACCAGAAAGGACTGAAATATTCTGGAAGAGAAGTGTTTTAATGCCTAGAGCCTCTCTCTGATGGTATGAATTTTAAATCAGTTTTGGAAATTATACCTTAATTTTCATCAGGGAACCAGGTAATAACAGGGTTCCAGGGAACCCTAATAAAATCTTGATCCTAGGATAACAAACTAAGTGTTCATTACCAAATTCTCATCTTGAGATGATCAAGATATCCTGAAGTTAAGTTAACTGCAGTGGGTTCTGGTTAAAGGTCCAGTGCAATAAGGGTGAGTGACAGAGAGTTTTCTCTGATTTCTCTAAATGCCATACTGCCACAATTTCCTTTATATTTATGTCAATGTGCCACAATGATATTATGTGCCTCAGAAAATCAAGCATTRTGAACCACTCAAAACCCAATGCAATTACAAGACATGTCTGATCTGAAGAATTTTGGCCTTATTTGCCTGGATAGATTTTGGAAAAACATTTTTGAGGAGGAAGCTGTTATATGACATTAAAAAATTCAAGCATCAAGAAGATATAATGCCTGTAAGGGGAAATATAAATGGTAAACTGAAAGAAGATTAAATGAGCAACTCATAGTCTATAAGCTATGGAAAAGAGAGAAGATAAGTGGCTAACTCAATTTGATGTTACAGCTGTAAGTCTAGGTTTACAGAGAGGCTCCTTCTGTTGCTTTTACACAGACTCTTTATTCCCATCAGGTGATGAATGCTTAGGGAGGTTGGGTTATGGGCATAATAAATGTTCAGAACTCTTCCAAAATATGTGCAAATTACAAAGCTAAGRGTACATGCCTAAGAATATATTATGATCCCCATATCAGTCAGAACAATGTGCCAGCAGCACAAGTTTATTAAGCACAGGAGCAGACCAGAATCTGATAGCTTTCCACTRCAGTTTACAGGAAAAGAAATGCTATCTCAGTATATCTCAAGGAAATGCTTTCAATAATACTCATGCTGGCAAGCTGTAAGTTAACACAAACCATTTCCCTGAGTTTTCTCTTCGCATAGAAAAAAGAAAACTGCTGAAAATATATGACATAGCAGTGTTAATTTTCAAATAATTGTCTGTACCTCTTAATGTTCATACATCTAATATCCCAAGAAGGGCACATTTTCTTGATAAACATCCTGTTGGTGTTAAAGGAAGAGCCTGGCAACATGAAAATATYGTAACAGTTTAACAACAGGAACAAATTAAGGGTTTTGGTTTCCTACCTGGTGAAYAGTGACAAGTTTTTTTAAGTTTTTGCATGTATGTAAGATCTGTGGAAAGCCATACATAATGTTTGGTAAAGCAGTTCACATGAAATTTCTTTATAGGAAGAAGTTCTTATAGTTCTTTGAGATGACATTCAAATTTTAGTAAACCATGTGATTTAGATGGAAGRAATATTTTAGGGACAACGAACAGAGTACTGACTGATTGTGGTTTAGGTCTGTTTATTTTGTGTTAAATAAGGTGTGCAAACTCAGTCATAATTATGAAGGCATCAAGAAAGACATGAAGATAATTTGTCCCAAAGGCTTACAAGGTCACTCTGTCTTTCAACAGAGTGAAAGCAAATAAGACAAAGATGCATTATTTATCCTGAGTGTAAATTCTTAAACAATGTAAATACTCTGCTGCCAGTCACAAAAGTAGGTTAAGAAATTTGGAAAAAAAAAAATCATTAGAGGTTCAGAAATGTTTCATTTGCAAAGGCAGACACCTTATGGGTCACATTTTCATTTTCTGTGCAGCTTTAGTCCTGAGTGAGGCAATAGCCTGTGTKGAATATATGTGATCCGGTAGCTGCAGATCATGTCATATTACATAAAAGCATAATGACAAAGGAATTAAAATTGTCCAAGGAAATGTAAACCCTTCATGTCTTAACATTTGTAACTTTCTACCTAAATAACCCTTATTTAATATATTTTTATATAAAGATTATTTAATTGATTAAGATTTACATTTAGTGCAAAACAGATAAAAAATGCTATGAATATGTTTTCTAAAATGTAATGTGGAAATAAATTAAATTTACAAGATCATAACATCTGGGGGTAAACAGAATTCCTGTGCTATGGTTATTGATGTGTTACCATTTTTGTGTTTCTGTGTAATTGTCACGTTAAAGCATCAGTTATTATTCTCTGCTTTTTCAGAAATACAGGCACAGATGGACATTGGAGATTATAATACACAAGAAACTAAACACCTTTTCCRCTGGGAAAGGGAAGGAGGGGAAATGCTTTCTTATCCTGAAGGTTTTCTTCTGACAATGTTCACAGGCTTTGTGCAACTAAGAAGGAAATGGATGTATTAGATCTTGAAAACATGCTGTAAGCTTTTAATTTACTATAGGAAAAATGTCTTTGTAGAATTTCAGAGCAGAAAATGCAGAAAAGCTGGTGAAATATGAAGAGTAGACAAGAGAGTCCTGATCTGGTCTATCTAATGTTTTGCCTTTCTTTTTTTTTTTTTAATTTTTTATTCTCAACGTGTTTGGCTCTCTCAGCAATCTTTGTTATTTGGTTTCAGAAGTAGTTATTTGATTCAGAAAGTGTGCTCATTGCTGACAGTATAGACTGCTGGGTAACAGCAACAATTCTTTCCTCATGGACATGATGCCTTGTGAGAGTCTTGATGGCTGGGACAGAGCAGAAGGGAGGCTCTGTCACCTCAGCCAGCCTTGTCTGATGGGAAAATGTTATATTCTTTCCTGTTTAAGCACTGGAAGTATGCATAACATGGGTGGAGATGCCTGGGAGTCAATCCTTAGTCCTGAACTGCACTTCCCATGATTCACATTAAAAAAAAAAATGACAGTGGTTTACTCACAGATCCTGTAGTCCCACACTATAACAAATCTAAAAGTCTCTTCTTTTATACATTGGGACTCTACATTAATGCTTGGACAAGCCTCAATAGTTCTTGCCAATCAGTAACAGCTTACAATATTTATAAAAGAATTTGTGTACAGAGTGGAAAGTACTCTATATTATTATTGGCATAAATCTAGCAGAAATTTTCAGGTATGTACAAGTTTATAAAAGTAATCTATGTTGAMTTTTTATATTATAATGTGACAAGAAAGAACTTTCTTCATTTAATGATGTTCAGCCTTAGCTGATGGTACATACAATTTATGTTACCTTAATTCTTCCTCCTAGAACTTTTAATTATACCATGACCAAAGATTTTTATGTAGTATCTCCAGTTACAAYTCCCTACCTTGTCCAACATTGGAATTTTATATAAAAATGAATAATGCATATGGCACAGCATTAATTGTTCTACTCAGACTGTCGTGTTCTTCCTAAACTCCCCAAACTCAAATCCTATCACTTCTACTCAGAAACAGGATTTTACTGGTCCAGGTCACTAGATCTCTGCAGCCAGCACGAGGTAGTAATACACAGTGTTATGTTATCACAGCAATAAGAGGGTCACTGGATTTTAAAAGCCAGAACAGACACTAAAGACGTAATTATGACAGGAAACAGGCTTCTTGTATCTTATATAGTGAGAAAAGTATCTTACTTTATATGGAAAATTAAACAGCATGCCAATGTTCCTTGGCTCAGAAGTCTGAATTTTTGGATTGTTTCAATACAGAGTAATTTTGYTCTGCCTTCTAGGCCATAACAAGTTTATGACTAGCTCACTTGGTGCTCACATAAACAAATTAAATTCTCTCTGCTTGCAAATAKRTATGCTGACTGTATCCTGAACTCTTTTCTTCTCTGAGGGGCATTCTAGGGAAGAAACAAGACCAGAATCATAGTGGCTSTTCTCTCACATGCCAAACATTCAGCTGCAAGCTTTCTGCWGCACTTTTGCCCTGGGAGATGTGTGATAAGGTACAGATTCTTTGGGGAAGCTCACARAATATTTGCTTTACCACAATCTATTCTACAYCCATTGATGAGGTTGTAATTAAATGTGCACTGTTTTCTCCTCCTTTACTTCAATTAAGGATAGGACTATACACATCTTTCTTAGTATGAATCTTACAATATTTTATGTCATCTCAGTATCCTAATTTTACATCTCATCAATGAAAAGGTCATTGTAAATATGTTATTTCTTGGCTTGTGAATTGATATCAACAACAGTAACAACCACAAATATCTCCTGGTATTTTTCTTTATCTGGCTTTCCAGAAAAATTCCAATGAGTATTTTTCCATGAARTTATGCACATGCTTTTATTGTTTTTTCTCATTTCCATTTCTCACAGCACAAAGAGCTACAATTCTTGATGACTTGCTTCTGTATTCACAAGATTTGGGCCGAACTCTGGGCCTAGAGCTGTTGGGTGCTGAAGATGGGAGCTGAGAAGCAGTCTCCACTACTGGTGAGAAACACRTTTACCAGGACTTACTCCCTTTGGATCCCATACACCTTCTACTTTCCACATACATCCTTTTTGTTCTTGTTGAAGTTAAATTAGTGCTTTTTGGTATCTATTGAAGAACTTGAGCATTTCCAATGACAGAGCTCTTTAGGAGAGATTACACTGGCTTTGTTCACTCACCATCCAGTCATCCTTGAAATAATACTGAACAAAATAAACTTTTACTTTTTTAAGTAGAGTAAGACTAATATGGCATTCTGTTTATATGTTCAGATGGTAAAGGAAACACAACCTTCCGAAAAAGCCAAGCAGCAAAATGAGCTCATACTTTTGTGGCTTTTTTGCCATTAGGAAATGGTTGTTATGGAGCAAAGGTTGCTGTTAAGATGACTGTAAGGTAATGTTTTTTTCTTCCTTCATTTATTTTCTTGAAAGACTTTATGTTTTGCACTTGTTGAAATGGCAGCATTTTGCTTTTCTTAAGGAACAACAAGTATCCCAGTATATGTACTGGACTTGATTCAATGAGAATGCAACCAGCAAGAACTACCTTTTTGAAAACCTGTGCAAAAATTTCTCATTTGTTTGCAACTTCCACTTACGTTATGGGATGTCTTTTCCTTACTATTTCCTTCTAATTCCACTACACTTCCTGCTGCCTGCTTGATGTCCCAATTGCCTAAAGATAAAAGTGTTCTTCCTTTCATTTGTTGATTTTCTTTCCTTTCAGTAKTATTATGTATAATTGCTTATATCCAGCTCCTATTGACTGATGTTGAGGCAGTTTCTGATGTAGTGAAACTATGAGCTACTTTTTGCTGTGGGTGTATTATCTGAAAAATGATGGCTATGATACAGCTGAATCATATGCAATGAAGATGATTTCACTGTTTGCTGCTGTACATAGACTTTTACAGTGAAATATGTTACAGATATGTAAAACTTGTTCCTACTTGGAATTCTGACTTATTCTGTTTTGCTTTCTTTTTCTGTCAAATTTTCTGTTGCAAAGAGATAAGTCTTAGTAGGYTTTTAATTTAATGTATGTGCATTTTTAATATTACTAATAATTAATATTTATATGTGCCTTAGTACATGTAGAAAAATATATTATGAACCRATTAGAGATGATTATTAGTTTGTAATTAATCAAATGAAATCCTCTAATGGATTTAATTCAGCAGAAAATCTACAAATTTCTGGTCCTTTCAATTTTTAAAAGACTAGTTCCAGGATGGAATACATCTGTACTCTGATGTGCTTGCTTTCATGGCTCATGCCATGAAAAAAGTCAGATGAAGAAAACAGAAGCCAATGAAACTAGCACCTTCTATGGCAAAGAGTAAAAACCCCAGCTTTCTAGAAGTGTTCTTCTGGATACGTCTGTGCACCTAGTAATATGTTTAAGGATGAATGAATGAAACAGTAATTTTTAATAAAGGGAGGTTTTACTTCTTTATTTACTTATCTGTTTGTTCTCCCTGGCTCCTCCGAATTACAGGGTGTCAGGAAATTTATACAATAGATATATCTATATATCAGAATCTAAGGAAGCTGCTGCAGCTGAAATGCAGTAGTCATTGAAAAAAACCCTATTAATTACACAAATAAAAGATAATAGATGCTCAAGGAGCATTTATCACCTTTCCATTTTTCAAATTGCTTTTCTAATTTTTTTTTTTTTCTTAGAGTAATGGTGTGATTTGGAAATTTAAATCTGAGTGAGCACTAGGAAAGCCAGTGGGGTAAGATGGTTGGCATTTGCTGAGTAAAACTACCCATCCTTATCAGAAAGCATGGTTCTGACTCTGYAGAGGTGCTTTCTTTTCAGCAGGTATGTGGAATGTGAGTATAGAAACRGGGTGTGGATACCACTCTGTTTTAAAAGGTTCTAAATAAAAGATTTCATTTCTTATTAGTTCCATAGTATTGTTAATAGAAAAAAATTATCTTCTTTTATGGATAGATCAATTTTTATTGACATTATGGACTAGCCAGACAGAATAAAATATTGCTCAATCTTTCTCTGTGTGCTCCAATACTAGAGCTCCAAACCTGGAGTTCACAGTGTTGCCATAATTTGTTTAGCATATTTTAAGAAAAATATTAATCTGAAGTGTAAGATTGTATAAAAAAATTCTTTACTTTACAGAWTGCATTTTGTTTCCATAATGGTGGGACGTATCTGTGTGTATGCACACATAGCATTTGTGTGTGTAATGAGAATACATGTSTGTTGTGTGGCCTATATGTAAATTCCTTCTCCAATAGATAAAAACATTCTAAAAATCAGGAAAAACACATATCTAAATGAAAAAAAAAAAAAATCTTATTTGTTCTATGCCCCCTTAAAAATGTATTCATATGATGAAACAAGATGTTGATGTTAAACTTAACACAAATGAGCTGTAAYCATTCCAGATACAGCACAATCATTAACATCGGCATGCACTTTATAAACCTGGTTACTGAKATCTACCTCATGTTGTAGCCTTGATCTCTTCTTTTCTCCCTCTCACTTTTCCACTCATTATGTGGCTTCAGAAAATCTTTTCATGAAGCAGAGGCAAATGAATAGCTGATCTTGCAACTTTTTCAAAGCACTTGAAGTATTTACTGAAATTTATTTCATCTCTTTTATGACTTTATTATATATGAAATAAAATAATACATAGCCTTCAAAGTATTTCTGGATAGCTCCCAGATTTTAGACTGCTGTCATACTCTCTGATTTTAAAACCTAAACTGCAAGCTACACTATAAATTTGTATGCATATACAATATTTTTATTGGTCTCAATATGGAGAAAATATAGCAATTTTATTAAGATAGACATATAAATTTTTTTWAAAAATCCACAAAACAATCCCTTTGCCTGTTTCTCATAGATGGAAAACACTGTGATAATTCTCAGCCACCAGTGCATTTGTCTTATTTTTAATATCTTTTCTTCACAACATTTTGGAAGACTTGTTGCTAATCTATCTTTATGACTTAAATGCTTGAGAAAAGGCAGAGAGGTCATGAATCCTATTTCATTTTACATTTTCACWACTCAGCACTTACTGTCTTTTAGGAAAACTCCAACATCCTATTGTTTTTTTCTCACATTTCTCCTTCCAGTCTCATCTCCTTTTTACATCTGAAAGTCAAAGTAKTTGTGTTCATTGGCAGAGAAGAGTGTGAATGAATGTTCAGTTTCCTCTGATTTTTATGGGACAAGTTAGAACCAGCTAAAAGAGTAGGGTGAAGATGTTGAGATAAATCTCAGTATTTTTGTTTCACTTTATTTCTTGTGAATATTTCTTAGTAAAATGCAGTCCCCCAATTTGTTAACAGGGAATTCTGAGGATGCATTTTGAACATCATCTCTGTYCTCTGAAGTCCCTTGAGTGAAATCCTGGGGAATGATTGTCATAGGCAAAAACTCTTAACTYTCAGATCTTTCTCCATTCTTTGCCTTTGAAATATCTAACTCTGTGAAATTAGGATGTACACTACARTGTTTCTGTTCTTTATGCAATATATCTGAGACGCTTTCTCTGGTATGTCAATTTGGCTAGCTTATCTTCTTTTGCACACTCCTTTGCATCTCATTGTCCATCCATGTCAGCAAAGTCTTACAAACTCCTTCATGGAMTAATTTGATTATGCTGTAGAATTTACAGTTTTAAAATCCTTGCAAGTTTTCATGCCTGCACAGTTGAAATTTGCCTTTTAGAATAAYGCACTTGCACATCAAAAGTCTTTCTCAAACCAGGATTTTGGATATAACGTCTTTATTTTGTCCCTGCCCTGTGTGTTCTATGCATGAAGTAAGAAGGAAAAGTGGAAGATTGAAGATTGAAAGGAAACAAAAAGGTCAGCTTCCCAAGTGAAAATAGCTGCTTTACCTCCTGGTAAAATTGCTCCTTTAAATATGTCAAATAATTATAAATATAGAAACATAATAAATTCAAGTAAATTATAAAACAAAATACTTTAAAAATAGTTTCTAATTTACTGTAATTTATGTATGAATTTATATTTATTATAATACAATTTTATAAACACTAGGGTTGCAAAAATAATTAGTTTCTTTTTTTTGCTATACTYGTACTTCATATAAAATCCTGCCTCAGTGGACCAAAACTAACTTGTCAAGATCAGAGAAAGTCATCTGTCTTTATAGGTGAATGCAAAATTATTTTAGCTGGTCAACTGGTAAGGAGAGYTACTGTAGAGTTTTGTTTTATTTATAAGTAATTCTGCTTTATTCTTGTCCCTGCTTCTGCCTCCCTAAATGACACAAGGTACTCAGTTCAAATCTCAGTGGTGCTGTCTCAGTCAGCCTTGCTCTGAGCTAGARCTACAGGGCAGCAGATTATCCCTTTAGTCCTTAGCTGCTTGTGCTGCTGTTGGCTGGGCTGTGGTTAATTTTCTGTGCAGCAGCCTCTGTATGGGGCTGTGTTTTGGATTTGGGCTGGAAACAGTGTTGATAATCCAGGTACATTTAAATTGTTGGTAAACAACGTTTATGCAGAGTCAAGGCYTTTTSTGCTCCTCCCCCCACCCCACCAGTGAGGWGGCTGGGGGTGCACAAGAAATTGGGAAAGGACACAGCTCAGACTGCTGACCCCMACTGACCAAAGGGATATCCCATACCATATGGCCCATGCTCAGCATGKAAAGATGGGGGATAAAGAAGGAAGGGAGGAACAATTGAAATGATGATGTTTCTATTCCCAAGTAACCCTCATGTGAGATGGAGCCCTGCTTTCCTAGGGATTGATGAACATCTGCCTGCCCATTAGAAGTGGTGACTGAATTCCTTGTYTTGCTTTGTTTATGTGAGTGTGGCTTTACTTTCCCCTATTAAAATGTCTTTATCTCAACCCATGAGGTTTTTCACTTTTACTTTCCCGATTCTCTCCCCCCTCCTGGGTTTAAACTGCACCTCTCCACTGGGATTACTCTTTGCAGGTCTTGTGTGTAATGCTGCCCACTGCAAATTGAATACATATGAAATTATCCTCTTTATCTGTCTCAMAGTCCACTAAACAACCATGAAATGAAATTAGCTTTTCTTCATTACTAACTCAAATCATATTCAAGCGAGAATATTACAGAGAATMATTCCTGATTATTCATTTTCTGACTCATGTACTATAGTCTAGTTTGGAGCTTTTTGCAGTTGATTTAGGGTTSCTGTTTGTTTGTTTCTTTTGGGGTTTTTGTTTTGTTTTAAAACAATGGTTTCTGATTCAGGTGCATAGCACCTGAGAAARACTCTAAAACTTCTGCTGTTTCCTTTGTTTTGTGTATGATAAAAACTTTGARTATGATAAAAATTTTGAGTCTTTGTAAATGCCTTTAGCCATTCTTTAGTATTTGTTTGCCCTTGCATTATCTTCCATTCCTTCCACAAACCATCTCCAGGTTTCCTTTTCCAGTGTATCATTTTCATTATGAATAAGCTGAAAGCAGGGAAGCTTGTTAAGACAAAATGTTTCCTATTTTTGACCTCCTTTACTGTCTTATAATTTATGTAGGTATTGAATCTATATTTTCCATTTTGCCAGAGAATACTTAAATACTTAAAAAAATTTAAAAATCCTGTTGTCTGGCATGCTAAAGGGCGTAGCAAATGATGATCCTAGTACATTTCAAATAAACAGGTAGTGACATTTCACTCACTGGTGTTCATTATTTACTTTATTTCAGATGCCARCACAAAGGTAAAGGAGAATAATTCTTTCATTGACTGAATACTGCACCAAGAAGGGATTTCTGTAAATAATGTAACTTGCATAGAAAACAATGTGCTGCTATCAATCTCAAATACATATAGCCTTCTAGCATCAACCATCAAAGCTTTTACATTTTCCTGGAGGAACACACATGAACACAGGGCCAGAATAGCTTGTGAATGGATGGAGAAATGAGTGGAAAATGAATGATTTATATAGTACCCAGTTGGGTTCTGCCAGACAATTTTTTTTTCATTGCTGATTTATTTATTTTATGAAAAGAARWAAAAAAAAARGGGGTAGGTATATYTTGCTGTATTTCCAAAGCAAAACCCTGCTCAATTTCAAATTGGAAGCATTGTGCATCTACATGTTTCAATACCTGGSAGAGAAATGCTTAGGTAAGATTCTCATGCCACRTGCAGGAGCCCAGGAGTTGTCAGAAGGAGCTGCAGGGGTGGCCTCTGAGAGAAAAGCCAGGGGCTACCACAGCCCATCCCAACCCCAGGGAGCCTTAACAGGGCACAACTGAGCCCTTCAGTCATACTCATGGCACTTTCTGGAAGGAGTATTCAAGAAAGGGCATAAAACACTGGAAAGAGAGAGTTGGAGAGAACAAAAAAGAGTGTGATGCAGGTCAATGTCAGATGAGGGGAAAGACACAACAGACCAACAAAATTAATATAAATTTCTCCAGGTCAAGCCTTTGCTGACCACAGCAAGAGCTGGTAAACATCTTCCCTGCCTTTATCCCGACCACAGGATGTCTCTTTCATGTTCTGTTTTCAACGCTCTTCCACACAGAGTGGAGAGTGAATGGGTTAGGTAGACACTTGGCTTGGTGGTCATGGACTCAAACTAGAACATGATGTGGAGCAAAAGCAGTTGCAGAAATACCTGAGAACAGCAAAGGGAGCTGGAATTTACCCCATTTTCTCTTTTTCCATGGATCAGCAATACAAGTCATCAATTGCAGTTCATCAGATTTACAGGTTCTTGGTGACTTCTTTCTAATAGAACAATAGGATTGATAGATATCACCACYGGAAGAGATATAATGCACACAATTTTGTCCTCTGGAGAACTTCTCAGTAATTTTGTTGCACTGGCCAAGTAAATATTTTTGACAGTTCAAAGAAGGGCCAGCGGATCAGCTGAGTGCCAGTTCTAGGTGTCATTATTATTATAAAATTATTGATCCCCCCGGAGGCCGCAGGGGGAGTTTAAGCTGCCTTAAGAACTCTATACCACTCTCAGCTTCCACCTTTCCACATTGTGTTGCTTAGTGAGCACCATCTCTYTAGGATTTTATGGTAGCAGGTAAGTTTCTAACAGTGTTTTTTCAAGTAAGACACCACAAATAGTGCAATTAATGTAAATGTCATGATTTTTCAGTCACTGCTTTTTTTAATATTGCTGCAATAGATTTTCGCTTCTCTGTAATAGATCAAATGCTATTATGCTGCCAATTTTTAAATTCAATTAATAAAAGCTATACAAATAAGTTAAGTAAACATATGGTTCTCTTCAGCTGTCTTCCATGCAAATAGCAAGCAGAAATATTTATTTGTTTTCCCAGATATTAAATTTCTGTTGGCCAAATTGTGCTTATGGGTATAASCATGCTGAGGTTGTTTAAAGTATGTTTTTATTTTTTGTAAAGATTGATGTGTTAGGGAATCTCAGGCAACTTTACTGAAGGAATTTTTTCTTTATAGCAATAGGACCTCTATTCATTGAAAAGATAAGCCAGAACAATTTTCAGGTTCTAAAGAACATTATAAATTAAAGGAACTCCTAAAGAGGGATCAGAGTTATTTTGTTTCAAAAAGTATTTGCTTGGATTTCTCATTAATTAAAAATTATTTCAACTGTGAAAATAGAWGAAATTTATTCTGTACTAATCAACACATATTGCCTGCCTATGGCACTAATATTATGCTGATGCACTCAGTGAGAGTGGTCTGAAATCAATATAAAAGCACTTAAAGCAATGTTCATATCCTTCAGCTGTGATGTTTTCAGGCTGTTAGCTTTTTARCAAAGCTAACAAATTATGTATGAAGAAAAAATATTCAGCCATGCAGATTTTCAGAGAAGGAAAAGAGGATACTATTAGGACTGAAGGTTTTCATTATTCATCTGTTACGGCAAATTACATTTTTTTATGCAAGAGAGTAATTATGGAAACCACTTATAGGCTGCTTGGGTTCATACAKTTTGGGTATACTTAATTTGGAAATCGATTTGATTTTCTTGTGAACTTAAACATTCAGATTGATAATTATTTTGTTTGATTATTTACCATTTTTGGTCATAATTATTTTTATTTAGAATATAAGACTTCTGTAATCAGTATCATGCCTTAACATATTTTTTGTATTACCACAATTTTACATGCATGAGAACTTCTGAATTCACTTGTAAGATCTCACTGTGTAAGATCAGTTACATAGTAATTGTAGTGTCTCTTAGAAAATTCTTGCTTCCTGTTACCTGGGAAATACTTTCTTTGTATGTTATATTTTAATCTCAACAGAAAAAAATATTAGTAAAAAATACTAWTAATTTAAGTGATGCTACTTTAAACTCTGGAAATATTAGTAAAATCCTAACTTCTTGAGGAGGTGGTGCTCTCTGATTTATAAATGTTTCAATTTATTGGAAAAAACTAGATAAAATCCCCCAAAAAAGACTCACCATGCAGGAAATAACACTACAGTACCCAAAAGTTCAGTAATTTATTGTAACTGACTTGGAAAAATTAAATTATTCCAGAACATATTGTGTTTGAAATGACTAAGAAATATCTATACTCCAAAACCCCAAAAAGAGTTAGAGCTGATGCAGCCTTTCTTCAGGACCCAGAAGACTGCAGAACAATTGTACATCTCCTTTGTGTTTACCTTTCAAAATGTTAACAGGTTTGACTGGGATTTAAATATTTGGAGTAGAAATTTAATTTTTATWGTACCTAKGGGGACTATWGGTACTATAGTGGGGAAACAAGTAYTAACAATCTTACAGTAAAAACAGCTCTATAAGATGAGTGACATTTAGTTCATACGAGGCAACATATGCTTTGTCTCCTGTTTTCGTCTGTGTAAATGTCCAGGCTTTGGCTCTGTTCCTACAGGATGATGACCACCTTCAACTCCAAGTCCTGCTCTCCTTGTTCAGTAATCTGTTAAGTAAATCTGGAGACATCTCATTTGTCAGGACAATTGCCACTGATTCTCATCATTGCAGGATAGCAGAATTGGGCATTTACATTTCAGTGCAGGGTCCTTCAAAAGATGTAGTGTGAGACCCCATATTTTTCATATGCTTGAAACAGCAAACTCCCACCAAAGAAAGCACAYRTTGGAGTACAAGGCTGTGCACAAAYTGACACCTCRCTGTGGGGTGCAGAGCTGTCCCTCAGCACAATCTCTTTCCCCAGCTACGACTTTACCATTGCACTACCCCTTATTCTACATTTTGGAACAGTATTCAGCCTCAGACAAGCCAAGGGGTTGGAGCATAAATTTTGACTGGCCCTATGCTGGGGAAAAAAAAGTCTGGGAAAAAAAGTGAGGAAAAAAGACAAATGGCATGTTATCTCTAGGACCTGAAACAAGCCAGCCTGGCACTGCAGCTCAGATGTGTTAAGGTGGTTTTTTCATTAAACTAAAGATTAGTGACTCATAAAGAACATATTTACTGCTTTTTTTTATATTGCTGAATTTGCAAAATGTTGTTTAAGCATAACAAAGATCAGAAGGCATGTAAATAATTCATACTACTGTTGGTTTCTAGGTTCTCTTAAGCCTCTCAGGTAATTAAGTCATATTATTAGCAGTTTTGTTAAACATGCCCATATTTTCAGTTAAYGCAGTTACTTTTATCCTGAAAAGTAACATCGTGACTGCTAAGTGAGTTGTAGCATCAGAGATCATTGCTAAACACAGCTAAAGCATTAACAATCTGGTTAAATAGCAACAGGCAAATTCTCTAAAGAGCTTAGTTACTCAGAGTCAGGCTTTTGAGGGACAATTTGGGATTTGGTGCTTCTGTGGAGTGTGGTGTTGGAGAAGGGTTACCATTTCTGCCAATGTTTGCAAAATTTATTTATCATTTCTACAAATATTTTATTGTAAAGAAAGCAGAAAAATAAGTATTGTGTTGGTTTTTGTAGATATAAGTGCTTTTGAATATTGCAGCATTATTGCATAGAACCCAACACATAGGAACATTGACAGTTGCTCTTTTTCAAGGAGAGCTGAGACATCTATTGACAAAGGCCAAAACTACTAAGTGGCATCCAAACTTTCCATGCTCATTTTGATAAACTTTTGACTTTTCCCCAATTTTCTTTTTTTCCCCTGCAGGGTTAATAAATCTGCAGTAGTGCATGTGTTCAAAATTGGCTCTGTTTGCATTTGGGTACAGTTATGAACACTCACTAATTCTACAAATCTAGTTCCAGCCATCTCCTACTGGGCATATAGAAAGGAAGGAAGACATGACTATTGATAAAAATTCTTGTTCCACTTGCTCAGCATCCTGCTCCTGGATAAGATTTCTGTCTAGTTGTCTATAGTAATGTTTTCCTAATTGCAAARTAGTCTTATTTGTTCCTGCACTGTGAACTCCTTGTTTTTCAGTCATAGAAATGACTGAAGCAGAGTTTAGTTCATTTTCTAGTGCACAAGATACATTCACAGAAATCTGTTTTTATGAACTCATATCTGAGTATTTAAACTGTAATTAAATCATTAGAGATAGCCAAAGATTAATGTTGCAAAGCATTTCTCAAAAATGGTATTGAGTCATCTCCTGGATATAAATGATATAAAAAAGACCATTATCATCTAGAAAATTATATGATAAGCTGGAAAAAAGGACAAGAGGAAACAAACAAAGTATTAATGAACAGATGAAGGAAAGAACAATTACAACACCTTTTTAAACAATTTTTTAAGAAGAATTGACTCATGGAAAATAAACACTGTCTGTGCTGTATGTTAGCATTTAATGTACATCATTAGTTTGTGTTTAGGCAGCTTAACTCCATGGCAGAGGTTGAARCTAGCTGAAAATGAAGACATAAACAAATGAATACAGTTAACTAAGGGATTTGAATAATGTCATTATTTATCAAATAATTTATTTGACAAATATTATTTTGACTGCTGCAGAATTGGTTGACATAAGCAGTATTTGTTGAATAAATTAGTCAATGAAAAATGACAAAGATTTAATGAATAATGTATTTTATAAATAATATTTAGCAAGCTTAACTGTGCATATAATTTTATTTTCTGAATCCTGTATAAAGCAGAAAGTAGCCAATTTTTATTCCCCTCCCTCCCCCAGCTCCCAGCTCTCCTAAGGCCAAGTGGGAAATGCTGGTTTTGGTTCTTACAGTACTGTTCCTCAAGTTATACAGGAATGAAACTGAAAATTAGGCACTTGTCCTAAAACCAGATTTGATAGAGATCATGACACTAAAGACGAGAAAGGCTTCATCTTTTTTTTTTAGAGGTATGAGAAGTTTTTGTAGTGGTCTGTTACCCTGAATCTTTAAGCCTTCTGATAAGTTGTAGTTTGGAGTCAGTTTTCTCATGGTTTTTCATGTAAATAACTGATGTTGTTTTCTAACTAACGTGGATGTTTTCATTCTTCTTAGTGGGATGGATTTCCTTGACAAGCATGTGTATTAGCCAGTGTGTGTGTAGARGTGGGGACTTTCTCCACCAATTAGAACTTTTCCCCTTTTCTGTATATAATATCCCTGAGTTTTAATAAACATCTTTTTCTTTTCCCTCGTGATTACAGTGTCGCGCTGTTCTTTCGTGTAGCAGTGTGACAGTGGTCCACTTTTAAACATAATGAAAGTTTCTCCTTAAAACCAAAATCCAATATTAATGACACCACTTCTACCTTTCTATTTGGTATAATGATTCTTGGAGACATGTTTACTAAAAACATAATTTCTTATCAAAGATGCCTATAGAAACTAGAAATGAAGATTGCGCACAAAATACTGATATTCAAAAGTTACTTTACTTGAAATTGACATTTTTAATATTCCTAATGCAGTAGAATTTTGAGGAGCTTCAATTCAATAAGTTATGAACTTCCATTACATTGTTTCTGTATATGTATCATTTCCTCCTATAATTGATAATAACAACCTTTAATTCTTTCAAGTGTTTTAGGAGCGATTCTAGAGAAAAATAAATCCAAAATGAAGATGGTGGTGGTTGTTTGAAATCATATGTCATAATTTTTCTTTTTCTGTGAGATATTTCAAGAATTTTTAAAAGATATTTTAAGATCAACTTCAAGGGAAAACTATTTAATGCCCTTATGTAGGGGGTCAGAATATCTGGTTAATACTTTTTTTCCTCTTACCAGTCAGAYGTCCTAGTCATGCCTGAAGGCATGAAATATATGAATTCAGGAAGAGATGCAGATCAGAAGAAGAAGACAAATGTCAAGGCTGAGAAGCCTCCTGGCCCTGCAGAAGTTGAAAGGAAAGAGCTGGCACAGCAGCAGCAATTTTGTCTGTATGGGGCCTTAGGCACCAGCCACTCCTTATTGTATGCTCTGCCTCACCTCTACCTCATGTTTTAATTTTTCTTAATGTTGAAATACTTGCTAAAGTCTTTTTACCTGATACAGAGGSTTTTGATATAGGACAGGACAGAATGGAGCAATTGAAATTTCTAAGGAAGGATGACACAGCAGGGGTTAGAGATGAAATGGTCTTTTGAGGCCCTTGCCTGCCTGTGTGTCTGGTTTATGCCACAGCTCCCTGTGGGCTACTTGAGATCCTGCAGAAAATTCTATCTTGTTTTTCATTCCCATCTGTTTAGGAAACAATTGTATGTGTAGGATCATGTAATGGTACTGCTGGATATAATACGCCTGACATGATGAAAATTTCCAGAGGAGGAAACAGTTTGTGTCATCTTATACAAAAGGAGTTCAGTTCTGACATTAACTGTGAAGAGTAAAATCGCACAAAAAACAATGGCCAAAAAAAGAGTACATATTGCTTCACTGTGGTGATATAAACAGCATGAARTACTGTCTTTGTTGCACTCAATGAGAGATTCGTGATTTAGTAGTCAGGAGGTTGTCACTCACAGAACAAAATCAGGTGTTAAAATGAGCTTTTGTCCTTTGGTTYCAGCAAATATTCTAACCATCGCATAAGTCAGATAAAAACACTGATAGCATGTATTAAAATATCTGCTTGGATAGTTTAACTGTTASTACATGATCATGTTTTAATATTCAAGAACAGCAAATATGGAGTGAAAAATCCCAATAGCAAGAATTCTAATATCTAGAAGTATATTTCACCAGTTTCCTTATGCTAGCTTAACCAAAAAAGTGAAGAAACAAAACCAATCATTCAATACAGTACCCAAAAATCATCTATCAAAACATTACTTTTAATCCTTAATCTGTAAACTATGCTGCTTCAGGAAGCAGTTCACAGACCAGATGCTATTAGCCTGTGTGTATTGCTAYATCTWWACAATACTGGTATAGCAAATATCCAATCTTGGCGACAAAATAGAGACACCACAGCTTAAATTTACTTTGTTCTTTGTGTTGAAGCTGCAGGGTTAGGATGCCTGCTTATTTTGGTGAAGAATTTAGAGATTTAAAATAAAACCTCCTTAAAATTGTTTTTTAATAACTGAGTGCATTTGCATGCCATCTCTAATTTAACCACAGGTAGTCTGTGTTCTAACTGCCATGTGTTGCTTTTAGGAGAAGAATTTAGATGTTTTGCTCGTGTTCAGGTACAGTCTTACTGAAATGTAAAAACAAAGTAATGGATACAAGCCATTGTGAGCTATTTTACACACACACCCCCACACCCACACACACACCCACACACACACACCCCTCCTGTCTATATATATATATCTGCCACTGCCAGACAGCAGCATATATGTGRCAGGAAATATGCTTTCATAGGCTTGTCACAAAAACACATGCAAACACATACAAAAGAGACATTAGTTTTCAGAATGAGTCAAGGATTTTCCTGTTAAAATCYATGTAAAAACTTCTACTAAATTCTGTTTTGTCAGAGCAGACACTGAAACACTGATACAGTTCCAGAACACATTTCAACATTTTGCTGTTTCTGTTGCATTTTCCTCCTCATGATTCTGCACCTCTGATTACAAAGATCCACTGACRTTTTCTCTCAGTTGGATCAGAAAATCATCCTGTTAATGAGAACAGTAGTTTAGAGTTTTGTTCAAGCATAGTTTTCAGCAATACTGTTCTGACCTTTTTTTAAATTATACCATTGGAGTTTGTGCCCTGACTGTGCTCTGCCACATATAATTCAATTTGTTTTACACACAGGGTGATGAGGGAGCATTAAGAAGCAGATATGAAAGTTTGTGAGTGTCAAGACCAAAAAAAGAGAGAAAAGTGACTGGTCTAATTCAGCATAATTGAAGCATAGACTTAATCATATGGAAAGAGAAAAAGAACCACAAAACACCAAAAAAAACCAGGAGATTATGGAGGTCAGAGAGGTTACATTTACTTTAAGCTGACAAATTAGCTCTCACTGTACATTTACACAGTGTAAAATTTACARGGAAATATTCTACTGCATGTAAATACATGTATAAGTAATATTTAAAGAAATATGCAAGTGCATACAAATGTAAGTAAAAATATTGACTTTAAAATATTTACACTAAATCACTGTATGCAAGAAGAGGAGAAAGAGTGAGTGGCACATAGCATGCCTCACATTTGTCATAGTGAAGATAAGCAGAGGGATGCACATTTTCAGGGTTGCTGTTGATACCATGCTAAAATGTTGTTTCATAGGAACAAATGAGAAACAAAAAAGGGGCTTAGAACTGTGTCTCTGGGACAGTCCAAGGGTTGATTTAACCACATTGCAACACAAAACTGAAGAACCAATTCAATATGATTACCCTGTTCTTTCAAGACAAAACCCCCAAGATTTTATTACATGAAAAGAAAATATTGCCAGGGTAGCTGTGCTGCTAAATGGAACACTTTCTGGAGTACCTGCTGCCACTCTGAGTGAACRACATGAACTCTCCTGTAGATTAAAATGTAAATTTTATTGAGCAAAACCAGCAATACACAAAAGTGAAGTCTTTCTATCTTCTGCAGAAATGAATCTCAATATCTTCAAGTATCAATCCTATTCTCACCTACCCAGTTTTTGAACTGGAGATCCTTCATACTGTCAATTGTTGGTCAAAGTGATTTTGATAAATTTAATTCAAATCTATCATCCTTAAACATCCTGAGCTCACTGTGCTGATTTTGGCCTGAGTAGAGTCAATTTTCTTCCCAGTGGCTGGTAYGGGGCTGTGTTTTGGATTTGTGATGRTCAGAGTTAATAACATAAAGCTGTTCTTGTTATTGCTGAGCAGGGGTTGCACAGAGCCAAGGCCTTTTCTGCTCTTGTACAGCCAGGCTGGTGAGGAAGGTGGGTGTGCACGGGAGGCTGGGAGGACACACAGCCTRGACAGGTGACCCCAGCTGACCAAAGGGACATTCCCACACCATRTGACATTATGCTCAGTGTATAAAGTAGGGAGAAGGAGGAAGGGGAGAATATTTGGAGTGGTGTKTSCCTGCTCAAGGAACCCTTACATGTGATGGGGCCCAGCTCTCTTGGAGATGGCCAAACACTTGCCTGCCCATGGGAAGCAGTGAATTAATTCCTTGTTTTGCTTTGCTTCTGTGTCTTAATCTCAACACACTAGTTCCTTACMTTTTGCTCTTCCAATTCTCTCCCAGTTCCTAGTGGTAGGGCAGTGAAAAAGTGGCTGCCTGGGGCTTTGCTGCTGGCTGGAGTTAAACCATGACAACTCAGCAGACCTACTCATTAGCTACTTACAAGAAAACAGATCTGGTTAGTGGTCTTTCATATATRTACAGGTTAAAGGGAAAAGCTTGTGCAATCACTGTGCTATCTTAAGATTTAAGAAATATAATACACGTATGTTGACAGCTTTCTGTTCATACTAAGTATGTTTAGAATCACAAAGAGATTAATTTGCTACTTCAAATAACTTGTAAAATACACACAAGGTATGTTTATAAAGTTTATGAAAATATGTTTCTTGCATTTGCAGCTGAGAGTGCTCCTGTTGTTTCTGTTGGAGTTTATTCTAGTGGTAAGAGATTTTAATAGATTATTAATATAAGCATGAAAYATAGACCTTTTGAATTAACACAGATTGTCACATTCAAATATATATTATGACAGTTGTAGGTTTTTTCTGTTTTATTCATGTTACCGAAGGCAGTTTAGACCATTGTAATTCTGAACACTAAGAGCTAGGAGAAGAATGTGAACAATGAGCTAGGTGAACAATGTGTTTCTCAGCTAATCTAGTGAGGCACTGCAGACTGATACCCAGTATTTGGTTTTCTTGCATAGTATCTCTGGTCTAGACTGGGAGATGTCATAGCTGCTAAGCTAAGGTAGATGTTTTTGYTCCCTAGGTTCCCTCTACAAGCAACTGGAGAGAGGAAGATTCTTTAGAGTTTAATCCAAGGAARACTGTATGTAAGTTCCTTAATAGTACAGTAAGTATCTCAAATGAATTGACAAACACTAGGAAAAAAAACCAGCTTTTTAGTTTGGGTGCCCAAAGCCAGATAATATGGAAGCCCTTGTGTTATGCCATTTTAAAACATTGTCACTGCTTCCCTTTTAAGGCATGGGCAACAAAAGCGCAGCTACAAATGCAATTTACATGATCTTATCTCAATATCTTTCTCCTCCAGCTCCAGCTGTATTCCTATCATTTTGCTAAGAACAATTCCAAAGTTTTAACTGCATGTTGATGTTGGAGATATTCAAAAGTCATCATCCTTCTCCATGTGAGCCTGCTTGAATGGGGGATTTAAGAGTTGGACAAGTTGACTYCCAGAGCTTTCTTTCAATATCAAACATTCTGTGATTTTTTTTTAATTTCATGGAAATGCTTGTGGTGCAATTTTAGATGTTAATAATAACAATTTTGATTAAATATTTTAAAAAATTGCCTGTAGACTCATGAAGGTCTCCTCTAGAATCCAAAAGACTAAAAAAAGGTCCCAGAGCACTGTTTCCACCTACGCTTTGCTACTAACTGCAGTTCATTAAGGATAGATGATGTGCCCATCTACTGAAGGGCAATGAATTGCAGGTGCATCTTGATTGCTT